>ML777284.1:1772676-1841421 GCA_009831015.1 Picea engelmannii | reverse complement strand
AAGATGAGAGCATTGTTTTTTATTCTAGTAGTTTGAACTCTTCTAAAAATTATGGCGTTGATTATATACCTAGCACTAATAATAAGTATCACTTCATATAAATGGTGATGAAGCATGAAGGAGGTCAAGTTGTAATTGAGGAGCTGTTGGAAGTTGTCCCAACACATTCTTCAACTAAATCAACTCAAGGAAGGAGGTCCTTCCTCACCCTAGCCTAGTAGAAAGTTAATAATAAATTTGAGAAGGTAAAAAATCAACAAGCATTGGGCCCTTGGAGTAGGGAAGGCCTCTCTAAGTGGTAAAAAATTATTTTTATTTCACTCAACATTCGTGGCTTTGGATCTGCCACCAAGAAAAATCCTCGAGAGGGTAGTGGAGAAGTATAAACCTAATACTATTTTTCCACATAAAACCATGTTAGGAGGAGAGGAAACCAAGAGTATTTTAAAGACCCACAAACCCTTTTTGAAGCATCGTTATTATAGCAAACTTGTCGCAACATCCGTCAAATGCAACATATTTATAGATTTTGTAACGTCGCAATTCCGACGTAAAAAATTCCTAAGTGACCGTTGGTATTTTGACTTGGTGAACATACTAAGGTGACCATTGGAGGGGAAAACCTAGTTTCCAAAACGTCGCAATTGCGACATACATCTTCACAAACGTGGCAAGAGAGACGTTCCAGTGGAAAACGTGGCAAGAGAGACGTTGCAGTGGAAAACGTGGCAAGAGCGACGTTAATGTGGAAAGACCGACGTTAACGTGACAAGAGAGACGTCAACGTGGCAAGACCGACGTTATCGGGCAACATGATTTTTTTTTTTTTATAAATTTCCTCTATTTTGCAACAATATGGACAATTTTGTCCATAATGCCACAAATAAAATGTCGGAATTTTTACAATATGTACTAGTGTCAGAAAAAAAAACTATTGGCTGCTAGGAAACTACAAAATATATAGAAACCACACAAGAAAATTGGTATGATGCCAATCAATGAACCCAAGGCTCTCCAAGGATTCTAATTCTATGCTCCAGTGACATCGGTATTGTAGAACACCCTTCAGACTTCAACACAGACTTCCCAGTCTTGAGATTCTATGAAAACCCAACCTACAAGGGTACTCGCGGGATGCTTGTTGGGTGTCACGCGGGACGACCCTCATACAGCCCATGGGTATTCCTTTGAAGACCCCTATGCGAATCTCTTGGAAAACCGATAGAACTATTGATGATATCATCCTAGATCTAGCTGCTAAGTGTTCTATACTCACTAATAAACTTCAAGACCTTATGGAATAGATTCCAATGCGACAACAAACCCAAGGAGGACTCCAAAAGAATCTCCCTCTTGCCTATCTACGGTGGGTATTGTACCACGGAAACTAAACCCATAGTGGAAGGGTTTTTCCCAAAACCATAATGAAAATGTTGGTCACAAGAGAACTTAATAAGATATCACATCATAATTCCAAAGTTAGAGACTTCCCCTACTATTTATTCTTTTTTTGGTTCTTCTAGATATTTATTCCTTTGAACAAATCAAACCCTTACTTAACTCCCTTTCAACAAAATATAATTTTTTGTTTTATTTAATTTTCTCTTTAGGGTTTTATGCCTTGAATCCCTTTTTATTTGTTGACTATAGCCTACGAGAGTCATGTAGGGTAATGAGTCATCAATTGGAGTGGGACATTACAGAAATAGAAGAGACATAAATGAACTCGGCCCAAAATCTACTGCAACTAAAAAAATGAAACCTTGTATAAATGAAGATCAAATATATACAGTCAACAAGGAAAGAAAATTGAGAAAGATATCATGAATGTAAGTGTTTCCAATATCTTTTAAGAATGTTCATGTTTCCTGACTAACAAGAAGTTGGAAGTCTCTTGAAAAGACTAATCCATGTGAAATTTTATATGTGTATTATTTCATTAAGATGGGATTCAATGCTACTAGTTGAGAATGGTATCCTTCATCATGATATTTCAAAAAATACCAGCCTATCTTCACAACCTTGTATTCCAATAAATAGGGATTTGAACAAACTTTCGTTTATCACTGATCCAGGCGATCAAATTTTGCTAAAAAATCAAAGTGATAAGAATCACTTAAAAATGGACATGTGCATAGGCCTCATTGTTATGAACCCAAAGCAACTTGAACAAGCTCAAACGAATGTCGTATGAGCAATATATCACGTTGTTTTCATTTTTCCACACATGCAAAATTTTGTTGAATGTACAGTCTGTACAGTTCTGAAGTGGAAGTTGACCATACAGGTCGTACGGTCGTATAGTGACATGGAAAATGAGTTGGATTGCTGACTCAGTAGGCTCGGTGGCAGAGATGGGAGAATCATATTGTGACAAGTGCCATTTTTGGTGGGAAAATGTTATGGTGCCACATGGCCCAGTTGTGGGTTGCTACATGGCACCCTCCAAGTGTTTTCCATTGGTAAAAGTTATATGACTCCATACGAGTCAAACCCATGACCTCCAGGTAGGGGGGAGAGATTTGGTAGGGTTGGGATACCAGCCCACCCAGGGTGTTCCTTAATCTGTATGGTCTAATTTTATTATTTGAAATTGCGTTGAGAGTTGGTCGACGGAGGAAAGGGCTGCGATGTAGCCCTAGCCCCCAACTCGCTATATGAATATGACCACCATTTAATTAGAGCATGGGTTTTTCAAGGTTTATCTCTGGTTTTATTGCATAACATATGCCCACTCCTCGACATATATTTATTTGTGCGTAGGAACTCCACCATATGCCCTTTTAATATAACCAGCACACAACCCCTAATATACATGACATCATATGCCCCTTTACATTTGGAGCGCACGCGTGGACTGTTGCAAGTTTATCCCCCAGTCATAGGTGTTACACCATATGACCACAAACACAAGAGCAGGAGGAGCTATCCATTGGAGCGTGCGAGCTATTAGTTCGTTGGCCACATGGGGCCATATGTCCGGATTCTCCACTGGGAAAAGGGGCCAACATGCTAATGGTCCTAGATTTTCTTCCTTTTTGTGGGAATGGTTGTGTGTGTTGGGTTTTTGAACCAGGAGCATTGTCGAAGCCAGGTTAGTCATTCATAGGTGTGTTTTGGCGAGAAGGTACAACAAGTTTGAAGGGGAAAATTTCTAGGAGGTGCAACTTCTTCAATTTTTGGCCAAACCAGGTGTCGAAAAAGCCTAGCTAGGGGTTTTGGGAGGTTCTAAAATCATTGAAGCCGTCTATTTTGTATTTTGAGCACTGTAAGAGAAATTTTTAAGCTTAATGAAAATGATCCAAGGGAAGTTGGACCAGGAGATGTAGCCCAAGAGAGGGGTTAACTCCTTTATCATATGTTGTGTTATGTGTTCATAATTGATGGTTTTTATCTGTCTGATATAATGCTCATGATTAAGTAAAAATCATTGATTTGTGTGTTATTAACTTGATCCAATTACCCAAACACATGCCATTTTACACTTGAAATTTAAAGAGAAAATTCTTCTTCATTTTAAAGATCTATTGCAAACAAATTCATTCCATTTTTAGATTAGTTGGTATCAAAGATTTGGTTTTTGAAGGCTTAATTGTTTGCAAGTTGTTTTGTTTTTCTGATGCTTACACGGTTGAAGCTCACAAAAGGATAAGGCCAACTTATAGAGCCAAGTTCTCAAATGTTAAGAAGGATAACTATTAAATCACCTAAAGTTTCAAGGAGATTTTCACCAAGTATGGCTCATGAAGAGAGTCATGGAACTCTTCCTTCAAAGGAGGAAAACTTCTGAAAAGATTTCTATGATATGACTGATATGGTCAAAGTTTTGTTTGAAGAAAGAAATGAAATATTGCAAGGTGAAAGCTCCAACCCTCTAAAGGGAAATGGAGACAGTGGTGATAACACTCCAAAGGGAAATGGAGGGAGTGGTAATTCTTCATCTCCTTCACCTTCATCTTCCACCTCTTCCACCATTTCACAACCACCTCCAAATTCTCCAAAATAACATGGTAAAACTCTTCCACAAACTCCTTTTCTTAATATTGATATTAAGTATGAATTGCCAATGTATAACGAAGAGGTAAATGTTGAGAAATTAGATAACTGGATTCGTCTGATTGAAGTGTATTGTAGGATATAAATAATTAGAGACGATGAAACTAAGATTCAGATTGCTTCTTTAAGATTGAATAGTGCAACACCCATTTGGTGGGAAGCCAAAGCTCAAGAGGACAAGAAGAAACATGGTAAATTTTTATTCTCTTGGATTGATTTTATTGTTGCAATTAGAACGAAATTTTATCCATTAGCATACATGCAGAAAGCTATTATGGATTGGAAAAACTTTAGGAAAGCTAAAGGGTAAGATGTGCAAAGCTTCACTCAAGAATTTAGGAGAAGATCTTTGGTTTTGGGTGTAGATTTGTCTTCACAAGATACTTTGCTCAAAAACATTGGAGGTTTGCATAGCTAATTGAGGCATACAATACTTATGTTTAATCCTTCAAATCTAGAAGAAGTATGTGTGCAGGATACTCATTTAGAGGCAAGAGGAAGGAATGAACCTCAAGAGGGAAGAAATAAGTTTTTTAATGGAGACAAGGGAAAGAGGAAGTTTGAAGGAAATGGAAATAAAAATGCTTCAGTCAAGAAAGAGAGAGAGAAACTCTCATGTAAACATTTTTCAAAGGATGGCCATGATGAAGACCATTGATGGAAAATTCATCCTGAAAAGAGACCCAAAACGTTCAACAACAAAGAGAAACCAAACATTGTTGCAACTGTACAACAAGATTTAGGATCTGATTCGGAAGATGGAACAAAAATCACAACCATGGGTTTACAAGGTAAGAATTCTATTGCAAGCACTAGTTCTTCAAATTCTTCCATCAATGAAACTCAACATGAAGAAGAAAGGATATAGATTTTCCACATAAGGGTAATTTCAAAACATACCAAGATAGATACTCTTTTTGATACGGGATCACAAGCAAACCTTATGTCTGAAGACATTGTCAAGAAACTAGATTTGGAAACTACTCCTCATCCTAAACTATACCCTTTAGGTTGGATATGTGACAATGCCAAATTCCATGTGACAAGAAGGTGTAAACTCAGATTTTCCATCACTGCGAACTATATAGATGAGGTAGAGCTTGATGTTATTCCATTGGATATTTGTGGTATTGTGTTTGGAAGCCCATACTTATATGATAGGAGAGTCATTTTTCATCGTAATGAGAACAAGTATCATTTGTTTAAAAATGGAATTGAGTACATTGTTAAAGAACATACAAAGAAGATGAATTTGTCACTTACAAATGCTGGAAAAATGAAGAGACTAGTCAATGCTAGTAAGAACCTTGTACTTTTGATGATTAAAACCAAAGACAATGATGAAGAAGAAGTTCTCAAAGGATGTGATGCAAAGTTACAATATAATTTGTATGAGGTTGATAACGAAAATATTGAGATGTTTCAGGAACTAAGGGGATTGCCTCATAAAATGGGTGCCCAACAATAAATTCTATTGCAACAAGGAGGTCCTCCTCCAAACATTAACATGTGCAAGATGTCAAACATGGAGAATGTTGAAATAAGAAAAGAATCCCAAGAGTTGCTTGAAAAAGGGGTCATCAAACAAATCACTTCGCCATGCAGGTCACCAATTGGTTTGGTACCAGTGAAAGATTGTATATGGCATAGGTGGGTAGATTTTAGAGCCTCGAACAAGACTACATATATGATTGTTGAAGGAGACACATGAAAGAAATGTTTTACATGAAAGAAAGCTCCATTGCATGCCTTGAAAAACTATGTTTTACACTTGGTGATAAGGTATAGAAAAGACTTTTATGAAAAAGTTTTTGATATGCTTACTAGGCCTATTGTTAGTGCTTTAGTTATTTTCAAGCATAATCCTCTCAGGCATACGAGCTATATGGAGCAATATGCTTTAGATGTTGATGGAAAAAATGTATATGAAACTTTGTGTCTTGCTAGCCAAGTTGAGGACTTGAATTCCTATGTGCATGGTAAACTTTTGTATCTTGGCAAGCTATGTTTTTCACAGAGTGAAAGAGTCAACAAGATAAGGGAAGCACATTCTTCTCCTGTTGCTGGCCATTTTGGTGTGGGCAAGACGGTGGCTAGTTTTCAAAGAAATCATCTTAAGTTTTGGGATGAGCATCTACACTAATTTCAGCCTACCTATAACTAGGCCAAGAATTTCATTGAACCATTTCATTTTGTGCATCAAACCATTCAAGAACAATTGAGAAAGAGCCAAGCCAAGTTTACAGCAAGGCATGACAAGTTTTGTATTAGTCTCAAAGGAACCAATCCAAGCAAGGATGGATGGATTGATATTGTAAGGCTGAGGGAACTATACCCTCATATATAGATTGACTAAAAGTAGTTTTTTGGAGTTCCAAAATCTTCCCAACGGGGAGATGTGATTTAGGGGATCAAATTTTGCTCAAAAATCAAAATTCTCAGAATTTCCTCAAAAAGGACATGTGCTCAGGCCTTGTTGTTACGAACCCAATGTAGCTTGAATGGGCTCAAATGAATGTTGTATGAGAAAGATATCACGTTCTGTTCATTTTGCCAAACAAGAAAATTTTTGTTGACTGTACAGTCCATACAGTGTTGATGTGGCATCTGACCGTACAGGTCATATGACCATATAGTGACATGGAAGATGAGTTATCTTGCTAAATCGGCAAGCTTTGTGGTAGACATAGGTGAATCATATTGTGACAAGTGTCATTTCTGGTGGGAAAATGTTATGGTGCCATGTGGCCTAGTCGTGGGTTGCCACATGGCACCCTCCAAGTGGTTGGTGTTGGTAAAAGTTACATGACTCCACAGGAGTCGAACCTGTGACCTCCAGGAAGGGGGGAGTGATTTGGCAACGACATGATACCATCCCGCCCACAGTGTTCCTTATTTTGTATGGTTGAATTTTATTATTTGAATTTTCGTTGAGAGTTGGTCGGAAGAGGAAAGGGTTGGGGCCTAGCCCCAACCCCCGATTCTTTATATTCATACAACCACCATTTAATCAGAGAACATGGTTTTCAAGGTCTAGCTCTAGTTTTATTGCATAAAATACACCCACTCCGCCACATATATTTGTTGGCACATGGGAACTCCAGCATACACCCTTTTAATATAACCAGCACACAACCCCCGGTCTACACGACATCATATGACCCTTTACACTTAGCGTGAATGTGCATACCATTTCAAGGTTAGCCCTCGGTCACAGGTGTTACACCATATGACCACACACTTAAGCGCAGGAGGAGCTAGTCATTGGAGTGTGCAAGCTATTAGGTCGTTGGCCACATGGGGCCATATGACCAGGTTCTCTACCGAGAAAAGGGGCTAGCGTGCTAACAGTCCTACATTTTCTCCCTTCTGTGGGAATGGTTGTGTGTGATGGTTTTTTGACTCTGGAATGCTACGAAAGCCAGGTTGGTCATTCACAGGTGTGTTTTGGTGAGAAGGTACAACAAACTTGAAGGGGAAAACTTCGAGGAGGTGTAACTTCTTCAATTTTTGGCCAAACCACGTGCCGAAAAATCCCAAATAGGAGTTTTTGGAAGTTCTGAATCCATCAAAGCTATACATTTTGTATTCTGAGCACTGTAAGAGTACTTTTTAAGCATAATGAAAATTTTCCAAGGGAAGCTGGACCAAGAGATGTAGCCCAAGAGAGGGGTGAACTCCTTTATCATTTGTTGTGTTATGTGTTCATAATTGATGGTTTTTATCTGTATGATATGCTTCTCATGATTAAGTAAAACTCATTGAATTTATGTGTTAGTAAATTGATCCAATTACCCAAACACATGCCATTTTACACTTGCAATTTAAAGAGAAAAGTCTGCCTCATTTTAAAGATCTATTGGAAACAAATTCATTCCATTTTCAGATTAGTCACCCATGATATACTTTTCTTTGGCTGTGGGGGATATTCACTCTCTATGTATTCCATCTCTAAAACATGTGTTGCATCATGACGTTCTCAGTTGATCACAATCTGAATTATGCACGTATACCTACATGGACAAATTGTTTGAGACATAAGATTGATTTCAAGTAAAAAAATTCAGAAATGACTCAAACAATTGTAATGTCCCCTTCCAAGTGATATGGATTATTCAATATCCTATACAACTCTTGTAGGTTATAGTCAACAAGGAAAAAGGGAGTCAAATATGTGTCACTAGGTAAAAATATTTTCAAACCCTAAAAGTGACATTAAATAAAATAAACAATTATATTTAATGGGATTGGAGGGAAAATAAAGTGAAGATTTGATTTGGTAAAAAATGGGGGAAATATATAGAAATTCCAAAGGAAGGATAAATAGAAGAGAATCCATTCCCCTTAGCATTAATTTTTGATATCTTATCGAGTTTTCTTGTAGCCAACATTTTCATTGGGGTTTTGGGAAAAACCCTTCAACTGTAGGTTTAGTTTTGGTGGTACAATATCCACCCTAGCTAGACAAGAGTGGGATTCATATAGAATCCTAATTTGAGTTCATTATGGTGCTTGTTTTTTTTTCTAGAGAGAATTTGAGGTCATATCATTTCATGAAGGGGTTTTCTGTAAATTTCTGGAGGAAAATTTTCATCATGGCCATAGGTGTTAGGAGGGTTTCACGCACCTGGGAAAAAAGGAATCCCTGCAGGTTGAAATAGGTTCATCTCGCAAGGCCCTATTAGACACCTCGCAGGCATCCCGCGAGGACCCCTATGAATTGGGGTTTTTCAGCTGCTCCTTGGATTGGTTCTGGGAAGATATGTGAAGAAATTGGAGGACTGACCATAGAGTAAATGAAACTAGGGCAGAGTAGAGGAGGGGTTGAAGATAATTGTGCTCCATATCTTAGCATCATTCCAGGTTCGATTATGTTGTTTCTATAGTCGATTGTGATGCTTCCTAGAAGCCATTAGTTTGTGTGCTTAGTAGTAGTCTGCTGTTGTTATTACATCCCTTTTTTATCATTATACTGATTTTTGGGAGATTCCATCCATAATAATATTCCATTGTTATCTTCTCTATTCTATGTGTAATGGGTAAATGATCTATGTTTTGGAACTTCCGACAAAACTAATAAAAATTGTTTGATAAAATCACACAAAGAAGAATAATAAATTTTGGTAGCACACATATATTTCCCATATATCTTAGTTGGGAACATTACAATGGTATCATAGTTGGTGATTCTTCCATCCTGTGATTACATTTATGCCTAGGAAGAAAGGGCATGGATGATCCCTCTAAGTTCACCTAAGAGAGAAGTGGAAGAAAACCAAACCGAGTTATAAATTGAGGGAAACATGTAGGATAACCGGGAGGTTAAATGAGACCTGATGCTTGGAATAATGAATCAGTTGAACATAAGTCAGGAAGAATCTAACCAAAACTAGGTAGCAGCTGCTAAGAGACAGGAAGACACGTGGAGAACCCAACAATAGAGCCTTATGGAAGTCCTACAATTGATAGGAAAAAAAGGATACATAGGACCAAATTAATGGCATTTAGGGAAGAACTCATGCAGAGGGTAGAAATACTTGTATCCCAACACAAATTTACTTATATAAATTTAATAGAAGGGATTCCATACCATTTTTGCCACCATTCCTTGAGGAGCAACCTATTGGGGCGTAGGAACCACAAAACAATGTTGAGCAGGTCTCTGGATATCACATAGAATATTATTCATTAGAGGAGGAATTTGGGAAGATATGTATTACAATGATTACTACAACCTCGTGATGAGGAACAAACCAAGGGGGGTATGGTACCCTCCTAATGTTGATCTGGTGTGTAATATAGGAAAAATGGCAGTCCCATATTTTGATGAATCGACCAAAACCATAGCCAGAGCATGAGTGCACAAGTTGGATATGTATTTCCAGCTTAACATGATGACATAATCAGAGGCCATCAAATTTTCCACCCTACACTTGGATGGAGAAGCTCATGAGTGGTGGTTCCATGGGTTGGTAACACTAGGGCATTCCAACATCACATCATATGAGGATTTTACCCAGAGATTGATGGATAGGTTTGACAGGAAATATCCTGAGATACACTTCAGGCAATTGGCATAGTTAAATAATAGTAGTTCACCTGAAGGATACATCATAGAATTCCATAGGACGACAGTAATGGTGACCAATATTTTGGAACAAGGGTTAGTGATGTTTTTCACAGAGGGTCTAGATGAGACCTTGAGAGGATGTTTGAAGGCCTATAGTCCACCCTCACTAAAGTAATCCATCATGAAGACTTGGGAGATGGCTCACACAATAACCAAGAAGGCCCTAGTAAAACCATTAATTCCACATAAGGTTCAATTGATGTATTTTCCCTAGAAGACATGGACAGGAAAACACTAGATGGACGAAGAGACTCAAACAGAGCTAGAAGGAACAAGCTTTTCTTTAGATGAAAATACCCATCGGATTTGGGCCACCAATTTATGGGAAAGGGGAAGGTCCATTATATTGAGGTGTTATCTGATGGACAAGATAAAGGCAAGGAGGAGACCCTTTTCATGCTATATGGTGGACAGAGTAGTGATGAGACACCACACCTTTATATGACAGAGTAGGCTCCATTGTAGGAAGGGGTCAAGAAGGTAACCATTGCCACACTATAAGGAGTCCCTGGGTATTATACCTTCCATACCAAGGGAATTATGGAGGGATGGAGAGTTACTACACTGATTGATGGTGGGTTCACTCACAACTTCATCGATGCAACACTGATTACTAGGAGACAAATTCCCACAAAGGAATTTGAGGGATTTTAACTAGTGGTAGCATATGGGTACAATATGACTTGTACCCAGAGGATTATAGGGTTGTATGTGACATTGGGAAACTATACGTTAACCAATGAATATTATGTGGTGGAATTAGTAGACACCAATATGGTGTTGGGAGTGCAATGGTTATATTTCCTTGGATATTTCAAGATGAATTACCAAGACATGAGGATGGAATTCATGGACACCAAGGATCAACAAGTTATCCTGAGGGGTATGTCATATGGAGCACCCACAGTTCTATCTAACAAATGCATGGAGGCCATTTTTAGACATGGTGACGTGGCATTCACAACAAAGTGTTTGATCACAACACATAAGCTATCCCAGGACCATCATCATTACCATGTGTATATAGATGAGTTAATTGGAAATAATTATAAGGTATTCGAGCCAGTGTGATCATGGAGACCACTAAATAGAGGATTCAAGAACATCATTTAGTTAGAGGAGGTGTCCAATCCAATGATTACTACACCATACATGCACCCAAAGAAGTTCAAGGATGAAATAAAGAAGGTCGTACAAGAACTATTGAACATGGGACACACCCAACCTAGCTCTAGTCCATTTTCTTCTTCAATAGTATTGGTGAAGAATAAAGATTGCATGTGGATTATGTGAGTTGACTGTAAGGTTATAAACAAGAAGACTATTAAGAATACATACCCAATAAACAATATTGACAATATTATAGGTGAGTTACATGGGGTGACTTATTTTTTGAAGGTTGATCTTCAATCGGGGTACCACCGGATCAGGGTGGGAGATGAGGAAATCCATAAGACAACATTCAGATGTCACTATGAACATTATGAGTTTGTAGTCATGCCCTTCTGTTTTACTAACACACCAACTATCTTCTAGTCATGCATGAACCATATCTTCAACAAATAGTTGAGAAAGTTTCTACTAGTGTTCTTTGATGATATTTTGATATACATTGGGTCTTAGAAGGAACATTTGTTGCATGTAGATGAGATTCTCACCATTATGGAGGAACAATCTCTTTTTTCCAAGGATGAAAAGTGCAAATTTGGGTTCACAAACATCCTCTATCTAGGGCATGTGATTGGTGTTGAGGAAATGAAGGTGCATCAAGAGAAGCTCCAGATGATCCTAGACTGGCCCACCCCTAGTTTAATCACAGAGTTGTAAGGATTCTTTAGGATATGTAGTTATTATAGGTATTTCATAAATGGATTTTCACAACTATGTGCACCCTTGATATATTTCACCAAGAAAGGAGAATTCAAATGGTCTAAAGAAGAACAAGTGACATTCAACATGATGAAGAAGGTGATGAGAACCTGCCTAGTTTTAGCACTCCCATATTTCACACAACCTTTTGTATTGGAATGTGATGCATCCAGAGAAGGGATAGGAGCAATATTGATGAAGGAAAAATAACCAATAGCTTTTGAGAGTAGAAAACTAAGGGAACCAAAGAGGATATATCTTATATATGATAAGGATATGTTGGCCATCATGCATGCCTTGGCCAACTTCATAAAGTACCCGATGGGAGGATTCTTTGTGGTTAGGTAACCACAACAACTTGAGATACTTTTCAGAGTAGTGGGACCTAAACAAGAGACAATAGAAATGGCTGAGAAAGGTATATAAATATTATTTTGACATTGAATATTTTAAGGGGAAGAATAATATTTGTTGATGCCTTATCAAGGAGACTTGCAACCCTCTTTATGACAGATATTTCAGTAGAATTGAAGTCCACTCTCTTTGTATAATACTCCAAGAATAAATTCGGTTGTAAGTTGATGGAGGGTAGTATTTAGGATGACATATACAAGGTATTGGATGACAACATCTACTACAAATATAGGATCTATCTCATCCCCAATTCCACACTCAAGGATAATATTTTTAGGGAAACACATAATGCACCACTAACAGGGCATTAGGGGCACCTGAAAATCTACAGGCAGGTTAGTGATAAATTCTCATGGAAGGATCTCAAAGGGGATATACTTTGTCATGTGAAGGAATGTATGACTTTCCAGTAGAACAAGTCATAGTTCACCCATCCTGTAGGACTGCTCCAACCCTTACTGATCCCAAAACATAAATGGGAAAGCATCTCCATGGACTTCATCACATGATTACCGAAGGTGTAGAGCATGGACTGTATTTATGTGGTGGTGGATAGGTTGAATACGTATGCACAGTTCTTTTCTATTCCTATGGAGTATAGCACATTTAAGGTAGGATATCTATTTTTTAGGGAAGTGTTCAGACTCTATGGCCTACCAAGGAACATAGTTAGTGACAGGGATAAAAGGTTTATCAATGCATTTTGGCAGGAGTTCTTCAGGTTATCCGGGATAGAGTTGACACCTAGCACTAGATATCATCCCCAGACAGATGGGTAGACTAAGATAGTAAATAAATGGGTAGAATGGTACCTGAATAACTACGTGTCAGGGAAGAAACAAGCATGAATAAAATGGTTGCATCCAGGTGAGCATTTCTAAAACACCACTTATCACATGTCCATCGACATGAAACCATTTAGGGAATTGGATGGATATGATACTACATATTTTGTGGATTTGTCGTTTGGAGAGAGAAGAGATCCTAAGGCAAGGAATGGTCACAGGAAAGTTACAAAATATTAAGTGTCGTGTAGGAGAATCTATAGGCCGCTCAGAATCAATAGAAAATGTATGCATAAAGACATATAGTAGAATGCATCTTTGAGATTGGAGATCTTGTATTTATCATATTGAATTCATATAGAAAGGCATTGTTGATGACGAGTGGTGTAGAGAATCTCAATCCCCACTTTTATAGACCATACAAAGTGATAAGGAGAGTTGGGGAAGTGGCATACGAGCTAGAGCTACTAGAGGGTAGCATGATCCAAAACACCTTCCATGTATCTTGCCTCAAGAAGGCATTGGAACAAAGGTCACCACTTTGACAGATCTTCCTCCACTAGATGAGGAAGGATAGATGGTTCTAGCTCCTAAGAGGATAGTTGATGTCAATGAGCGAAGACTTAGGATCAGGGTCATTCGAGAGTATTTGGTTGTATGGAGAGGATTTCCTGTAAAATATTCTACTTGGGAAGGGGAGTAGATTTTACAGCACCAAAATATAGAATTTCTTGAGGACAAGCAATTTTGGGAAGGGAGGATTGTAGTTTCCCCTTCAAAGTGATCGAGATGACTCAATATCCTATATGACTCCCACAATCTATAGTCAACAAGGAAAAAGGGAGTCAAGGAGGTGTCACTAGGTAAAAAGATTATCAAACCCTAAAAATGACATTAAATAAAATAAATAATTATATTTAATGGAATTGGAGGGAAAATAAAGTGAAGATTTGATTTGGTCAAAATGGGGGAAAGATCTAGAAGTTCCAAAGAAAGGATACATATAAGAGAAACACTTTCTCTTCGAATTATGTTTTGATATATTATTGAGTGCTCTTTCAACCAATTTTTTCTTTGGGGTTTTGGGAAAAACCATTCCACTGCAGGTTTAGTTTCGGTAGTGCAATATCCACCCTGGCTAGACAAGAGGGTGATTCATCTGTAATCCTTATTTGAGTTCATTGTGGTACTTGTTTTTGTTCTGGAGATAATTTGAAGTCATATCATCTCACAAAGGGGGTTTTTGGTAAAGTTATAGAGGATATTGTTCATCACGACCGTAGGTGTCAGGAGGGTTTCGTGCACATGGGAAAAGAGGCGTCAATGTGGGTTGAGCTATGTTCATCCTACAAGGCCCCACTAGACACCCCACAAATGTCCCATGAGGACCCCTATGAATTGGGGTTTTGTAGCAACTCATCGGATTAGTTCTGGGAAGATATCTGAAGCAATTGGAGGACTGACTACAATGAAAATGATACTAGGGTAGAGAAGAGGAGGGATTGAAGAGAACTGGGCTCCATATATTGGAATCATTCCAAGCTCCATTGTGTTGTTTCTATAGTAGATTGTGATGCTTCCTAGTAGCCATTAGTTTTTTTTCTTAATAGTAGTTTATAATTGTTATTACAACCCTTAGTTATCATTGTATTTATTTTTGGGAACACACAAAGAAGAGTAATAAATTTGGGTAGAATACATATATTTCCCATCTATCTTAGTTGGGAACATTACAACAATCATGTGTAGAAGGTTGAAAGGTAGAATCCCAAAAGTAAGTTTGTGAATAAAGTTCCCGGGTGACACGTTTCATGATCAAGTAAAATTATTTGAATCCATGTGTTTTCTTAGAGCCATGTTATTCTCCTTAGGTGAACATAAACTTCCACGATTGAGATTAGTTCCTATTGCCAAGATTCCAATAGAGAGGCAGAGTAGACTTAGCTTGAATGTTGGTTTGTTGAATGGAAGCTCTCCTTTGGGAAGAAACTAACTATGGTTTTAATGATCATCACTTCTACCGCACAAAAATTTATTTAAAAACCATTCTCCTTGAATCAGGTTGTAGATCATCTGATGATACTCGTGCAAGTGAATGTAAAACTTGTTGTTTGGTGTGTTTTTGTGTTTTGGATGAGTTTCAAAATATCATTCTTTGTGATCCTTCTCAATATAACTCCCAAAACTTCATAAAACAGTGCCTTGAATATATTCATCAAGATTTTCATGGTTGGGCTCAGATGTACCTACTCATTGAAAACCTAGAAATTCCAATTCTAAAGACAACATAAACATCATGGCATAAAACCCCTAGTGAGATCAAGATGAAAGCAACCAATCAAAGAAATTCATGAGCAAAGTAAAAAAAGATAATATTAATATAGAGAACCAATGAAAATCAATTCATTAGTCCAATTCAATAAACTGCAATCTAATTTTTTGAAGAGTAAAGTAATAGAGTGAGCAATCAAATCAAGACAATTAAATATGAGTCAATGAGCTTAAAAGGACACATTCAAATTTCAACAAAGATGAAAGCATATCAGTCAAGATACCCAAGTCATTAAGGGAATCCTCCCAATTTGAAAAATATTATTCTTCATTCTCATAATGATAAACACATGATAATAAGAATATGGTTTCATCACTTTCATATTTCAATACCAAGGAGAATATATCTATCTTGTCACTCGAGATAATCAAGAAAACCAAATGACCTTAAAACTCAAGCAGTGCAACAGACAACATCAAAATGTTTGTGTGTATGTTCTTTGCAATTGGTAGTCTCAAGCACATTATTTTTATAGAACAACAAAAACATTGATGTCCATACTCAACATACACCATTATGAAAGAGTTAAGGTACAAAGGCCCCAATTTGCTATAAAATTTTGAATTTCTTTTGAACAATTCAATAATTTACCTTTTGCATTCTTGAAATAAGTTCCATCATAAAAGGTTCAAGTATATAGAAAAAAATACCCGAAGAGAATGTTTGTAACAAATTTTTAGCTCACCGATCTTTATTTTTGAGAACCAAGAGGGTGGATTCGTGATAACCAAGGATGTGAACAACCATTGTGGTTCCTTCAATATGGTTTCCATCTTGGCCAAGATGTAAAGTATTCCTTTATAGATATTCATCATCGTAGGATAACCAGTTGTCCAACTATCAATGTTAGAGTGAATTCTATTGAAACATGTGAATCTCATAGTTGAACTTCTCAAAGAATTCCCACAAATGGTTTCCTCATGAAGATGGATGAAAAATGAGGTTAATCCAAACTTTTAGTCAAACAAGAAAAATGAAAAGAATCAAATGAAAATAATAAACCTTTGATGAAAAAAGAAACTTAGACTAAAGAAATCCATCACAAGCTACAAACTAAACTAACAACAATTGGTTTCCTTTATTGAAGAAATCAAGACAAGTCCAGATGTATGATATATAAACAAAAATGAAAGAAAACCTTTAAACTATATAGGAAGGAAGGAAGAAATGAACTATGATACTCCTATTCCTACTTTATCTTACACTGGATGAAAGAAGGCCATGTGAAAGCACGATGTCAATGAAACCAATCGAGTAACTCCAAACCTACAACCACATGTTTACCAAAATTTAGTTGCAGACATTGGATTAGTGAAATATCAAAGATAGGAAGAATTGATTCAGGAAAATATCCACCCAACATGTTAAGTTTGGTAGTTTATGATTCATCATAAATGTAGACATGTACGATTCCTCCAATGAAGACTCAATTCCATCATAAAATTTACAATGATTAGCATAGGTATATTAGAAGGGAATCAAAATTAAGTGACATACCCGATGAGAGTCATAAATGAAATTTACATGCAATATACCTTGTGAGAGAGTCTCAATGTGGGTGATGTTAGCATTAGATGTCACCTTTATATTCTTATAAAGGTAATCCTAGTACCCATCATGATACCAAAGTAAAAGGATAGATTTAAATGTGAGAATGGGTCAAACTAACATGGATTAAAACTTAGTCCAGTAAACAAAATGAATGACTATGCTCCAACAGGGAAGGGCTAAAACAAACTCCAATTGACAAATCTTGCACAAATGAATAGAATAAATAGAGGAGAACACTGAAGTAAATAACAAAATTCCACTTCCATCTAAATTGAATTATTTACTGAAGAAAATATCATAAATTAGAAACCTTCTAATCTAGAAATATAGAGTACTTGCATGGAAAAACTCACAATGTATGCAACGAATCATTCACTGCACCAAAATGTAAATAACACTGTAATGAATAATTTAAAGACAATATTCCACAAAAACAGAAGACAAAGAAATGTTGGGATAAAACAAAGTTGATCTTGTATTTTCATTAGATTCATTCAATCCAGATACATAGTCTTCTTAGTTTCAAAATCATAACGAGAAGTATGAGCCTCGGTCTCCAATCATTTGAACCCTTCAAAATGGTTACATCTTAAAATATATATCCTTACACATGTTATTTTCCTTCTAGGTGTTTAAAATATAGTTGTTACATTGGATTTCATCTACTTAGGAGTTCATTGTATGGGATAACAATACAAAATCTATCAAACTCCTAAAACCTAGGATCCTGTCTACATTCATAAATACAATAAATCCAACACATGATGCATGATTTAGAAAAGCTAGATCAATGGGACATCTGTCTTTCATGATTAACTAAAACATTGGAGGAAGTTGATACACAGGTGGTAGCTTAAATCCTCAATCTAAGGCTGACTATGTGAATTTGTAGTGAACTAGTGGAATCTGCTGCAAAAAGTTTGTTTCAACAATTTCACAACAAATAACTGGAAATTGTTGCAAAAACTCTGTTTATCAACTGTTTTGGATTCTACAAATTGTTGTTGGTGTGAAAAACTTGTAAGGTGGTTGTATGCATCCTTCTCATTCCTTAACCTTTGTTTGGACCTGGATAGTAGTCAAAACTATAATTGAACCATCAAACATCATAAGACAAAAGTAGCCTTTAGGGTTTGTAGCAACACATAACCATATCCTTCTAAAAAATGCTTCAATTTTAAAAAATGAGCTTCCTCTATCTTAATTGATTCTTTTATGTGCTAACAAGTCCAGGTTCTTCTTTGCCACTTGTTCTCTCAATTTTTGCAACTCTCTTTTCAATAGCCTATTCTCATATTTCATAACCATATTCTTCTTGTAGGCATTCTTCACTTGATGGTGAAAGGGAAATGATATTTTGACCATGTTTATGATTTTATCAATAACTACCTCACGGCTATCCAAGTGGTCTTTTATTTTAATTTTCATTTATCTATTCTCCTGATTCAGTTGAGCAATTTGAAATTGTGCATCCTTCAACATATTTCTGATTCTCTTGACTGTCTGATTGCTTGCATCTAGTGGAGACCGTGTTTCAATAATTTCTACATAATGAACAGGTGTTTGAGATGCACCTTCTGTCATAGGAGTTAACTGCCTTTTTTTTTACCTAGTTAGAGGTTTTCAAGGTTTAGGCATTTCCACTACTTCAACAATGAATTCAAGCTTTCTCTTACTTTTCTTACTATCAGAGGTATCTATCACATCTTCAAGATTATTAATAACCTTCTCTAAAGATTTCTCCTCTTGATCATTTTTCCTCTTTAACTTACCAGAAGTTGTTTGAACTACTTTCTCAGTTGAGGAAGGGGTTTTCCTCTTTGTCTGAGGAGTACTTATAATATCTGCACTAAAACCTGATGTGGATAAAAAGGTGTCCCAATATCCACTTGTTTTATTGAGCTCATCTAAGACTAGCAGCTTGATAAGGCTAGAATGAAATATGATACTTTCAACTAATTTAGATTTAGCTTGCACCTTATCATACATTTTACCCAAGCTTCTGGAAAGATAAATGGGAAAATTCAAGAGTTTCTTACCAGTAAAATGAATGAGTAATTTGATATGGTACTGATACACCATGTTGAAATGCCCCATCACAGGTGAAGTATCTCTGAATTACTTTTAGCATCTTATCAAAATATTTTGTCACGTGAATCCTTGGAACTTCTTTAGATATATTATGATCCTAATACTCTAGTTTGAAATAGTCATGGAAAAATGAGGAGTCCAGATCCATCCCCTTGAACCATCTCTCACCCTAACAAGGCATCTCTGTAGTTGTTGCAATTATCTGTTTTGTTACCTTAAACTCAAGTGAGCCAACTTTGGTCTTGGCACCATCAAAATTCAGTACAAAATCATTAGCTACCTCCATGTTCCTCTTATGAAATTTCTCACAGAAAGTGATGCATCCTACTCTCTGAAAATATTCTCTAGTAAAAGGATTAGAATTAACCAACTTCATGTCATGAGGTTCAGATCTCACAATTTCAACTCCTTTGCAGATTCTCTTCTTTTGTTGTGCAGATTCCATAACTGTCAGATGGAAATAGTATGAGTAAAGAAAACTTGGATGGCAACTAGAAATCCAAACTGTACAAGAAAATTCGGGGTGGTAGGGTTTACTGCTAAACATGATTTTAGCAAAAAAAAAAAAACATTTTTGGAGCAAGTGGGAAATTGATATAGGATAATAATTTTAGAAAAACAAGACCAAAATGGAATGGAAGGAAACAACAGTAATCAAGTGTGATTATGGTTGAAAGGTAAATTATCTGTGTTGTTGGGCAAGAACAAGGTTTTGACAATCAATAGGAATTTTTCACAGTGAGGAGGTTTTTGGGATTCAAATGGGTTTTTGGTTGTGAATGAAACACTAGAGATAATGGGATTTAATATATAAAACTTGAAAATGATAGGAGATATTCAACAATCAAAATATTAATGGGAAGAAACATAACATCGACCTCTACAGGAGTTTCCGGGACGATCTCATAAAATGGCAACGAACACAGTTTCACATCAAATAAAACTTGAACCTGTTTGATAGTTGCAAAATGATCCAAATCTATTTTTGAAACTCACTCATCATTAAGAGAAACAAAAAACAAGACTTTACTAACTCCCACATATGAAACTCACGATTACAAATCGTTAGTGGATTATGCAGCGATTTGACTTTTAATAGTTTGATGTTGCGAAACATTAGGAAATTTAGTAATGAATTATGATTTGATTGGATACAGACTATGGAATTATAACTTTATTTTGACAACCTTGATAATCTTTGATCTATGACATGACTCACCCTTGGGACTCTCCAAAAAAATCATGAAATGACTCTTAATTGATCCATTTTATATGATGACATCAAGAAAATATCATGGATATGTGACTTGACCCTATAAACCAAATATAAAGAAAGTTCAATAACTTACTTATTTACCCAAATACGACTCGAAACTCAAAAGAAGGACTTAATGAGACTTAACCTAAAACTATAAGAAAATGACCTAAATGATTAAGAATTAACACATGGTCTTAAATAGATTAGTGGTATTCTTACAACAAACAAAGCAAAAAAAATAATAAAAGAAGTAGATTTGACTCTGATACATTTCATTTGCTAACAGGTGACATCATTCATTCTAGGAGTCAAAGAAAGACAATGAGCACCTGACATAATGATAAGTTGAAATTGGAGTTCCTCAGGATCCATGCAAGTCTCCTTGGGTTCAAATTTGACATAACCCACATGTTGAGAGGAGACATGATATATGATAGTTTGAGAGGAGCATTGAATGAAATATGACTCCAAGCATTCTCCTATAACATCATTAACATCATGAGAGGAGAGATCAAGATGATATCATTTCTTAGGTTATCTCAATGTTTCTTCTGATTTGATGGGTTGTTCATTTGTTGTGACTTCTTCATGTGAACGAGAAAAATCATTATGTTTGGCATACTTTAAATTTTATATTGTTAACATCTGTGCATCAATGTCATAAATTTCAGATTATGTAGGACCACCGAATAATATGTTACTACTCATATTTAATTCTAAAACAAAAAAGTAGTCATCGAAAACAAAGTTATTGAGATCAAATGATCAAATCGGGATTCATCATCTTTTGGAAATGGAACGTTATTTAGAACATTGTTTCTCCTAGATGGACTATCATGAAGAATGACTTATTGATCAGTTAAAGCTGGGAAATATTCTTTCTCTGGTTTATCATTCAATGTTTCATCATTGTATGGAAAGTGTACAAGATGCACTGCATGATAAATAGGTGGGTTCTCATGTGAGTGATTAGAATCAAATAAATTTGTATAAAGAGAGTGAAGTTATTTGGATTTTGAAAATGATAAGATTTATTTAATATGAGATTCATCACAGACCAAAGTATGTTCATGATTTTCTGAAGGGAAGATAGTAGATGGTTCATACTTCGGGGCTAAGGTTTTTGAGATTTCGGGTAAGAATTCCCCCATAGCTATGAAAAAGTGTTTGTTAGAGATAATGAAACCTGTATCCTTCATGGTTAGATTTGAATCTCATGAATGAGAGATGATTTGAGTGCCTAGATCGTGCCCTTTGGGAATAGAAACGAGATATGAAAACCAATCCAATCTTTCTTGGTCAGAGGATTTGTCACTTTCAAGAAATATGCAATAAATTTCCATGACTCTTTGAAATAAATCATCCACAAGTTCTCTTCCAAGTCTATGGGTTTCTGTGAGTTCATTAAATATTTCATCATAAACATAATCTACATGATCAAAATTGAATATTTCTATGAATTGTCTCCAACTATGAATCGATTTTGTTGGCAATGTCCTAAACTAGGCTTTAATATGCCCTTCGAATGTGAGGATAAACAATTGACATATTCCATTGTCCAAAACAATCTTAAGATTATTTTGAGTGATGTTAAACTGATTGAGATGCATGAATGCAAAGACATGCCCTTAACCATCGAATTTGGGGTTTAACAAAAGATCAATTGTCTTGAATAGGATCCCTGTGGTGGGTCTCGGAAGACTCAAAGGGTCATCCCATACATAGACATAGAGATGAGCAATGTGATGGTTAAAATTTAAGTGAAATGACTCCACATGGCCAAGCTTGTCATATGGCCCTTCTTCTATCGCCAATTATATTGATGAGGGAAAAATCACCCTTTGTCAACAACAAGGGTTACCCCCGATAAGAAGTCCCAATCAAACCTATCACCATTTGGAATAGGGAACCCATCTGTATTATGTCCTAGTATCCATTTATGGTTTTGGTTTTACCGATTGCGACTCAATCGAATGATGAAGGTTTCCTAAGATAATGTATGAAATGCAACTAATCTAAGATGCATGCATCCTAACTAAACTAAGGCAACCAAAAAGTAAACATAGAACCAACCATGCTCTTATCAAGGGCCTAGGAAATAGTTCACACAAATAAAATACAAGAACATGAATAAACAACTATAAACACAGAGTAGTCTAGAATTTAAACAATCATTTACAGTTCTACACTCGCAATTTTAGACAAACATTCTCTGAATAACATAAATAAGAATGCATATATCATACATAATAATAGTCTACAATATGAAGTACATTCTTACACAACCTGAGTGTTGAGAAAACAGATAGGAGAGTCCACAATACTTCCAACACAATAATCAAATCTCTCCAAAAAATAGCTTGGACAAACCGACTTCTCATTAAATTTTTCAGTAATAGTACATGAAATCTCCAAGGAAGGCTTGTCAGTTTTAGTTAACACGGTATTTTGTCCCAAAACAATTATATGAGTGTATACAATTCTTTAAAATTCAAAATCCTTTTTCTTGGATACAATCCTCATATTTATTTAAGTTCAATGTGACTCTTGGCCTTCCTCCTTCCCCATGACCGTTCATTTACAAACTTTTGTCGTTATTCTTTCTGTAATCATGAGAGAACAAAGATAGCATTTACATTTCAGATTTGTCTCTTAGTGTTGGTAGGCCATCATATATTTTTACTATAGTTTACCTCATCCACCATGGGGATTGGATTGGACATTGGGAGATTCAATCATCATAGGGTTCGAACTCCCTCTTCAGTCACTTGAGTTCAATTATCTTTTCTACTCCCCACTACTATGAAAATTGTTTTTATTGTTGTTGCTCTATTGTATTTGGTTGTAGATCGGATTGAGAGGATGTTGAGTATGGCCTTCCCTTGGAATTGGTACCTGGCACCATTCAACATGAAACAAATAAGTGACCTCAGAATAAACTCAAAATAAACTATTAAAAGACAACATTTGAACCCATTGAACTGGAATATTAATTAATTAAAATGTCATATAATCCTCCCTAAATTTGATCCCTAGTTCCTTTGCTTACGGTTGATGTGTTTTGTTCCCAGGGGATGTTAACAAGGTTCCATATATTAATCCTAAAATTGCATAAAATTGGTGAGGAATTTATCAAATCATATATCTTGATGTTTGTATATATTGTAAATACCTTTCCAATGGTACAAGGAATGCACAAAATGGGCATCCGAATCAAAATTTATGGCCAAAATATGAAAGAAATTTCGGTAGGGTCTAGTCCCTTTTTCATAGTAGTTCATGGGAACTCCTTTGATGTAAACCAAATCACTTTGAACGAACTATTTCAGTGTAAACCATAGCACTTTAAATGAACTCCTCCAATGTAAACCAAAGCACTTTGAACGAACTCTTCCGCTGTAAATCAGATCACTTTGAATGAACTCTTTCGGTGTAAACAAGAGCACTTTAAATGAACTCCTTTATTGTAAACCAAAGAAATTTGAATGATATCCTCCAGTGTAAATCGAATCACTTTGAATGAACTCTTCTGGAGAAGTTTGAACTAACATTCAGAGGCGTTTTAACTAACTTTCATAGGATTTTGTGGGAACTCCTCCTTGTCTTTCAGAGCACTTTGAACGAGCTCCTCCGGTGTGAACCAGACATGTTCCTATAATCTTCTCCGACATGTAGGAAGACAAATACAATAAAAATCTAAGTGTACTTTTACTAGTGAGAAACAACAAGAGTTTGAGCTCAAAAGTCCAAAACTTTCTCATACGATGTCAGGTTTAGGCACCATTTTTTTTAGTGCAGAGAGAAGAAGGAGGGGATTCTAGTGAGATAACTTACAAATGCGTTCAATTATTTGAGTAGATTCATGTTTAATGAAGGTCACGGTTAACAAGGCTTTCTCGACAAGAAATATTTGGCGATCGTTCTAGAAATTTTAGGCCTCGGATTTTGATTCTATTAGTTGCATTGGAATAATAATGGAAAAAATCATATAGATGTCCCATTTGAAGGATGACAAATTCACTTTGACGAACACCAAAAAATTCTGCTCAAAGGCATTTTTTAATGAAATTATGGCTCTCGTTCTTGTTGTTTCTTTACTTGAATACAATTTTGTCAGTTCCTGTTTCATCTATGTTGTATAATATTTTATTTCATCCAATGAAAATCAGGTAATGTGTCAGTATCATAGAAATATAAATCTGTGAAAACAACCAACTAATGTTCGGAGCACTTAACATTGTTTAGGAGCTAGGAGGACCAATTTTCTTCTAAGATGAATTTAAGTTCTAGTGAAATACCTACAAATGCTATAGTTAAAACATAGAATGATATATGACACTTTAATGATCATTTTTAGTCATAAAATGAAGAAGTGAAAAACGTGCTTGTTGGTATGCTCTACATAATGAAAACTACTGATGACACAAATAGACTCAATTACAATTGCAACATCATGTGGATTAAGTGAGGTAGGAAATCAGTCATTAGTTATCCTATTAGTCATGAAATGATTAATCATTGGAAATGATTAATCCTTGGAAATTATAGGATCCCGACTATGAACACAACAAGAAGGATTTGAGATGGAAGAGAATAGGAGAGGTTGTAACATGAATGTGAGTCTTGCTGAAAGATTCAATGTTGGTAAAATAAAGAAGATCCCTTCGATGTGCTTAGTGTTGATGAGGGGTTGACAATTTATTGTTGGAACATCGAAGAGGGAAACTCATCGACAAGTAGTACATCGGCGAGGGAGAGATGAACCTCTCTAATACGCAATGTATCAGGGATAAAGGAAGGAGCATAACTAATATACGATGTATCACTGAAGATGAGAGGGAACTTGTTGATAGTGTGTATCATCGGGTTAAAGTGATATGAAAAGGCGTGGAAAATGGAAAATTATGGAGAGTGAAAAGAAATACTTGATCTTTTCCACTTGCATGAGAGAGAATGAGAGAATTTTCAAAAGAAAATTTTTGTGGGGGGGGGTGGAATTTATTCTCTTAGGGAAAAAATAAGAGAAGAAATTAGGGATGGTGTTGTACGGGCATAAAAATATGGTATATGATAAACATGACACTTCAACCTTGATGATTGTGATATTTATATAGATTTCAGTGTACCATTGGGTTGGAATCCATGATGGTGTAAGATAATTTATTGTTGACACCCTTTCAATATATTTATATCCATAACCGTTGAAAATTATATAGCCACATACTACATTGAATTAAGATTTCGGAATTGCTATTTTTGTTTGAACCAAAAAATACCATGTGACATTGGATATGAAGAGACCTTCTTTCATATGACATTGGAAAGTGACACACATAGTATTTCTCTTGGCCAAATGAAACCACACACAATTATGCATTGTTGTGGTATTAAAGTTGTATAGTTTCCAAAATACAAATAGAGGTGTTTGAGGTACAAGTGTGGCTAGTAAGGGGTTGTTGAAGGGCCTATTAACAAAACAAGAGGAGCACATGGGGCATAGTGCATGCAAAAATATACAACAAAATATGCTAGTTGACTAAGAAATTGCACTTACTATTACCATTATTATTATGGTGTATTAATATCAAGAGTGACAAAGGTACCAATGGACACTTGGTAGCAACATTCCATTTCCGCTACCTCTCCTCTTCCTTCTCCAAATAATCATACAATTCCTTCATTGGTCTTGAGTGTTTTAGGAAATTTAAAAATTAAAATGAGGAAAGCCCCAAAAGAAACTTGTAAAAGGGATGAAAATCAAAGGCATGGATCTAAGAAATATTTGCCAAAATAGTAAGGATTTTCCTTAGTAATTTCTTCCAATTAAAATAAATAAAGGACATAGAAATCAAACAATTATTACTTTGGTATAGGCTCTAAAAGATACCCAAGTTATGAAATCAATCAATTGAAAGCCTGAAGAACATCATAAGATTAAAAGGAGGGGTCCCTAAATTTTAGAATTCCGGGGAAGACCTTTAAGGCTCAATAGATGCTAACACACTAAGAAAATCCATGAATATATGTGAAAACAACATTGTAATATGAGTCAATAAAGAACCTACCACATTTGATCAAAATGACTTGAATTTCAGAGTGGGTTCCCATAAAAACTAAATTTGGTGATGTACACATTTTCAAATCGGTTCCCAATATGGAGAAATTAATTTGAGAGATAAATTAATGTAATTCATTTCTTTAAAAAATAAGTGAAAGCTTTGGGTTTTAACCATAGTAGCAGGGCTTATTATATTAAGAGTTTTTAAAATATTTTTTTGTGCAATATTGTGAAATTCTCATGGTATTGTTAGAAATTCTCATGGTGCTTCTCAACTACTTGTAAGAATCCATAGCCATAATGGATCCACCTCAATATCACAAACCTTATTATGCTACTAGTGAGAATCCATATCCGACAAACATATCTTCATTCCCATTCATTCCCATTAATAGACAAATCTTTTTATCCCAATCCTTCAATTTTGTTTGATAATGAATTGACTAGAGAAACAATAGTCTTATTTAAGTAGGTGGGGATGATACCTAATCACAACAATCAATTAAATAAGTTTTATTAATAAATATATCTTTCATAAATAATGTTGGCCCTAAATGTTGAATGAATAATTTATACTTGTGATAATTATATGATGAAATTATTATTAATGTAAATAGATTTATTCTAGAAGTTTAGGAATGATCAAAGATGAGGACAATGAGTGAAGTTAGGGATGGAGATAGTTTTGGAGATATTGTAAATATAGTTGTGGCACGAATGTATTGTGTGTAAGAGAGATGTATCATTATTTTATACATTAATGAATATGTGAGTTTCTTTTTTTTTGTTTGTTTTTTTTTTTTTTGGTTGGTATATTTGCGTTTTTATGACGATTTATGTGTGTTATTATTTGTTGCTCTGCTCCTCATAATTCCTACATTTGGTATCAGAACGGTGTATCCGTATATTTGGCGCGTGGTGTATGGCAGCATCTCGTTTGGACGCTTAGTGTATGGACAGATCCATTTTGTAAATCCTCTTCCACAATACGGATTGACTGTAGGCGAGCAAGGGTTTTATTTTTGGAACAAATCATTGTGGAGTGACCTATGTGCATAGATCTGGTGAAAGACAGACGTGAACTCTTTCTTGGGCTTCAATGACAGTGTAAATGATTATTTCAGATTTTTTTTAGATCACGAGGTCATATGATAATTCATGGTCTGTGGCCATTGCTACCATTGTTGCTGTTGAGAGCAATTGAAAAATATGGAGCCACTAAGGAGGAGATCTTGTACAGCGCCTGAACAGTATGTGTTGATCATGAGAAAGTTGGGTATTGAAAATATGTAAAATAGCTCTCAGAGAAAAGATGAGAACGCCATCACTCAAAGAACATATTAATACGAATTAAATCCGTGACCTGTCAAAGAATAGACTGAGACTAGGATAAATTTAGATACAGTGAAACGTAAAGAACTTGGAATGAATTATTTGCTGGGTGAAGCTACTTTTTATGTTGATTGTTGTCGGAGCTATGAGATGTTTTTGTAGAAGTGGATGATTTTTTTTTAAGCCAAATTGAATGAGGGAGAATATTGCATAGAAGAATCAAAAGCTTAACATTCTATGCAACAGTTTGTTTGTGACTGCGATCTGAATGGAAGAGAATCTGTCTCACTGATGTATGGTTTCCAATATGGTTCGCTTCATGTGAAAGCCATTAGAGATTTCTATTGTGTATCGCTCCTGTAAGGACTGCTCAAACTACCATTTGATTGTCACATTTATTTGCAAGATGTCACGATAGGTAAAAAGTGGTAAAAGTCCAACATGCTAGTACGAGCACGTATGAAACTTTTTATCTATGGTTGTGGCATCATTGGGTCTTCATATACAAGGTCTTATTTTGCAGCAGTTGTCTACTCTCAGTTCTAGTGATCTATGTTGCAAGTTTTATTTTAAAGTTGGAAAGATAGTTGGATAAATAAATCTAGGACGTGGAAGAAAACTGTTGGAAAATATGCCTAGTGGAAGCCCCTTAAAAACCAATCTGCCAAAATTCAGAAGGTATGAAAATGAACATATTCTCATGTTTTGTTGAATGGAGTTAGTGGAGAAAAGGAGCCGGTTTTGACTGTAAAAGGCAGCAGAACGATAAGCGCACATGATTCTGATCTTTGGGATTGAGAGAAACTAGAGTAATAATTTTCTATATTAATTTTCTCTCACCTTGTATTAGTAAATGGATTGATCATTTAATATATATACTTGTGTGAATATTGGTGGAAGTTGCATGCTTCACTGGTTGTTTTAAACAGGTCCAAGAAACAATATATCCTCCAGTTTGAATTGTTGAGATAACAATTAATTAAAGGGTCAAAGAACGTTGCATACATTCAGTAGATGTCCTTGGGACAATCTCCAGCTAATGCATTTGAGAATAGTTGTAGGAGGCACGAATTTAGTGTTCTCATGCATGGGAAGAAATTGCTACCACTGTTGAAGGAACTTTCAGGGTTGAAGAAGGCGTTAATGACATTCCATGATGTGAAAGTTGTTTAAGAATTGAGCGGCCAACAAACTCACAGTAAAAGGTACCAGATAAAGTATAATGAAGACATGATGAATAGAGTCAAAGCTAAAGGCTACAATGCATGTGGTTTAAAGTCAAAGTCACATTAATTCAAGTTTTATTAAAATACGAATATAGTCTAGTTGAGAGTGAATTAATGTAAAGTTATGAAAGGGTGATTTATTAAGTCAAAGTAAAGTTCAAATGTGGGTTAAAAGTTAGTCTTGTTGAAGTCAAGTTATTGATGTAAAGATGATAATTTTGAATCAAGTCACAACGTTTGAAGTATCAATTTTGGGTGCATGTTTGGTGGTATCGGACACCCTTATAATCATTGCATTTGAAAAGATGGGTGCATGATCCGTTGAACCCGACACGCGATATATTGTGTTTGTTTACAAAAGAACATGTTTACAAGTGAACGTGATTTCAAGCAAGTGAGATTTCAAGCAAGCGTGAATATATTAATAAATCATAATGAGTAAAGCAGGAAAAATACTTCAAACAACTACAAGACCTTGAAGATGCTTTGCAAGAAATAGATAGATTACAAAAACAAAATCAATTAATAATTGGAAAAGTTGCAGAATTCAGGACATGAGACAATGAACTCTATCATGAATTTGTTTTCTCTGCTACAAAATGCATTGATACACTAGAAGAAAAATTAACATCATTAGATAAATTTATGGATAATATTTTTAAAATTGAAGATCAAAAGGACAAATTGATAGAATCACTACAACACAAACTATTGGAAAAGAAGAATGTATTGTCAGCTCACAAATGAATTCAAACAACCGCAACAAGAAAAAGTAAAGTGTGATGTAATGTGTGATACTAGTGACCTGATTCAGAAGATTGATAGTTCGGGTGATTCTTGTTTTCTGGTTGATGATAATAATGTTGATGCAGATATATCTCTCTCTTGTTTGGAAGCTCCAAATGATGTTCCAAATGATGATGCTCAAAATGATGATGATCATGATGATAGTGATGATGTTGAAATAGGTTGTTTTGAAAAACATACTAAAGGAATAGGTTCAAAACTTTTGAATACAATGGGTTATGATGGTAAAGTTTAGGAAATAATTCTCAAGGTATTCAGAAGCCCATACAAGTATATGTAATACCAATAAATAAAGGCCTTGGTTATGAAGGCAACACAAGCAATGGACACATCAAATTTGTGAAAGCGGAATCATCGATAACAAACAAATCATCTACAAGTAGCAACATAAGCAATGAACCTGGTGCAAGCCACAACATCCAACCAAGTAAAAAAGAATGAGTAGAAAAAGAAAGAATGTTATAGTCAGTGTGGAAGAACTGGACATGCCAAATAAAAATGTTGGAATTTATATCCATGTAGTATTTGTGGTCTTAAAAATCATGATTATCAAAAGTCTTGGAACAAAGAAATTTCAAAACCTCATATGAAAGTACAATGTGGATGGATAGATGCCCCTAAATGGAAAAATGTTATTTTCATGTTGAAAGGATTTTACAGGTTGAAGTGTTCAAATGTACGACAATATCTCCCATATAAAGTTCATGATTTAGTTGTTCCCTCAAAGGTCAGTTGTCATTAAAGTCAATTGTACATGTTTACGAAAGAGTTGTCATTTTATTGAGTCATTTTATTGGTTTGTGGTAACCCAAAAACCACTTTGTAATGTCAGATGTAAGTTTGTGGTCAGCTAAAACCACTTGATGTAATGAATGGTTCGTGACAATGCGAAACAAATTTGAGTTTGTAATGGTTATGGGTAAGCCGAGAAAACCCAGGATATGATGTATTGGTTGAGGGTAAGTTGTACAAAATCCATAGGAAGATCAAGGGTAAGCTAGAAATCCTTGATATGAAGATGATGTAGTTCAGATGATTGACTCAGATATAGTTCAGGAAGACAATGTGATGCAGACCCCTAAACCCTCAGGCTGGAGTCCGCACAGGATCTTTCAACTTCGGCCCTTAGAGTCTCACTGACCCTCTTAATTCCTCTCAGGGAATTATTCACTCACCCTCTCTGAGTATAGTTCACAGGCCCTCCTGAGTTATGCCTGTGTGATCATTCACCAACATGAACCCCGCGATCAAACCCCAACTGTCATTGGGACTTTTTCCCTTTTCTTTTCGGGATACCGGATTTCGCGAATTCGCAAATCCTGTTGTTGAGCGCCTTTCCCCTTCAACTTCCGAAAACCCGAAAACCCGAAATACCAAACTCTCACTCACCTTACCACTGATTTTGGCTTTTCTCTCTCTGCGATTTCGGGAGTCACAATGTCATGCGACTCTACCTCTCGACTCCCAGGGTCCCGAAACCCGAATTCCCGAAATGATCTAACGGTCTGAATAGGTCACGATCAACAATTCATGTTGACTCTGCCTTCGAAGGATAGGTCTATACAACTCATAACTCCCCTGCAACTTTCCTGGATCCTACGGTCCCCGTTGTTTCAGGAATTCTCCTCGGAGAATTTCGACCATTCAATCTCCTCCTCAAAGAACCTCTGGTTCAAATCAAACCTGTGATCCCCCTATGGAATTTAACCTCCGCCTAACTACTTTCATTTCATTCCTTTCTCTTGAATGATTCAAAGGTCCTAACCCTCATAAGCTTCCTTCGCAACCTCGGATCTCCTAAAAGACTTATGCATGCACTCCTTGCGACACTTCTTCAAATATTCCCGAATATTTGGATCTCTTGACTCTGTTCAACTCTGCAATAGCAATCCTTCAATCTCTCAACCTTAGTTTATAAATTTTAAGGTCTCAACTAGCCTGCGCACACCTTGCACGGCTTCTATGTTTATCCTTACACTTCAGTCGAAACGAGAACAATGGTATCTCTCCTGAGCTTCCAGAGATGAACTTCTAAATTCTATCAATGCACTCCTTGCAGGAACTTCTCTCACTCATGAAGAGAAACAATAGAAACTCATTCTCTCTCTCTCAGTTTTCAAACATCCAACATGAAAACATACATTCACACATAGCATAATAACAAATGCATGACAAAGAGAAATAAAACAACCATAAGCATAGCATTCAGTATCTATACAAAGAAAGCATTATCTCACCATGAGTCTGAGTCAAAGCTTCATATATTAATTCAAAACTTTTGTACATGGGTTCTTGTCTACAACTCTCTACTTCTTCTCTATGCTAATGTGCTTGATCCTACCATCTCTTCCTGATGCAATGATACAAAGATGAGGGTGTCTATAGTCGTTTTCCCTCCAACTCCTAAAACTGTCTAATCTAAAAAATTTAAATCTACCTACTTTCATTAACTGACATAAATGCCTCTACATCCTACAGATGAGAGCGGATCGCTCAAGATCTATTTACCATATGGAAGTACGCCTTCTTAACTATTTCATTAATGTCTGCACATCCAAACTTTCAAAAACATTTCAAAACGTTTTTGACATGTGCCAAAATGTGATGGCGTTCATCCCAACTGTCTTTCGCCTCCATGCTTGCTTGTTGTTGACGATGCTCCTGCATCACAACATCAAATGAAAAAATACATGCAGATGAAGAAGAATGAAGATGATGCAGAGAGGATACATAATACTAAAGGTGATGGAGAATACAAAAGACATAGATGAAGACAAATCAGATATCCAGTTGAATGACAAGTATTCATTAAGGGGGATTATGAAGGAATAATTCAATTATATGATGAAATTATTATTAATGTAAGTAGACTTATTCTAGAAGTCTACGTATGATCAAAGATGAGGATAATGAGTGAATTTAGTTATGGATATATTCTTGGAGATATTGTGGAGATTGTTATGCTATATTGGACATCTCGTTATGAGAACCTCAATGCTATATTATGAGGCCTCACGAATGTATTGTATGTAAGAGAGATGTATCATTATTTTGTACATTAATGAATATGTGAGTTTTGTGTATATATTTGTGTTCTTATGATGATTTATGTGTGTTATTATTTGTTGTTCTACTTCTCATAATTCCTACAAATTTCCAGTTTTTCTTCCTTCACTAGATCAATAAATGTATTAATTCTTGAAAGGAGCCACTCAAATAATTAGTTTACCATTGATAAGTTCAAGTCATAAACATTCAAGGGGCCATGTACATATGAGGCTCTAATCTATACCACTAAAGTGGTATCTCAAGCATTCTAAAATGTATCCAAGAGAATTGTGTCACTTCTAAACATTAAATAACAACATTTTGATAGAGATTGCTAGAATTCACCAGATGTACCATGATTTTAAAAATTCATACCAAAGGGTATCGAAATAAGGTTGTAAACCAAGAACTAAAAATGAAACATCTTCCTAAAAACTATGAAATAATTATTTAAAATGAAAAGGAAATCTTAAACTATGAAAACAACAAAACAAACTAGATTCAAAATAATGAAAAAAAAAAAAAAAACTAAAGGAATAACCTAAAATATAATGGTTAACTACCACAAGGGATAGTCCTCTAAAGTAATGCTTTAGAATTTGGCCATTGATAGGAAGGAGGTCTATAGATTTTTCAATCTATATGTTCCAAGGCCTTTTAATGGACCAATCCATAAATGTTGAAATGTCATGTATTTCTATTTAGGTTCATTCTATTTTTCCCATTTCAAAACAATATCTCCCACTTGGAAGTATTTATATCACAATGATTTTTTTTCAAACCAATGCTTAACAATGTATTTATGAGAAAAAAATGTATACCTAGTATTTTCCCTCTCTTCTTCCAATTTTAGGAGAGTATCAATTTGATTTATAAAGGCCACGGATCTCCACCTTGGTGGAGATTGGGATAACTACAGAGAAGGAAGAAAAACATTACAACGAAATATGGTCTCCTTACAATAAACTATATAATAAGGGGAAGTTACCAAAGAAACCTTGGGAAAAACTCAATTTTCCCATAGGGCACTGGGTAAAGCATTGTGGCAATTTCTATGGTGTTTTATGACTATTTTATCTAGAACACAATTCAATTTATTATTGGTTTATTTGGCTACACCATTACCTTATGGATAATAATTAACTAAAAATGTTAAAATAATTCCCCTTTCTAAACAAAATCCAATCAATCTCAATGAGAAAAAATAAGACGCAATATCAAAAAATAATATTGAAGGGACACTAAACCTAGTAATAAGATGTTTCTCCAAGAATTGGATGACTACTTCATTTACTTTGGTGAATGGAACTACTTCCACCCATATAGTGAAGTAATATACAATGATCAATATGTACTTGTGTTTCCTTAAGGAAATGGGGTTAATTTCTCCAATGATATCCAACCCCCACTTCCGAAAAGGTTTTTCCATTTTCATTGGCTGCAATGGTATAGTTTCTTTATTCTCTCTACTTTCCTCAACTAGCATGTTCAATACTTTTTGACATAACAATGTTCATACATAAAGAGTGTAGGTGAATCATATCCAACACTTAAAATTTGGTGTGTTCTCATTTCATCAGCAAAATGTCGACCAACAAGTCCATTATGTAATTCCTACAAAACTCTTTCTACATCATCATTTTCTAAGCACCTAAGTAACACACCATTGCAACTTCTTTAGAAAACAATACCATTAATGAGATGGTACTAGGAATATTTAGGCTTGAGTTCTCTTCTTTTCCTCACATCCAAGTAATTGGGATGGGATCCATACTACAGATACTATTTTGGATCACTATACCATGCATTTGTATTTGCTTGAATTTATAGCACATCATTGGCATATGTGAAAACTTCATTTTCCCAACCTTCTCTTATACGTTAACTAGGTCTCAAGATTTAGCTGCAAATTTGTAGAGTCCTTGACCATGAAACATTTTAGTTAGTTTGAATTCAAGGTCATAATCCTGAATAGAAATCATCTAATTTCATGTTCTTTCACCAAGTTCCTTTTGTATGAAGAGTGATATGACAATTAGGTGATGAAGTATAACTTTGGTGTGGTTCTTCAAGATAGAAGGTCTGAATTGTTTGATATTATATTTAAATACAACATATTCTTGTTTGTTAATTGTTGTATAATTCAATTTATCTCCTTGTAGGACTATGTTCATAAAAGAAATTGGATATTCACCTTGTTCTCCACAACTACCAAAGAATGTTTTGATGCAAAAGTATACAAAAACAACTCTTTGATGAAATCAATATTGTGTAATGTGGGGGAATCTATAATATCATCCTTGATTCTTTCAAAATATTCCTTTCACCTTTCATCCATTTAAAAAAACATCATCCTTTATCATCTTCTACAATGGTTTAACAATTTTTATGAAGTTAGTGATGAAAATTCTAAAAAAATTATCTTTTCAAAGAAGGATTGCATAGAATTATTATTATGGGGAGAGGGAATTTCAGTAATAATTATGGTCTACTCAAGACCAACTATAATACCATCTTTTGAAATTATGTGTCCTAGCAATTTTCCCTTCAAGACAATAAATATTGTTTTCATTAGATTCAGATAAATCTCGTACCTCCTGCATCTTTCAAAACATTTCTTCAAGTGTTGATGTTGATCTAACCTTTACTTGGATTACATCATGATATCATTAAATTAACCTACTACACTTTGATTAATCAATCCTTGAAAATCAATATCCATATATTGTTGAAAGGTAGCACCGAAATTTATCCATTCAAATGGCATCCTCCTATAAGGGAATGTTCCCCATTTTGTTTCAAAGGTAGTTTTCATCGTGTTTGGTTCAACTACTAAGACTTGGTTATAACCAAAAAACCTATGCAAGAGGGAGAACATTTTTTATCTGAATAATAACTAAAGGATTGACTCCATTGGTTGAGCAGGGTAGTTATCATTTTTAGACACTCTATTCAAATTCCTAACATTGACACATAATTGAATATATCTAGTTTTATTTATAACTAAAACCAAGTTTTCCATCCATGAAGAATGGTAAACTTAAAAAATAATATTTCCATCAAGTAATTCATTTAATTGCTTTTGAACCAATTGTTATGGGACAATATATCACAGGGATCTCACTGAGTAGACAACAATATCTCCCTAGGATCTTCCTATTGATCCTAGATAGAAAAGGGTAGATTTCTATGGTTTCCTAGACTCAAACACATATATTCACAATTAACATAAGAGTGGAAGAAAGATAATACATTGATATGTAGGTTTTCCTCCATATATCTCGACTGATGCATATCTCAAGTTTTAGCTCCAATCTCTGCAACCTACTTCCTGCACACATAAAAACAAACAATGTCTTTCCACTTCTCTATTTGGTGTTAGAATCCTAGATCTATTTGTGTCTAATCAAATCTATCAATAACAATATCAGATCCAAACATTCGCATAATAAAAAGAAACCATTTGGGAGGAAGACCATTGATCTATTAGATTATCATAGACAACTTTCCTCAAGCTCATATCTCTGATGATGATGCCATTCTCCCTTGACTCCTTGATCCTTACTCCTCCTCATCTTCTTCATCAGGTTAGGTACTTCTGATTTATGGTTGTGATGGATAGGAATATATGCTCTTCAAATGGACAACATAACAACACTATTGATTCCTCCCCTTATTTCTCAATACTTGCCTTTGTTATAGATATCCTCACAAGAGGCTTGGGAGAGCTTCTATATAGACTTGAATTTTGTGAGTTCTAAGTCTCATGCCGCGAAGATACAACTCATCTCTCTCCTCTCTCTTCATAAATCCACGAACATAGAAGGTTTGACATATCCTATATCATTGCAGTATAGCTGATGTGCGATGATCATTGCTTGATTTCCCCTATGAGACCTGTGATGACCTCAAAAAAGGGCCCAAATCTCAAGCAAAACATGTATTTTGGATTTGATCTTCTTGTGAACTCCCTTCTATCTTGCAGGGTGTAAATTAAGGCTACAACAGATGCCACCTAATGTCTGAGGCCAGGAAAGGAATGGATGGCCAAAACACATTACAATAAACTAGTGTGCATGTGAGGTAGCGTGATGAGGGAGAAAAGGAGTTTTGGAAGTCAAAGAAGTTATGTAATCAAACACCAAGGATGAGAGCATATATAGACCATCCCTTGGATTGACATACTCAAACTATGAATGAGAATGGTTTTCAAACAATAGATTGTGGATCCATGATATGAGATGCTATATGATGGCCATGAAAGAATACATGGTGAATCCATGTCATCAATAAGACCGTATCCATGAGACAATACAATATATTATATGGATATGCATCATGAGAAAAATCATAGCCACCAACAAATATAATGTGGATATATGACACAACATATAGATATTAGGAAGACAACGAGCACTAAGGAGAGTGCCCCCAAAGTATTAAAAGTACTAATATACAAGTGATATACTCCATCACAACTTGGGAGGGGATGTTGTAAAGGAACGATGTGTCCCCAACCGTAAGGTCTTTGTCCCAAACCTCGATGGTATGAATCTACAACATGTGAATAAATAATTTTATTTCAAGCATGGTAGAAATTTTCTGATTATCATTCATTGATGTATACCATTAACAGATATGAGGGGACCCACCAATGATGAAGATGGACCCTAAGGTATCTAGTACAATCTAGTGAGTGTGAATAGATGAGCTAGTCTCAAAATCATATAATCAATTGATCATGAGTCAATGGTGTAAACCCACTATTGATCACAAGAAGGCCTTCCACTGAGGATTGCGATATCCAAGGTACTAGTTGGTTTCTATATCTCTCTCCTAGATAATGTGTTGAAGCCGATAGGAAGAGATCCATTGAAGGAGAGACTTGATGTATCCCCCATCAATCGACAAAAAATATACACCGAGAGATGATGTTAAGAGAGAGTATCACAAAGTACAATTGAAACATGGATGGATGACTTGGAAAGTCAACAAAAAAATAAATGGTTGACTCGGGATTAAACTTCCCTTGAACATATAACACAACAAAATGGTGACTTAGCAGAAATATACAAGGTCTTAATGAATATAGTGCAATGACACAAGAGGCGTTAAAGAACTCTCCATTATGACTGAAAGAGTAACCAATGGGAGGAGTATCCCTGACTCATATTACAAGGAAGACTATTAGGCAAGATAAAACCCAACTCTGTGATGATGACTCCAATAGGTGCCATGTTCAAGGGTGAATTAACTGAGACTTCCATTTTGAGAATAGACCAATGGTGAAAAACCCGCACTCTTTTTCTTTTAATTTTTTTCTTTATGTTTTATGTCTTCTTCATGGTTTAACAATCACGAAGGAATGACACAAGTATGCTTGGTATCCTTTATGGTTTAATGAGCATAAAATAATGACACAAGTATTCCTAGTATGTTTATTTTTCATGTCCTTTTACGAGTTTTAAAAATAGATAAAAGGATAATTGGCGAGATAAAGTAAGTGGCTTAACAACATGTTCCTATGTTCCAAGTGCATGGAACAAACCTAAGAAAGATGAATGCAAATGGTACAGTAAAGTGAGATCCACTCTTGGCAGTTCTTCTCTACCTGGTTAACTGGATGCAAAAAAAAATCCAAATAATGCAAGAGGTTGATGGTCAAGGCTACTTGATCTGAAAAATCTTTAGACACCACTTTTTCCTTCAAAATAAGCATGCAACATCTAACTTGATTCCGATATAAATTCTAGGATTTAACGAGCTGATTTTCATAAATGATGATGATGTGTCATTTATCCAAAACCCCTTTATGATAACTAATTTGAAGTGCAATTGAGATAAATTGGCAGAAAATAAAAGAACTGAAGCAATAATAATCACCACATGCTTTGTTGTATCTTTAAGTTCTTTCAATCAAATGAAAATTGCTTATATTTATCTCAAGATACCAAATAACATATGTAAATGGACCAAATAAGAAAATATTGAGAATGCTCTGAAAATCTACAACTCAAATGCACAAACAAAGTTCATATTTGAAATCCTTGCGAAAAATTGAGAAAAATGTGTATAATATTGGCCATGTTTCATCAAAGTACCTGATGGCATGCAAAACAATGTGCTACAAGGTCATTAATGACACACTAACATAAAATTGTTACAGATAAACTTAAATTGCAAAACTAACCTCATATTCACGATCCTTGTGAAAAATCGTGCAATTTTGATATAAGACACTTGAAAATTTGTTAAGGTACCATTTGGCATGCTTTACGATGCAACTCAAGATTATGTTGTACGTGCATATACTTTCGTACAATTCCATACGGTCTCAAAAAACATTCCATGTCTCTGCCTTGAACTCTGAGAAACCTCATGATGCATACACATAGGGATGTGTGTTGCCTTGGGATACCTTCCCTATATATAGTTGGGTCTCAAAAACCACTTCCACATTAGTTGGCAACTGATTTGCTAAATTTAGCAGAACCCCACTAAATCTAGGTTGGTTGGTTGAGTTCGTTAAAAATATCCGCTATTATAGTGGAGGTTCGTGGTTAAAATATCATGCATGACATATTCATTATATCCATTGGTATATTTTTTTCTTGGTTATGCATATTCATTATATCCATTGGTATATTTTTTGGTTGGTTGGTTACATTGTTATATATATATATATATATATATATATATATATATATATATAGTATGTATTAATTATATACCATATATATATATATATCACTCCACGTGGGAATATTCGTTGGTAACATAAAAAATATCTCGCATGAATTAAGTGTTAGCTCCATGGATTCTAGGTGTTGGTCATATGAGTGTTATAGTGACCAGGGGCTGGGGCTAAGCAATGGCCCCTTTCTTCCCCCACATCAAGCTTTGTTTTAACTTCAATAATTTAATTTCCATTGTATGTTTAAGTATTACTGTGGGGTATGTTGGTCATGGGAGATATGTTAAGGCATGGAGTGTTAAAGGGGTCATAGGTTCGAACCCCATGGACTCCCTAAATATTTTATATAAACAAAAAATTAATGGCCAGTGAGAGGCTGCCACCTGGAAACCTTTCATTGGCTAACATGTGCCACAAGTCAAATATTGATTGAACCACTTGGACCTACCAACTCATCTTCTGACTGTACATGCCAACCAATATGCCATGTCACCCTACCATGTCATGTCACTGTTGATGTCACCATGCAATGTGTCACCTTCTAGTGCTGCCACGTGGCACCCCTGTTTTGCATGTTTTTTAACCAAACTTTCACTGCTCATAACTTTTGCATATGAGCTCCTTTTGAGACAAAATTTTCATCGTTGGAAAGCTGACGAACAAATTTAGGCAATGATTTCATTTTTGAGATGATTTGAGACAATCAAATTTTGAGCATTTATGGATCCCCTAGGACCTCTATGAGTGTTCTGGATCCTCCCATACCTCTGTGAGCATTCCTTAGATCTTCCTGGGTCACACCTTCCAACTGAAGAACTTTTGGACGTCCAAAGGTATTAATATTAAATAACTTAGTGATGATAACTCTAAATCACTCTTCCGTCATACTGAAATGCTCTTATCAGTAACTTAGTGATGAAGCTTTTTCACTCTTCCATCTTGTTGAACATTTTGTACTCATTTTCTCATTTTGGATTGACCTCAGATATTGGATATCGGATCAATGTACCTTTATTTTATTCTTTGAAATATAGAATTGACTCTGGCCTCTGGCACTGTAGCTAATATATGTAGCTATGGTTCTAGCTTATATATAACTGCATAATAAAATCCTATATTCACTAAATCTCTGTAATATTTGAATCTTGTATTTTAACATTCACTTCCATATCATATTATGGAAGATAGTCTATCTCAACCAATTTGAAACCAGGTTGAATGCTAATCTATTCCTTTCCCATTTGGATTCATTGTTCTTGTATTGTTTATGTATCTATAGAAGTACCTGAATGAATACTTTGCCCATTGTCACTCCTACCTTGAAGAACAATTATGCTTATAATGTTATCATATGAACCTTCCTTGATTATTTCTGTTAAAGGTATACATCCAAAAACATGACATAGAATGGGTATATATATTTAAGTGCATACCTCTTATGATCTCTAGGATGTTTTGCATTCCTTCTATGCTCTTTCTACTCTTGATCCACATGCTCCAATTGTCTACATTCTTTTGTTCCTTCACTTACAGTTCTTCAAAATAAATTATGTTGACCAAACAATTAGATCCATATGTAGTCTTGCTGACAATTAATTGTGTTGATGTCTTGATCTACATGTTCCAACTACCTAGATTATTTTGTTCCTTCACTTACAATTCGTCAAAATCAAGAATGTTAACCAGACAATTCAATCCATATGTAGCCTTATTGACAATTATTATTGTTGATCTCTTGATCTACATGTTCCAACTGCCTACATCCTTATGTTCCTTCACTTACAGTTCTTCAGAATCAATAATGTTGACCAGAAAATTCGATCCATATGTAGTCCTTTAGCTTATAATGAGACAATACAATTTTATTCACTGTTGTTGAAAAAGGCTTAGAAATCCCTTCAAGATTCCTCTCACTCTGCAAAAATATAAGGTGGTAATATATAGACTCTCTTTCAATATTCCCCTCACTCATACAAGGTGGCCATATAGAAATTTTGCAGACTCCCTCTCACTCTTATAATTTACAATGAGTGGCTCACAAGAATTAAACTGACTTTACAAAATATTTACATATACATACTGTACAAATAATTTATAAATATGCATTTATACAATGATGTTTTCAAATGGTTTACTTATGGACTTATCATTCCCTTTGTATTGGGAGGAGTATCACATATTGCAATCTATGACAATGCCTCTGACACTAACGTTGAATATGACATTGAATACAATGCAAAATCTGATTCTAAGAAATCATCTATCCATACTATAGGTCTTCACATAAACCTAGACACCGTCTCTCTATGAACACCAAGTACTATAGTTGTGTTTGGAGCATCGTTCCTTGAATGCATAAGTACTTGACCATCCTTAAATATGACGATATAACCATCATCTTCAAATGAAAAAACTAAGAATAGGTTAATATTTAGGTCTGGAACATATGGAATAATTTCAATCCCCAAAAATCCTCCCGACCTGAGCTAGAATATCACATATCCATATCCTCCAATTGATTTCCTGGTGTTGGTTCCATATCCAACATTAGAAATCTGCATCGATTTCTAAGAATGTTAAAAACATGGATCTCATCCATGTCATGTGGAAAAATGAGCCATTTTCCATGAACCATTCTTCGATGTCTTCATAAATAACCTTTCCAAGACCAACCATCATGAAGTATTCTTTACTAAGATCTTCATTTGGATCTATTGTTTCATGTCTTCTTACAAGTGATTTCTCATGTTTCTAGTTATGCTTCAGACATAAGTGCGGATGAAGTGTCCAACACTCGGTGTTCACTCGTATTACAATAAGAGAAACATACTTTATTTCCCTTATGGAAATATGATCCCTTTCCTTTAGCCTTCTTCTTAGATGGATTATCTCTCACATACATAGATTGTCTTACATGGAATAAGAACGTGTTCTGGCCGAGCCTCTTCAGATGTCTTTGAACATTCTCCAACTTCCTCATATACAAAGCTTGAATAATGAGGTATTTCTTTAACCTTGGTTGCTACTTGTAACCGTTTAATAGGTGATGGCATCTCGTGCATAGGAGACTTTGGCTTCTCCATCTTCTTAACTGCATGGTATTGTGCCAACAACTTGTCCTTTACTTGCACTAAATATTTATTATTCTCTACTTGATGGAATGGGGTGCATAAATGAAAATTATTTTCCAAATCATGAAAGCTACTTTTATGAAAGTATTCATGATGTAACAATCATTTTTCTAGCCTTTTCTTCTCTTCCTTGAGAGCTTGCAACTGCATCCTCAACTCATCATTCTCTTGTTGCATTTGTCGATTAATATCATTTTGCAGCCTCAAATTTGTCAAATCTTTACCCATCTTGTCCTCTTTAAAATAGCCTTCAAAATCTTCACCAATATGAGTTTTAAAACCTCATCACACCAACAACTTGAAAAAAAATGTCTAAGCTAGCTCTAATACCAGTTGATCTTAAAATCTTTAAACAACACTTATTCCTTCAGAATAATCATGCAACATCTAACTTGATTCACATATAAATTATAGGATCTATTGAGGTGATTTCTAGAAATGATGATGATGTGTCCTTTATCCAAAACCCCTTTATGATGACTAATTTGAAGTGAAATTGAGATACTTGGCTGAAAATAAAAGAACTCAAGCAATAATAATGATGGAATGCTTTGTTTCATCTTTAAGTTCTTTCAACCAAATGAAAAATGATTATCTTTACCTCAAGATACCAAAAAACATATGTAAATGGACCAAATAAACCAATCTTGAGGGTGCTCTTAAAATCCACAACTCGAATGCAAAAACATAGTTCATATTTGAAATTCTTGTGAAAATTTGAGAAAAATGTGTAACACCCCCAACCACCTAGGCCAGGCCATGCTACCTCGTAGAACCACTCTTTCTAAGTTTTGATACTAATTTTGTAGCAAACCCAACCATAGACCTGTTGGGATATGCCCCACAAAAATCTTGTGTAACATCATACATATAAAACTTAATAAACAATTAGATTCTGTTAATACATATATTAATGCGGAAATAACAACAATCCTATACGTACAACATATACAGGAAATACTCATAAGTATAAACCATCTACAAGTACAAAACATGAAAATGAACACATAAATGGTACTTATCTATTTAATACAATACCACCAGCTGTGTGTAGACCTTCCATGAACCTCCCAGCCTTAGACCATGCTGCTCTTCACTCTCAGCAGACGGTCACCCCTGAGCTGGGACTAAAATCCACCTAGGTAAAGGGATTCCTAGGGTAGGCAGAGACAATAGGAAGTTGCACATTCAACATGAAGGAGTTTTTCCCAAGAGCCAACCCACACTAACAACCTACAACCTCTCATTCCCCACATGCATGTCTCACCCCAGGAAGTGTGCGCCTTCTCTACTCAACAGTTCTTTCATCGCCCCACTTGCCTTCCAGGGATTTAGCAATAGGTTGGACATGAATTATTAGAGAACTATAGTTGTAGTTGAGTTCCCTCTAGGAAAATCACTTCCCCAACAATCTCTCTCACCTAGAGAGAGTTTCTCAGAGGCTTGACAACCTGCTTCTTCAATCCACGGGCCTAACAACCTGCCTCTTCACTACTGCTCATGGTCAAATAGCAATAGGTTCAAGTGAACAAAGAAATCATAAACATGTAAGGACACATAAGATGGAAACAAGCCATGCTTAGCTAAGTAATTGTGTTGGCGGAAATAGCTAACCATTAAGGCATGATACAGTTTCATGAAAAGTACAGTGTGTTGTGCCTCACAAGAAAAGTATGGTATATCTCAAATGTCTACATGTTTTAGAGGTGCGCCCATGATCAAAGGTCAACAATGGAGGTAGTGTCTCCCTACGTGCATGTGTGAGTGCATGGGAATCCTAGAAAGAATGGAAGAGAACCCCCCCCCAAAAAAAATGAACTGATTTCCCCACAAATAACTGCATGTGCCAAGACTGACACATGGATCTCTTGGAGCTTGCTCCTCCCCACTTGGAGTTCATTCCTTTTCCAAAAGTAACTTAGGATAACATGAGTTATTTACCAAACCTTATTATTTAAGGAAATATATTATAATATTCCCTTAGAGATAAGCCCTCAAGCTTAGCCCTTTTTCCTAGCCTCTTAGCCCCTTCCCTTTCCCTACCTAGTGGAGCTTAGTCCCCCATTCTCTTTTATTGTGGTCGGTCTACACACAACAATGTATTTATATTAATGATATGAGTATTTAAATATACAAAAATTGTCTCATTGGCCCTTAACATCTAGGCTCTCCAGCCTAATCATCACATAAGCCTCCTAGCTTATAAACACTTGGCTCACTAGCCTACAAAACATATTTACATTCCCAATTACAACTGGGGCTTGATCTTGGGATATTACAATCCCCTCCCCTTATTTTTTCACTATCCTTAGTGCAACTTGTTTATACATGTACAATTCAAATTCTTCAAAAATCCTCAAGATTTAGCTATTGGAAGCTTGTTATCCATCTAGTGCTCTACTTTCCAACACCAATTCTGGTATTCATACTGCAGTTGAAAGTCAATTTCTCTATTCCATAGAGCTTCTTCTGGGAATAATTCAGCTCACTGTTCCATTTGAGACACCCTCCTTATGGAAGATAACATGCCATAAGCATCATTGAGTTTCCTCCTCCTCCTTGTTGCACTCACCCTTCCAGGATCATGCATCCCTTCAATGATACACAATCCTTCAACGATCCATCTTGCCAAGGATTTAGAACACAAGGAGAGTGCTAACCCATTACCAGAACCCCACCAAGGTTCTACAATTATAGGGTTTTAGTGTCCTCAACAATAGTTGTTCTTTCCTAACATTCCAACTTTAGTCAATATTATCTCATATGCATCACACACATGCAGTTATGATGAGAGAACATAAAACAATTCATTTAGAACTCAAACTTATTTCATAAGTAAGTCAACTTTTCCCCAAAATATGAATTTCTATTTCATAATTTTTCATTGTTTTTTCAATAATAGGATGCATGCTTCCTTCTGGATTTTAGCAAGCACCATGTTGAATACCATTTTTTCTGCAATGCTGCTATCTTTCATTCAACCAACAAATTGTCAGTATTTCCTATACATCATACTCTCATTTTAATATGTACAAAAACATTATGAAGTGTTCTTATAATTGTCTATAACTAACAATTCAATCACAACTACAAAACAATTTATTAGATAGAATGAATTATCATTCTATGCATACAGATGTTCATAATTAATATCAGTAATTTCATTACTTCTTTTTCTGAACAAAAAAAATTCTTAAGGAAATGCTCATGTGATTACTTGACTTGCAACTTTCCTGTTGCAATGTCTAACAACTCCTGAAATGTTCTCAACTCCATGAATTAGCAACATTTTAGTCGTTAGTATAATTATTTCCATGCAATAATATATATGCATGCACTCACAAAACACATTCAACAAATGCATTTAAGTATACAATTCTATCAGGTATGAGTGCAACTCTACCACTTACTAGGATCAGTGCAACTCTCAATGCATATCTATTCAATGCACCTTTGCATTGATTTTCAGAATGATCTTTATCTAAGTCATGTATCTCACCATCAATAAATTGGAAATCTAGCCAATGTCTTGACACATTCTCCACCCACTTCCCGTTGTCTTCTCGATTATTTGGATGCCTTCTTTTTCGAACTGAACACTACACCAAGAATATAATTCTATGGTGTGCATTAGTGTTAGAAAAAATGTTGTAGTCCAAGTTTTATTTAAAGTTAGGAATCTCATCGGGTATGTTTTTGGTACGTAACCTTTCTATATCCATACTTTTCCATATCCAACCATGTCCTAGTCTCATACATGAATAGCTTTCCTGGCATCCATTCCTATAACAAGTTCTTATCTTTTATTTATTTGTTTATTACCTCACAACCAAATTAACATGCCATGCTACTATGTCAGTGTGTGCATTCAAAAGCTAAGAGGCTTTCATGACTATAATAGGCCTCTAGCCTTTACCACACCTAGTGGTATCTTATTCATGTTAATGCATTTAAATAATACCATATTGTGTATTATAAAATTCTATCTAGGGAAATTCTCACCTAAATTCTATTTCGACAATTATGAAACATAATTTCCAAATAAATACTTACCTGCATAGCTTCCATTAAATAAAATTGGTGTTACCTAATTAGTTGTTGAAAGTAGAAGCTCTCATGCATATTTATCGGTCTTATAATCAACATTTCATCTTTCTCTTGCTTCCTTCCATATGCAACATCATCATCAACAACACTTGCAAAGATGCAATAATTCTCCCTTTCTATGTTTGGTTGTCCAACAAGCCATAACATAATTGTTGCTACAATAATTGCAACAACCTCTTTCTTCTTGTATCACTTTTCTTTGATGATCCCAGAAGTCTTCAATTCTTCCCGGATTCTTGAATCTTCTTGTGCTCTCACTATAATCATTGTACATGCTTATTTTTGTCTTGAGAACTTTCTATCCAAACCACTCTTGGCTATGTTTCATTTCCAGCCAAATCACCCTTGGATATTTTTTCATTTCCTTCCAAATACTAATGCTAATATTAACCTTCATCATTCATTTATTTCTTTGATCCAACTAATCCAACTCATACTTGGACAAATTACAATTTCAAACATGCTTTCTTATAGACTTTGGGTCTTCAACATCTAGTTACTTTTCGGATGGAACTACTTCATACCCTTCCTGACTAAATACTTTAGTATTTGATTTTTCTTGTACCCTTCTCTTCTCTTTTCCAACTAGCCTCAAACTTGACTTGAATATCCAATCTCTAGCATACTGTAAGGATGCACATATGCCTCCTTCGCTAGCTGCATAGAATTAATTAAAAGTACTTATTACTTCTTTTAATTTACCATCGTAATTTCAAGTGATACTTCCAACCTTTGGGAATGTCACTCATGGCTCTATGCCACTTAAGATGGATTATTGTTCGGCACCATCTCTTTTTGCATTAAAAACCATGCATAGAACCATTTTCTTCTTCATGGTTCCTTATTGATTTCTCTTTAGAAATTCATTTCACTTTTAAGTTATTCTCAACTTGATATCTCCATGATATTGTGGAAATACCTTCAACACTTTTGGAATGAATCAACAATCCTCTACTATTATTGTTTTCCATCCTAGAGTGCTATAATGCATTCCTATTAGCTTAATATCTACCTCATGATCTCTTCTTCCATTATCTTAGGGTGTTCGAGGACTTAATTCCATCTAGGAATGTTTCCTTGTCTACTTCGCATACTTGAAACCACATATTATGATGATATTAATTTTCAGCATTCCCCTATTACTTGGATCCCTCTAATCCAACTCCTACATGACCCAATTATATTTCTAGTCATGTTCTCTGAGTAACCTTGGATATTTAACATCAATTTTTTTCTTGAAGAAATTGATTTATATTTTTCTTGATTGATTATAACGACACTTGGATTTGCTTGAAGAATTATTACTTTCTTTTGTCTTGACCCATCTAGTTTCAATTTGACATGCATAATCAACTTCTATCACATCATAATGATTCCCTTCATACCATGCTTCCACTATGCACTCTGATACCAATAATGGGGGTGTTATCTCCAAGTTGTAGGACTAATCTTTGGAGATAATTGTTGGAGTTACTTCACACACACCTAGGATTTATTTTTCCTAAGGTTATTCCTTGTTGATTAGTCATAATTAGTCATTATCCAGTCTCCTATATTTTAGGGGAGAATATTCTCATTCAGTTGACACTTCAGTTTGACTAGTTGAGTTGATTTTAGATGTTGCATTGGTTTTGTCACCATGCAACATTGGGATCATCAACAACTCACTACTCTTTGTTCAGTCAGTTAACTAAAGACTTGTTGACTAGTTAACTCAGCTAGGTGGCAGTTCACTCCCGTAACTTCCTGACAGACTAGACTAGGTGGAAGTTCACTCCCGTAATTGTTGGTGTGTGTCTAGATCACTCTAGACCACCACTATGGCTCATTAGTTACTCATTTATTCTATATATATTGTAAATTATTCACTCTTTGAGTGTGGAATACGATTAATGAGAATTCTTCCATTCTTTCCATCTTGCTTCTTCCTTCTCAATTTCTCTCTGCAAATGTGTGTAGTATTTTCTAGCTAGATCTATTATTTGTAGGTTCAACACATTTACATGGCATCAGAGATGACGGACTGCTAAGCAAAAGATACACCAAATCATTTTTTGTAGGTACAAAAGATTGAAGACAACAAAAGATGGATTATTCGTCGAAAATGTTTCTCACGCCTCACAACTATTTGGAATGGAAGCCAAAAAAAATTCTTCTGCTAAGATTCAAAGTATTATACCAAATAACTATGGAAATGGAAGTAGAGCTTGATTCCATTGATGAGAAAAATGACTTTCTCAATAGACAAGATATGGCCATAGGAAGTATCGACATGTTCGTTTCTCCCGAACTTTTCCATCAAGTATATGAAGAATCACAAGGATTAACTCCAAATGAATTATGGACCAGATTGGAGTTTCTATTTGGGAATAAAAAATATTGTGAAGATTTCATGCAGGAGGTCGTACAGATAGAGCCAGAAGAGAAGCCATCAGAAGATCAAGTCTCTTATTATGAAGAGTCTTCTACAAATGTTTTTGCAGAAATTTGTATTCCATTAATTGAAGATGATGTATACTCCATTTCTGATTTATTTTCTTAAATTCATGTGGAATATATACGGAATGCATCTCAGGAGTCACATGCAGACACTTTTGCATGCACCATGCATGCATCTGAGGAGACAAAAAGGCAGCCACGCACATCATACGCCATTCTGATATTTTCTGCGAAAAAAATTTAGAAACAAATTGGATATTTGAATTCCTCTCAAGAAAATATCTAATTTCAAAAAATAGATCGTCCGAAATAGAATCTGGAAAGTGAAGTTATGATCGTTTTAAAATCAATAAAATTTCAGCATTTTTCTGGAAACGACCGCATGGTTTTCAAAATTTCATCCAAAATTTATTTGGATATTATTCATTACAAGAAGATAAAGTGGATATGAGTGGAAATATCAATGATGCATATACTTCATCAGATCCATGTAGACATCTACATATTCAACAAAATATTCAAAGAGCACAAACTTGCACAGTTGTGAGGTCTTCTTGGAGTGAAGGACATGGTTGCTTAGCAGTTTTTTTTGGTCCTTCTCATTTTTTATTTTATTCATTGTAATTTGAGGGGGAGTTTTGTTCCCATGAGATTTTCCCTCTTTCCTCGTTTAGTTCAGTGTATCTTTTGTATTTGGGTACCTAACATGGCCTCGTAGCCGGGACCCATTTTTTATTTTCACCATAGTCATGTTTAGGGGGGGGTGTTGGAGTTACTTCACACACACCTAGGATTTATTTTTCCTAAAGTTATTCCTTGTTTATTAGTCATAATTAGTCATTATCCAGTCTCCTATATTTTAGGGGAGAATATTCCACCTGGAGAAAATTCTTTTTCAGATGACACTTCAGTTTGACTAGTTGAGTTGAGTTTAGATGTTGCATTGGTTTTTCCACCATGCAACATTGGGATCATCACCAAATCACTACTCTTTGTTCAGTCAGTTAACTGAAGACCAGTTGACTAGTTAACTCAGCTAGGTGGCAGTTCACTCCTGTAACTGCTTGAGAGACTAGACTAGGTGGCAGTTCACTCCCGTAACTATTGGTGTGTGTCCATATCACTCTATACCACCACTATGGCTCATTAGTTACTTATTTATTCTATATATATTGTAAATTATTCACTCTTTGACTGTGGAATATGATTCATGAGAATTCTTTCATTCTTTCTATCTTGCTTCTTCCTTCTCAATTTCTCTCTGCAAATGTGTGTAGTATTTTCTAGCTAGATCTATTATGTGTAGGTTCAACACATTTACAATAATGTCACTCACTCCATGTATACACTCTTTATTTCTTTATCATAAAAATAGCATCCCAATATATCAATAGATATAGATTAGGTCTTCCCACTATGTACTTCTTTATATTAACATTCTTCAGTCCTGACCTTCTATCCTCTTGTGGAATATTCTTGACGTAACATTACGTCCTCAAGCTCCTCTGTTCCTTCTTGATATCAGGTCCAAACTCTTTCATATTCCATAAAACCTTCATTATTCCCATGCTTTTCATCTCCATATGAACCTATGGTTCATGTATTGCAGTTGAATTTCCCCACCTATCATTCACATTTGATGCAAAAATTGTCACCTAGAATGTCTTCCTCGAACAAGAATTTCATTAAGGTTTTCCAAGATGCTTATTGAACCCAACATATGATTCAATAAATTCTTAAAGATATCAAATGTAACATGAATAACTATCTTTGTCCATCTTTATTCTATATGTAGACATCTATAGCACTTTTTTTGTTTTAAATGTAATCATTACATCTGAAAACAAGGATATAACAAATATTGTTAGCTAGAACCATAATATACCATTTTGGTAATATATGCACAACTTTCCTTTTATGGTCACCAACAATATTCTTTCTGAATTCCTATGATATAATCTTCTCAATCCTTAATTATGATTGAACACCTGGAATCCCCTTTCCAATACCTTTCCAATGACTGCTTCCTTGCTCAATTCTGAGTCCTCAACAAAAATTTATGGACAATCGAAAATTGTCTTTTCTTTGATGTAATCTTTGTATAGTTTTTCTCCTTTCTCAGAGACAAATTAGCTCTTGGACCCTTTCTAGATCCTATCCTAAGGTTCACATTCCTTCTTTTCTTCTTTAGGTATAGTTCCGTACAATTCAGGACCCCACAGACTTATTCTCTAAGCCCCCATTTTGTCTTGAAAACAATTTCTACGCACTAGCCCTTTTTTCTTTGGCCCCCAATCTCATGTGACCATGGGCTGTGACCAAGCATTAACTGATAGGTTCTTATCCGTGGATTTGATAATTCCAAGCTCTGAAATTTTGGGCTTCATGGGTTTCACCTTCGTCATACTTCATTTTTCCCAAATGTAGAGATGGTGAATCCTTGCACAGTACCCCTTTGGAGTTTTGGGGCTCCACTACTTCATACCTTCGGGACTTCAAAACTTAGTGATTTGGAGGTTTCTCCTTCATCTTCCATTAATTCCTCCAAGTTCCGAAGTGGAAAAATCCCAAAGGGTACTTCTTCGAAGCTTCAGGCTCCAGAGCTTCAAGGCTTCTGACTATAACATCCATTATTTCCTCCGAACGTTGAACCTGCGAAGTTCTCCGGAGCTTCGCACTTCATAGGTTTTACCTTCGTCTTATCATGTTTTCTCCAAATTGATGTACTCCCAGAGTCTCATAAATATCCACGCACAAGGGGGTGATACATGGAATAATTAAGGAGAGGACACATGTCATGTTCTAATTGGTATGAATGACACGTGAAAAAAACAAATCAGGTTGACACATGGTATGCAAAAAGTGAGTCCAGGTAACCCTAGGTGATGTCATCATGTCGCGTCACATCTGATACTTCAAGACTTCATAACTCCAAACTTTGGAGGATTTCACAATATCTAACTTTATAACACCCAAACGTCGAACTGACGAACTTTCGAACCATTTCTCTTCGGATATTTATTACTTTGACGCTCCAGAGCTTCGTGCTTCAAAGAAATTCACAGCAAAACAAAACAACTCTCCCGAATGTCAAATTACTGATCCGGTCCACATCACTCTACATGACATCATCATGTTGCGTCACTCCAGTGCTTCGCAGAACCACACACCGGAGCACATCAAAACACCTAAACTCTAAACTTTCTAGGTTCACTTAGTTATGTTGACAATCAATTAAGTGCTGACATGTGGCCCCACCAACAAGTGACAAATGTTAGGCCACAAATGGTACAAAATACCTATTAAAGGCATGAAACAAGATGATACATGGTAGGCTTAGGGTAGGTCCACTCCACCTTAGGTGACATCATCCTTCCATGTCACATTGGAGCTTCAAAAATTTGACACTTTGGGCTTCCGGATATCCCACTCCAGCACAGACTGTAACTCCCAAAAACCAAATTTCCGAATAGTTGTTTCCTAGAGATTTGGGACTTCAGTCTCTAGGACATCAGAAAATTCCTCACGAGATCATATCAAAACATCTGAATGTTGAATTTTTGAACTCCCGTTTCCCAGGCATCTCGACTTTGGGACTTAAATGCTCCGAGACTTCGAAGCTCCGAGCTTCATATTTTTTCGTTGTTGAACTGCCACCAACCCCCGAACTTCCGAACGCCAAAATTTTGAACAAGTTGATCTGTAGACACGTGTCTTCGATAATGGATGATATGTAGTGGGTCCTTACTTCGGGACTTCGGAGAAAACTCCACTCCACACAATCTCAAACGTATTTCCCAGAATCGTAGAACTGTCAAACCACTTGGGGAATCCAACAATTCTCCTTCTCCCAAACAATCTATGGTGTAGAACCACTCTGGACTTTGGAGCTTCGGGACTCTGAGATACTTATCCACACTACACCATAAATCCTCTGAATGTCGAATGTTGGTTTTATATTTCCCTTCTCAGATTATCTGAGTTATTGACCCAAGGTTCATGTCATTCATGGTTCCAACAAAGCCTCTAAAACTATCGGCCCTCCTGGGAAACCAGAAGGCAACACAACACACGGGAGGTGCTGCACAGTCTCACCTAAGATAGATTTGAATGGGTGACTGTAAGACTCAGGTGTTTACATCCTAGGAAAGAGTAGGGGATAGGGGTTTCTTGATTAGGGAAAGATACCGTGATTTGTACGGGAAACTACTTATTCTTTGGAGTCGCATACGTATATCCCACAGTTTAATTTAAGCTAAGTATAAACAGATTCATAACAATGTATTAACTCATTCATCAAGATTAACCATTAATAGCTTAAAGAAATTAGAGACATGCATACATTCAACATATTACACGAGTATTACTGTGGTTCACCCCCTCCTGGGCTATGTCCACAAAGATTTGGCTCTTGGCTCTTTTATTATGGCAGTTATGTATTCCTGGAGCCTCACACTTATAATTCTCCACAAAACTAGGTAAGATCTATGTGAGGTGAAATAGATCGCACCAGGATCCATAGCCTGCGGTCTAATCCTCAGATCTACCTTCCCTCGTATTTCCTTTGCTCACCATCTTACAAAATCGGTTCATACAGCTAAAATAACAATGACCCACACAAAAACATACCCTATCTGATACTTTCATATCTATATTTATACATTTCGGGCTCTTCAGCCTTTTTCAAAATATTACCAAAACCCTAACCCTTCTTACGCTAGGTCTTTCTCCCATATGCGTGTTGTTCTTCCTCCAGCTATCACTTTCCTTTGTGCACGCTTTCTTGCATGCATGCGTGATATTCTTTTTCCAGTTGTTACTTCGTTTTTCTGCATGCTTTCTTTCCCACGATCGTTCTTCTTTCCTCTTTGTCTTGGTGCCAAAAGGACCCCAACACTGACATGTGAATCATCTCGAGTCACCTAATTGCTATGTGCTTCCTTGATCTCCTTGGTGATCGTCTGGAACTGTTCCTGCAACTCTGTCGCTTTTGTCAGTGCATGCGCAGTTTTCTCCTTCATGGTGTCGACTGTTTGAGATTCCACTTCCTCTCTCATCAATCCTGCACATTCTAGTTGAGTCTGTGTTGTCTATTTTCTGGCTTCTTCTGCCTGTGCAAGTACGTCTGCTACTCATTCCTACAACGGTTCTATTTGAGCTTGACACTCCTATTTATGTGTTTGCGCAGTGATAAGTTTTTCCTCTATATTCTTCAAATCTTGCGTTCCCTTGACTCATTCTGGAATTGGTGTGGCCTTCAGTCATTGCTTGAGTTCTTAGATTGTTGCATTGATCCTCTCCTCCTCCTTGTCCCAGTGTTGGACTTGTGGATCCTCTTCCAGCCTTGTCCAAAGTTGCATTGCTTTATCCAGCAAGTCGGCTGCCATGTTGACCTATTTTTGTAGCTCCTACAGTTTCATTGTTGCTTCCTTCTTCCTTTGCTCCTTTACTATTGGTGGAGTTGTGGGTCTAATCTGTCCGCGGAGAGTCTTGATCTCCTTCTGATATTGATCAATTGCCTGCGCAATCTGGTCGATCTTTTCTATGGATAGGAGTTCATTTCCTTGCGCAGTAGCTGGGAGTTTCCCAAAAATTTCTTCCACTCTGTGTTCCATCTCGTTTCTACATTTTTTCTCCTCCTGAGTTTCAGATTTGGCCTATGCACAAATTGTTTCCAACACTTCTCTCTTCTTCATTGCTTGTTGTAGCTCAACTAAGTTTTTATGTGCTCGTGAATGTATCTCGTGGTCGACGCTAAACTATAGTTTGTATAATTCTCTTGATGGAATCCGTTTCAAAACCAATTGGATATGATCCAAATCCTTTAGTGGTGTCTGTCCCACAATTTCATCCATTCTCAACATTCTAGGCTTTATATAGTCTGTGGAATGTGCGTGTGGCATCAAAAGAACTGGGTCACATTCTTCTACCTCCACCCTTTCTATGGTCTATGTGTTTTATATCTCTATGCCTCTACTATTACTCATCATCTCGGCTTCCATGAATTTCTTAAGGAGTTGTCCCATTTCTGTCATATCCTTCTGCAGTTTATCCCTGTGGTGCATTGCATGATCGAAATCCTCTACAAGGCAATCTTGCAACATTCTAGAAATCATCTCTCCATCATCCTCCATGATTGTAAAGTCTGGTGGTGCTCGTCATGCCTTCGTTTTCTTGCATGCACCTGCTTCATGTACCACTGGTCTCTTAGTTCCCCCTAGTTCCTATGTGATGGGGTTCGATGCGGTTTCCTGTTCTCCCTCAGCCAGTTTCCGTTGTCCATTGGTTGGCTAAGTGGTTTTTTTCCTCCCCTTATGGGTCCCTGGCTTCTCTGATACATCGTCTGCTTGAGTCGACTTGGTTTGGCTCGTTCTTCATTTCTTGGGTACTAGGATTTATGGAGGTTGTGTTTCCTCTTATGAAGCCCCTCCTTCTGTTGTTTTTCCTGGTACTTCTCTGGGTATAGTTGGAATCCTCCATTCATCAGGCCATTCACTAATGATCATGTTGATATCACCCTCAGTGATGCAGTAGTGCATATGTATCCACTATTTATCTGGGTCCTTCCTTGGTTGTATCCACATGGCTTGTCGCCTAGCCCAAAAATTGGTGATGCCCCCGTATCGTGCGACAAACTCTGGTGTTATTCTCCATTCTCGGCTAATGGCTTCTTGTATCTCCCATAGGTAAGCTTCAAATATGATTTTGTTCCCCTTCTTATGCTTGTCTAGTGGTTCAGATCTCAGGATGCGATATCTTTCTCCTCCTGGCTGTGGTGTGGTACAAAAGACGACGTGTTCTGGTTCTCGCCATCCCATGAAATCTATGAGAGTGATCAACCATGAGTAATGAAATTTCGTACCTGCGTCCTGCGTGTCTTTGCAGTCTACTTGGAACAAGTTTGATAGCTATGGCACCCAGCTCATGAAGGTGCCTTCTGTGCACTGAGCTACAACAACAATGACTTATGTCGGTACTTCATCTTTGCGGCACTTTCTTAGCAGTTTGCAGGCTAATATCTTTTCACCCAATTGTGTCGCAACATTATTGATCTGTTTAGTTATAATGCCTCGTGCTCCCCTGTCGATGTCATATTTCTTCTTCATCTCTTATTCCAATGTTTTTTCCTTGGACTCATCATCTAGAATCAGCACGGGATCCATACCCCCAATGGGTAGGCCTATTATCTGCGCGATAAGTTCGACATTTATGGGGACTGGTTTGTCTAGCTATATATCCTGTCCATGTGTAACTGCTAATAGTTGCTTGACACATGCCATCACATATTGGCCTCTACCAAAGTGTGCTATCTTCAACAACCCTATAATTCCAGTCCTGTCTAGTCCAGTGGCCCACTGGTGTGGCTGAGTGATGGTTTCTCCGAGTTGGTTCACAACTATTTTTTGCATAAAGACCTCTGGTGAAAGTTTTGGATATTTGGTTTCATATTCTATGTCATGGTTGGAATACTTGAGCTTCCCAACATGACCCAATAGTTTTGGGTCCACCCATACTCCCTTTGGTATGCGAGGTAGCACAATCTCTGCAGCCGGTTTCTTTCAAGGTGAGCTCGGTATCTGAACTCGGTCCTCCTAATGTGTTGGTTGTCTTGAAGTTCCAACAAATCCTAGTTGTTCCCCTATCATCCACTCTAGCCCCGCCCAAGTAGTTCCAGCAGTCTCCTCAGCTGGGTGACCTAAGCCAGGTGCTTGCATCTCGTCTGGTTGCTCCTCTTCTCCCAGATGTTGTGTCGTTTCATTCACTTCCACAACTCCTTCAGTATGTTTTGATGGTATTTCCTATTGGGTTTCTTCTTATTTGTTTTGAGGTTCATGCACCAGTGTTGGTGTATCTTGTTCCATGGCCTCTGTTCATGGTTGCAAAATCTCCTCTAATACTGGTGTAGACCCTACTGTGATTTCCTCTAGCGACAGGATTTCGTCAATATCGACGATCTTCGGTGGTTGTTGCTCGATTTCTTCCAGTGGTCCTCATGACCTAGTCTGAACCCTGGTTGATCTGGCTATCTGGCCTGGTTCTGCGAGCTTCGATGGTGCCATAATGGTGTCTGTTGAATGTTTGTTGAGTTTGAATGGCTTCGGTGACCTCTGTGGTTTCTCTCTATTTGTTCTGGTTGTTGTTGCTCTTTTTTTGTTCTCCTTTTGTGAATGGACTAACTACTTATGTTCTTGTGTGTTGTATGGGCTCGTCATGAAGCTTGTCGAGGATGCTTCCTCCATCATGATATTAATGCACCATAACTGTGGGTTCAATGTATCTGCGGTGGTTTCATACTTGCCATTATAGCTACTCTTTCGTCTCTAGTTGGTGTTTCTTAATGCGACATCCCATCCATCCTTTCCTTTATTTAACTCTACCTCATGCTATCCTGTCAGCCTGCTTTCATCGACTTTCCTTTCCCCGCATGTTTCCCTTTTCGATATGGTCATTATCTTTTCCCTCCCTAGCTTCATGTTTTTTTTTACTGTGCAGTGGGTGGTCAACTGTCCTTGTACAACTTCAGTCAAATCTCATTGATCATTCCTTTGAATTTTGCGCCTACTAGATCTCTTAACTGTACAGATCCTCCATCCGTAACATATTTTACCTCATATGTTCCTAGACAATGCATTCTCATATTTCCTGGGTGTTGTAGCGATTTACTGTCGTAGAGAAATAATAGATCTCCTTCCTTGAATGTCTTCCTCTTGATGTGGCGGTCGTGCCAAGATTTATCTCTTTCTTTCTATACTTTTTTATGGAATCCTCCCAAGATTTGGTCTTCCTCCATCGACAGTAACTGATTCAGTCTTTCTTGTATTGTGCCTCGTTCTATCATGTGTGTGATAGCTGCTACATGCAGACTGGGTATTAAAAATTCTAATGACACTACTGCTTCTTGGCCATAGACTAGCTTGAATGGTGTGTGTCCTCTCAACTTTTTGCATGTGGTTCTATACGCCCATAACAGTGTTGGTACCTTAAGGTCCCAATATTCCCTGTTGACATTACATATCTTTGTCAAGGCGTTCTCTAAAATTTTGTTGAAGGCTTCTACCGTGTCATTTTCTTATGGATGATACGGGGTTCTTTTTTGGTGATGAACTTCAAACTCTTCGAGAATTGATCTGATTGTTCTATTTATGAAGTGCATTCCTTGGTCGCTCATCAAAATTCTTGGGCACCCAAATCTAGTAATTACCTGTTCAAACTGAAAGTGTGCAACTATCTCTGCACTACAATATTTTACTACTGCGGATTCTGCCCATATTGTTAGGTATTCCCTCATGGTGATAATATATCTCACCCTCGTTCTTTTGGTTGGTGGGTTAATGGGTCCCACGAAGTCTATTGCCCATTTGTCGAATGCATGAAGTGTCACTTGCGGTCGTAGTGGCATCTTGTCCCTTCTGTTGGGTTTGCCTACCCTTTGACATACATCACATTGCTGACAGTATTCTTTCGAGTCTCTGTGGATCGTTGGCCACCATAATCTTGCACATAGTGTTTTCTATGTAGTATATTTTTCTCCATAGTTCCCTCTCGTTATTCCCTTGTGTGCTTCTGCTAAAATTCTTGGTCGTTCATGGTCTAGTACGTATCTTTGTAAGATTCTATCTACACCCATCTTGTATAGATGTCCTACAATCAATTGATAGTTGGTTGCACGGACTACCAGGTTCTTCTTCTGTGCAGTGGTATATTCTTGTGGTGCAGTACCTATGCTCAAGTATTGGATGATCTTTTTGAAGTAATCGTCAGCAATCTATATTCAGAATAGTTGTGCATCGGGAAATTTTTCTTCTAAATTCGTTGGTTCCTCTCCATTTGTGACCCTTGATAGGTCGTCAGGTCCTGCATTCAGTTTTCCTGGTTTAACTATTACCTCAAAGTCGAATTCTTGAAATAGAAATAACCATCGACATATTCTCCCCCCCAACATTGGCTTGTTGACTAGGTATTTCAGGGCTGATTGATTTGTAAACATCTTAAAGTGTTTTCCCAATAGGTAACGTATGTATTTTTGTAGTGCATAAACCATATCTAGGCCTTCTCTTTCCGTCGTGTTATAATTTTTTTTTGAGTCTGATAGTTTTATGTTGGCGAACTTTATCGAGTGATCCAAGTCTCTTTCTCCTGGTTGCACTAAGATAGCTCCAAGTGCTATCGTTGATGCATCTATGTGTACATGGAATGTCTTCTCCCAATCTAGAAATACCAATATTGGTGCGGTGACCATATTTTCCTTCAATGTATCCAGACCGTGTTGGCACTCGTCATTCGATTGATACTTTGAATCCTTCCTTAACAGTTTTTCCATTGGCATTGTAATTTGCACATAGCCTTTGATAAATTTCCTGTAATATCTCCTATGTCCTAATGTTGCTCTTAGTTGGCGGACTGTTTTTGGTGCTGGTTGGTTAACAATGACTGTTATTTTGGCCGAATCCACTAGCAAACCCTATTTGCATACTATGTGTCCCAATAGTATCCCAAATGGTGTTCCAAATATGAATTTCTTGATATTCAGTGATATATGACACTATCTGTATCGTTCTAGCATCAGTCATAAAACTTCCACATGGTCTTTTAATAGGATATAGACTGTCCAATCATCCAGATATACTTCGAGAAATTGGTGGATGAATTCCTTAAATGGTGCAATGACCACTCTGGAGAATATCGCAGGTGAATTCTTCAGTCCAAAGGGCATGAATGTATACTAATAAGATCCCCATTATGTCATGAACGTGGTCTTGTGTCTATCCTCTTATGCTATATTAATCTGATGATATCTTGAGAATCCATTGGTGAATGAGTAGGCTTCGTGGCCTCCTATGTTCTCGAGTACTTTGTCCATGAACGGTGTGGGGAATGGGTCATGTAGGCATGCATCATTCAACTTCATCAAGTCGATGCATATCTTGATCCCTCTTCCCTGTTTCTTGTCCTATACTACCATAGGGCTTATGCATTCTGATTCTTCGACTGGTTCGATGATGTCGGCCTCAAGAATCATGTTGATCTCATCTTTAACTTTCTATTTATATATGGGTTTCAATCTATATGGTAATTTTTTAATGGGTCTCACATCATATCTGAGTTGTATCTTCATTTCTCCTAATTCTTCAGCTATTCCTTTCATCTCTGTAAGGTTGTGGGAAACAGGGCGTTGTATTTGCGCAACAATTCTTTGATGCTTTCGAGTGTCTGTTTGTCCCAATAATCTCCAATGCTGGCCATTTTTCGCTGCTTGACAGTCCCTATGTTAACCTTCTTTATCTTTATTGGTGCAAATATGACCTATGACTCTAAGGGTGGTCCTTCCACATCTCTCTTGCCTTCGACTTCTTTGATCTAGATATCGCGTAGATCATCTTCATCTGGGGCTTCCTCTTGTACATGGTAGCATGACAATAGATCCTTGACTATCTGCTTATTCTGTTGTTGTACCTCTATGATTGATTCTACTTCTGGTTCTTCGATGAATATGACGTTTTTGATCTATTTCAGGGCCGCGTGTATGTTGGGGTTCTCATGCTCGAATGAGAAAGTGACTATAAAGTTCTATTGGAGTGTCTCCCATGTCTTGGTTTCTTTACACATTTCCTGGTATGTATACCAATTCATTGGTATGCCCTCTAAATTATGAGTGAATTGGTGAGACCATTCCTCTCGTGGCATCATTTTCCATCACGTTTTGCATGCCTCCAAGTGTTCTATTGGTGTGCCTAGTCCGTCATATTTTTGTTGTTTGTTACCTATCTATTCTATGCTGAACCTTACGCGCAGTAATCACTTGCATTGGTACCAATCTGTGATAGTATCTTTGTGTGCACCCCACCATCTTGCGAGTGTAGCCTTTAGTGCTAAATCCATTGCTAGCAATCTCTATTTTTCTAATACTTCATCTTCATATTGTGTCAAGAAAGTTTCCAAATCAGTTAGCCCGTGAAAAATGGGTGGTTCTCTGATTTCTGTGCCAATCCATCTTACTGTGCGGTCTATTCTGGCACACCTTCTTGTGGATACTTAATGTAGTCTTTGCTGCCAATTTTCTAACCCGGTGTCTGAGTCTGTTGTACATGACGTAATGCTCCACCAATTGAGTACCCCGTCTACAGTTGGGTTAATATAGTCTGCATTGTGCGCAGTTGTTCTATACAACTAGTCGATCTCTTCTAAATCCAAACAAGTGGGTTCTATGAACCTCTCACCTTTTGATGGGTCGAGTGGGGCTATGATCCTGTAGTCCTCCGACTCAAATATCATTTTTCTGGTTTTTAAGTTAATTATGGTCTTGTTGTTGAATGCCCAATCCAGACCAAGTAGTTCTGGGTAAGGTGTTGTGTCGTCTATTAATTTGATGACTTCAAAGTCTACCTTAGTGTGCACACCATCCAGATCTACCATCACTCCTTTCAGTCTACCTATTGGTAGGAATCTATGTTGATTTGCTAGCTTTAATTGAACAGTTGAGTATCCTAGTGTAGGTTCTCCCACGCATTGCCATGTAGCTTTTGGTAGTACATTCACTTTGGATCCTAGATATAGTATAATATCTCCCATATTGAAATCCTCAATGTTAGAATTTAGTCTAAATTCCGTAATTGTTCTTCTTCTTATGTGTAGGTGGTTGACAATTTTCAATTCTAGCTTCTGTTCCATCTCGCTGCTACATTTTTCTAGGATATTTTGAAATATTTTGACAGATGAAGGATCACTTAACATTTTGATGCATGATTGCAAAATGTCTTTGATAGTACTTACTTTTTCCTTCGGTTGTATTCTATTGGTATGGTCCAGTGATGGTGACATTTCATATTCCAGAAGAACTTGAAAAAGATGCAATATGAGTTCTTTGGGACTGTTTGGTATTTCTGCATCATCGTGCAGTGGTAAGGGTCGTGACCTAGTTTCTTGCATATTTCGCACCATAATCCTCCCTATGGTAGTGGGTTTGGAATCCCCGTCGCCATATACTGTGCGAATGTTGGGAATTCATTCTTATGGTGTCCTTCCATCCTGCAGGTGGTGCACCAAATGGATTCTCATTTTTCCTTGTTCTTATTTTGGTTTAGCTGAAATGTTAAGTTCTTCAGATCCTCTTTCAGTTCTCCGATAGTCGGGTCCGTCTGTTGGTACTGATTTTCTTCCAATTGCAAGGTTGCCTGTAGAGCCTCTGCCTGTGTCTGAAACTTCTGTTGTCGTAATGGGTATTTTAAGTGTGGGATTTTTTGGAACAATATTGGTTTATGCCTCAGCATTGCATAAGTGGTGCTACCTATAGGCGCTACCTAATATTTCATAGAGAACAGAATCTGCATTTCATTATTCATTTTGGCAAATGAATACAATTGTTATGGGATTTTTATTTGTTTTGGGGAAAACTGAAATTATATTGAGTTATTCCCAATATCCAAGTTCAAGAATCAGAGCACCCACGGATTTATTCTACCGAATTACATGCAGAAACACAGTCAGACGCTACCTACATGTGTTGCGTAATATTCTGGCAGAGGCTAAATTGTGCAGAGTTATTTTTACAGTTTTCAGTCACTAATTTAAAACTTGGGTTATGAGCAGTTGAGGATGTATTTTTGAAAATTGGAGGAGGTTTTTGTTCATAACATTCCAAATAACAAAAATGTCTCTTAGTTTTTCAAAAAAAAATTTGGGTTGAGATATATTGGATATAGAAGTAGGTGCTACATACTCTGCACAGTGAGGTTGCGTACTAATTTCCTATAGCAGTCATGGTTTTGATATTCGCCTTGTTGGGAGGTTGCCACATGTCAAGGAGAGTTCGAACAAATTCTAAAGGATCAGTTAGATGTCAAGGGAAACCTGCACCTAATATTTATCTCCATCAAAGGCTTCATGCATGAGGTGGAAACAATTTATTAATGACTTCCAACAAATTTCTAAAAATCAACAGTTTGTTGGATTTTTGTCTCTTTGAGTGTTTCCACCTATCTCCAAGGCTTAGAATCCAATGGAGGATATGGGATTTGAACTCCTTAGTTCATCTGGATTCTATTGTCTATTTAAATAAGGAAAGATCTCTTGGAGAGGGATAGATGATCCAAGAGAGGCTAGAGAGAGTAGGAGTAGGCGGTTTTCCTGTGTGTGTTCATTTGTAAGTCTGTGGGAATTTTGTGATTATAAGCATTACTTCTATTGGAGACTCATGAGAGCAGTAATTTTAGATTGTAACTCTTCTTTTATATTTCTTCTTATTTGAATATATTGTAGATTTGAGGATCAAAGGCTGTCAATGATTTATGGATCCCTAAGCAACAAAGGATTTGATGTATTTAGCCCATCAATCATTATTTATATTCAAGTATCTGTTGATTCATTAAATTGAGAGGATATCTGTTTAGTGAACATTCTATCTTATGTTTTACTTCTTCATTTCTTCCACCTATCAACATATAATATTGTTTTCTGTTAAGCATCTTTTGTGCCTTAGATGAGTTGGATGTTTGTGACTCCATTGCCCATTGGTGTAGCCTATTGCTCTGCAGTTTTTTGCCCTCTCTTTTTCTTTATCCATCTTGTTGATCCACCTATTCAAAACAAAAGTTATATTTTACATTTTGATGTGTGTTGAGCTTACACTTTAGCAGTCAAAGTGTGAATTTCAATGCTAATAGGAGTAGTGAGTTGACAAATAGGTGTCGATGTTGCATATCAGTCATAAGGTATTTTAAATTTCCTTTTAATCGCTTGAATCTCTTATCAATATCCCATAAAAATTCTCCTAGTTTGTTGATTATTTCAATCATCTCATTCATGTATTGATCTTCTGAGCTCGGCTTCTGGAACTCATTTATCAATAGTTTCTTAATGTCATTTAATGTTCTTGTCATTTTGGGAACATTGTTCGTGTCTAGACTCATGTATCAGTCTAGTGCTCGGTCTCTTAGCATGATCGCTAGCTGCGCGAGTTTGGTGTCTTCACCCATGATTTGCTTTGCTTCCCATATCTTTGCACAAATGAACATATGCTTCTCAGGGTCTTCTGTTTCTTCTCCTCAAAACTATGGTAATATGATAATAGGATCATGTCCTGCCATTCTAAATACTGAGCTACTCCCTCCTCCATGTGGTGTATATACTTGACTAAGGTTGCTTGGACTGGCTCCTCCATTTGTTGCTTTTTGTGTAGATGTACTTCTTGCTGTCAGACTTCCTCCGAACTTTGGTTGTCAAAATGGTGGTGTTCTCTTTGGTGTATTGGTCGCACATGGGTTTATGGGTTCCACACTGACATTAATATTGAAGGGATGGTTGTCTTCTCCTCTTGTTCTTGGGCCTCTTTTTTTCCTCCCATACATGGTGTGAAAGATTTCCTCAATATTCTCCATAGCTCGAAGATCCTCTACCTCTTCCTCATCTCTTTCCAATCCCTCCCTCTCAGCTACGACTCTCTTCTTGGTATTCACCTTATATTGGTAGGGTGCTCCGCTACGCGTCATTCCTGATGATGCCAAGATCCACTTGAGTTGGTCGTCATCCATCAAGATCGGGTCCATGGGTTCCTCCTCCTTCTTCTCTTTATCATGCCCTCCTTCCATTCTTCCTCTCTCTATCACTACTTACCCCCTTCCCCCATGCACGTAGGGAAGTCTAGCTGTTTGATTACATTGTCATTACACCTTTGTTATATAGAAATATCTTGATAGAAGTATACAGTGATCGAATGTAACTTCCTCTCGGTCCTCGTAGGATCTCTTCCTCAGCTGTGTTGTATGACTTTGCTATGTCTACCACAAATTCTGTGATAAATCCTACCACAATACTATTAAGCCAAAAGTCAACTGCGTGGGTGAATTTATTGTTAACCTACTGTAGCTGTTGGATTTGTACTAGAGTCCAATCTAGTTGTCGAATCTGGTTTGTTGGGTGGTTATCCTTTAACCTTAAGATCCACTCATGTAGTATATGCGGAAAATCACAGAAAAAGACTTTGTGTAAATCCATAAATACGTATTTATCCAAGTATTTACACGGTGTGATCCTGGCGTTTCTATTGTCTTTCTATGAAAAATCTAGCTCTTAAGTTCTCAACCAACCCTTGATTTCTTCTCTCATGGGGTTCCAAGGTCACAACATTCCCTTCCAACAACTCATTTGTCTTATGTTCCTCTCCTTCAGTTCTGATTCATTCTATCTCCTCTACTTGGTCTTCTCTTGTTCCTCTTAACACGACAACAGAACCATTTGTTGGTTTTCTATTTCCCTTCTCGGGTTATCTAAGTTATTGACCCAGGGTTCATGTCATTCAAGGTTCCAACAAAGCCTCTAAAACTATCGACCCTTCTGGTAAACTAGAAGGCAACACAACACCCGGGAGGTGCTGTGAAGCTCACCCAAGATAAATTTAAATGGGTGACTGTAAGATTCAGGTGTTTAAAGCCCAGGATAGAGTAGGGTATAGGAGTTTCTTGATTAGGGCCAGACACTGTGAGCTATAGGGGAAACTACTTATTCTTTGGAGTCGCATACGTATATCCCACATTTTAATTTAAGCTAAGTATAAACAAATTCATAACAATGTATTAACTCATTCATCAAGATTAACCATTAATAGCTGAAAGAAAGTATAGACATGCATACATTCAACATATTACATGAGTATTACCATGTGTCACCCCCTCCTGGGCTATGTCCACAAAGATTTGGCTCTTGTCTCTTTTATTATGGCAGTTCTATATTCCTGGTGCCTAGCGCTTATAATTCTCCACAAAATTGGGTAACATCTATGTGAGGCGAACTAGATCACACCAGGCTCCATATCCTGTGGTCTAATAATCAAATATACCTTCCCTCATATTTCCTTTTCTCACCAGCTTAAAAAATTGGTTCATACAGCTAAAATAACAATGACCCACACAAAAAAATACCCTATCTGATACTTTCGTATCTATATTTATACATTTCGAGCTCTTCAGCCTTTTTCATAATATTACCAAAACCCTAACCCTTCTTACATTAGGTATTTCTCCCATACGTGTTATGTTCTTCCTCCAGTTTTCGCTTTCCTTTTTGCACGCTTTATTGGATGCGTGCATGTTATTCTTTTGCCAACTATTACTTCAATTTTCTACACACTTTCTTTCTCACGATCGTCCTTCTTTCCTATTCAACCTGGTGCCAACATCGAATTTCTAGATACTTTCTAATCTGCGGACACGTGTTGTCAAACACAAATGATCCATATTAACTCTAGAGTTTGAGACTTCAGGGATATTTCTCTCTTGGAAGATTGAGGACTCGTTTCTCCTGGAGTGTCGATCCTACAAACTGTTGTGAGATCTATGGATCACATTAGCTCACGCATAGATCAGACAGTTGGGATCTAATCTTCACCATTGTGCCTCACCTCCTAATTTTTTCTTGATCTAATTGTTAGTATATTTAGACACTTAGGAGTTAGTTAAGATCTACTTGGTCTATTGTATCATTAAGTAAAACTGTGTTTTCTAGTGTGTTTCTTTTGTATGCATTAGTATGCATTTGTAGTTATGAAATTCGATGGTCACGATATGTTCCCGAGATAGAGTGATCCAATGGTTCATACTCTCCTCGATCTTAATGACCATTGATCCATGACTTAACACCTGATTGGTCCATGATCTCTATTTAAAGAGCATGGAGGGTCATTTGTCGCTGATCTATTGTGAGAAACTCTCTTGTAAACTCTCTATGTAATCTTTTTCTTTTCATTAATAAATTTCTCCAAGTGTCCACGTTGGTTGGGGCCATACATGTTTCCTCGTAGGGGTTTTACCACGTAAAAACATTGGCGTGTTGATCTTTGATCTGGTTATGTTAGTGCTTACTGAAGGTGTTCATCCTCTGTTGGAATACCTATGTTTTCGAACACGGTATCATATCCTGTTTGAAGACCCGCTCCTGTTGTAGATCGAGATCGTGAAGTCGAGTTTCCTCATCTCCATTTTCTATCATTTCCATACATTTATGGGCTGAGAGGACCGTTCCATTGTGTTCGAAAATTAAGGTATTCTAACAGAGGATGAACACCTTTAGTAACCACTCACATAACCATACCAAATATCAACACACCGATGTTTTCACATGGTAAAACCCCTACGGGGAAACATCCACGACCCCAGCCAACGCATCCACTTGGAGCAGTTTATTAATGCAAAGAAAAAGATTAAAGAGAGATTTTACAAGAGAGTTTCTCACAATCGATCATCGGCAAATGACCCTGCATGCTCTTTAAATATATATCATTGACCAATTGGTTGTTAATTCATGGATCAATGTTCGTTAAGATCGAGGAGAGTATGAACCATCCGATCACTCTATGTTAGGAACATATCGTGACCGTTAGATTTCCTAACTACAAATGCATACTAATGCATACTAAAGACAAACAATAGAAAACACAGTTTTACCTAACAACACAATAGACCAAGTAGATCTTAAATAACTCCTAAGTGTCTAAATATCCTAACATCCCCCCTTGAGAACAACTTGGGATAGGATTGAAGGATTTACAATAGTGACGCAATAGGAGAAGGAAGGAGGAATTAGAGCCTATCCCCCCTTAATGAAAACTTCCTAAACTCCTAACATAGATCAAAGTTTGGAAAACTTTGCTTCTGTAAGAGACTTTGTGAAAATGTCTACAACTTGATCTTTTGTAGGGAAAAAGAGCACTTCAATAACTTGATCATGTGTTATCACCCTATAAGTTATAGGATCAACTGGTGACTGGCATATTATCTGTCTATAGTGTTTTTTGTTGACAAATGATTTTTCATTCTGCAAATAATTTGAAAAAAAAAAGAAAAGAAAAAAGAAAAAAGAAAAGAAAAAGAAAAGAGGGCATAAAAGAATTTTAATAAAAGCCCCATGCAATAATAGTAACTTGGTCCATACCTTTCAAGCATGGCCAAGTTCTTTTTAAATTTGATGTTGATAGGGTAGTGAATGAATTTGGCTAAACAGTTTAATCTTAGCCAAAGTGTCTAGGTTAGATTAGTGAATAAATTTGGCCTGACTGTCTAATCTTTGTCAGATAGCCCCAGGGTAGAGTAAATTCTTAACCCAACAGTCTAATCTGGGTTAATTTTCATAGGAAGCTAGGTTAGAATATAGCCTAGTTGTTTTATTTCTTTATTTCAATAAGAACCAATTTGATGATCAATGTTGCACCATGTTTCAGATGTTTAAAAATGGTGTTGGTCAAGCCCCATGGTAATGTCTACTTGAAAAACCTTGGAAAAACCCATAAAATGCACTTTTCCTAAGTCTAGCAGAGCATGTATTTCCGCACCCTCACTTATGCTCTGCTCATCTATCAATGGTCCAGATGATTGTGCTCAGTTCTATGGTAGACAGATCTTTCTGGACCCCCCCCGACCATTTTTCCTTT
>ML777284.1:1707066-1753609 GCA_009831015.1 Picea engelmannii | reverse complement strand
TAATTTGCAAAGATACTGCTACTGGCCTAAGATGAATGAAAGTGTTTCACGATATGTTCGAGGATGTTCGTTGTGTGCTACAAGTAAACCTAGTAATTGAAAGTTGGGTTTGTACACTCCACTTCCAGTTCCTTCTCGACCTTAGGAAAGTATTTCCATGGATTTTGTTGGTGGTTTACCTATGTTGAGAAGAGGTCATGATTATCTTTATGTTGTGGTTGATCGTTTTAGCAAGATGTGTATTTTGATGCCTTGTACTAAGCAGGTAACATCAGAACAAACGACACAGTTGTTCTTTCAAAATGTTTGGGTATATTTTTGTTTTCCTAAGTCCATTATTTCTGATAGGGATTCTCGATTTGTTGGAAGTTTTTGGTCGATTTTATGGGCACTCATGAACACTAAACTTAAAAAGAGCACATATTTTCATCCACAAACAGATGGTCAAACAGAGGTGGTAAATCGTACAGAGGTGCATCTTCTTCGTGCTTATTGCAGCAAGCATCCTAAACTTTGGGATGAACATTTACACTATATTCAACATGCATACAATCGAGCTAAGCACTCTTCGACGCAAACGTCGCCATTTGAAGTATGTTTTGGCTATTTTCCCAAGTTGCATTTAGATTTTATCTTTGGGAAAGATATTTTTGTTGATGGTCAATATGACATTGATAGGGCAGAGAAGTTCATTGAACAAATTCAGTCGATACATCAGGTGGTGCAAGAGCAGTTGGAAAAGAGTTAGGCCAAGTACAAGATGAGACATGACAAGCATCGTGTTGATCACAGTTTCGAAGTTGGAGATGAAGTTTGGCTTTACATCAGTAAGGAGAGGCTTAAAGGAGAGGGTAAAAAGTTGAAACCGATTCGATATGGTCCTTTCAAGATTGTTGACAAGATTGGTAACAATGCTTTTCGTTTAGATTTACCTCGTTATATGCAGATGTATGCAGTTTTTAATGTTGAGAATTTGAAGTTGTATGAGCCTCCATTGATTGATGATCAAGGAGAGCATGTTCAGATTCCTTCTATAGATGATTTTTCTCCAGAGTATCTAACAGAACTGCAAGAAGACACCATCCTTGACAGGAGGATGCGAACTTCGAAGCAAGGAAATGTGGAGTATTTGTGAGTTGGTCTTAAAGGGACGAATCCAAAAAAGGACAAGTGGATTGAGGTTGGAAGGGTGAGGGAACTATACCCTCATCTTCACATAGACTGAGAATAGTCTTTTGGAGGTCCAAAAGCTTCCCAATGGGGAGGTGTGATCAGGGGATCAAATTTTGCTCAAAATTTCAAACTGCTCAGAATGCGACGAAAATAGTGCCATTGCGTCTGTCTCGTCTTCCTGATTCCATTGGTATATTTACTTTGTCAAATGGGCTTCGTATGGAGAAGATATCGCGTTCTGTTCATCAAGTCAAAGAAGCAAAAATTTTGGTGCTGACTATACAGTCTGTACAGTCTGATGTGGCAGGACCGTACAGACCGTACGGATGATGTGGAAACATCTGGTTGGTTGATAGTTGTTGAATCTGGAAGTGACACATGTCCTTGGTGGAAAATGGTATGAGGACACGTGGCCCAATCTGTGGGCGCCACGTGTCACTCGTTGATTGGGTTATTGTTTGTATGTAAAAGTTATGGGAGTCCACAAGTTTCGACCCCCGGACCTCCCCCACTATGTAAAGCCTTCACAAAACCTCTACTAACCATTGAACCACCGATTGTACATTGTAAGGTATATGCATTTGATTATATTTAATATCGACTATTGTAACCATTGGACGGGGGGTCGGGTCGGGGCTTAGCCCCAGCCCGCGGTCCTTTTTATCAACCATACGACCATGCTATATGGTATAGTCTGACAGTTGTATATGCATGCGATTTTGAAACCTAGCCCGTGGTCTTGTTAAACCATATGACCATGTGTGGAGCGCAGGGTTAGCTTCAAACGGTTGAAACCTTTTTAACCACTTTTTGTCAAGCGTGAGGTCACATGACCCATACTCCCAGGTGACTAGGCGGTTAGGGGCTGGCGTGCCCCTTAACCGTTCTACGGTTTGCACCGTTGGCACGGTTGCGCCCGGTGCTGGGTTTTCACGCTTTAAATTACGTGTGAGCCAGGTTCAAATGGAGAGGGTGCGTTTTGTAGATGCAGAGACAACAAGCTTGAAGGGGTAACTTCCAGGAGGCCTAACTTCTTCATTTTTCGATCGATTGAGGTGTCGAAAGAGCCCAGGCAGGGGTTTTGGGATGCTCTGAAGCCATTGGAGCAGTCGGTTTGGCAGTTTGAGCATTGTAAGACATGTTTTTGAGCACTTTTGAGCAATTAATAATAATGATCCATTGGAAGCTGGACCAGGAGATGTAGCCCATAAGAGGGGTGAACTCCTTTATCAATTATTGTGTTTATGTGCTTATGTTCAGTGATTATGCTGTTGTCTATGTATAATTTGCATAAGTAATCCTTTAATCTATGTGTTGCAAACTGATCCTTTTGCTTTAAACACATAACATTTACATTGCAAATAAATTCAAGTATTTCAAGTCTTCTTCATTTTTAGATCATGTAGAGAAGCAAGCAGGCCATTGAGAAGATCAGATCAGAATTGGGAGAGATGCCAACACAGGCGAACGATATCATCAAGTTCCTCAATTCTAAGACCAGGGAAGAACTGGAAGAGCTGAAAATTGAAGACAGAACAGAGACCATCCTTGAGGTCAAAAGAGTTTTGACCAAGAGAGGATTAATGCTTCAGCTGGAAGAAAAGGTTTAGGCCATGGACCTAGGGGTACAAAGATTCTTTAGTAAGATTGAGGCTCTACAGAAGAAAGGTCTTCCTGTTCTGAAGGTAATCAATGATAAATTGATGACACTCCCAGACTACAAGAAGAGATTGGCCGATGTGGCTAAGGACAGTTCAAAGTTTGCAGGCATTCAAGGGAGCATCACTGGCAAGGCATTTCTATATGATCTTCAGTGGGACATAAGTATCCAACATGAGATTCAATACATCTTCCTCACCAAGACTACCTTCGCCAAGTACACAGAAATTGACGAAGTGTATCGAAGGCTACTCAAAGTCAACGTGCCCAGTCATCTCTGATGGGAGGAACTCTGTGATATGATCAAGTAGCAGATGAGCTATCCCAGTCTAGTCATTTGTCCAGTCAGATGAGGTCGTGCAGAGGTTTCATCAACGACCCACCCAAAAATCAGCATGCAGTTACACCACATCATCAAGCAGTTCCTAGATTTAGGAAATTTGTTAAGTTAGTTAGACTAAAAATAGATTTAGCATGTCCTAGTCATTAATGACAGGATCGTTTGTAATTTGAGTTATAAATACTTCATCTTTCGAAGTATTGAGGGTTGTTGATATTCACACCCTGAAGCTATCAGACTGTAATATTTTTGAAGAGATCTTCCACTAATAAAAGGAGGAACCTTTACAGGATTCTTGCGTGTATTCACTGGTGATGTTTTTCTTTCTAAGTTGAATGTTATTCTCACTTTGTTATCATATTGTCTTCTAAATCTTATCTTTAAGAGTAACGAATGTTGCAGGATTTATCTCGTATACCCTGCTTCTGACTCAAAAGATTTTAGTGTTTTATCATCTGGTGTTTTCAATAAAGAAATTCTTAACTGCTTCTTTGTTGAAATTATCTTTCTCATCTTTTCTACTATTCATCATTAATGCTACTAAAGAATCCAGTGATTATATTATCTCACCCTGTGAAAGTTTTCCTTTGCGTTTCTGGTTCGGATTTCATATTTTATTGAAACACAGACAACATAGCCCGATGGATGTGTAGATTGTCTCAACCAATTCGAAAAACACTTTGACAACAAAACCGACCTATTTCTTTACCTAGCCTAATAGTTAAAATTCGAAATATAGATAAATTATATAGAGAGATCCCTCTCTGAAGTTGGAAGGGCTAGATCCCAGCTTCGAAAGTGGTTGGATAAAGTTACCTTTTGTAGATTTCTTCTATTGTCAACCTCTAGGAAATTTACAGAGTGCTAACATCATGAATGAGCTTTCTGATGAAGTGCATGTGTAGCTCGATGTGTTTTCTATGGTGATGTTGAACTAGGTCTTTGGCAAGCTTGATGGCACTCTGATTGTCACACCAAAGGTTGGTCGGATGTTGGTGCTGGAATCCAAACTTTGAAAGGATCTGTCGAAGCCACAACACTTCCTGACTTGCATTTACCACTTCTCGGTACTTTGCTTCTGCTAAAGAAAGTGAAATAGCCTGTTGTTTCTTACAGGTTGAAGTGACAGGTCCTGAACCACGGCTAAAAACATAACCTGCAGTACACTTCCAATCTTCTGGGTCACCAGCCCAATTTGAATCAGTGAAACCAACCAATAAAGGAGTCCCCCCTGAATTGTAATGTATCCCGAACTGAATTGTACCATGAACATAGTGAAGTATCCTTTTAGCTACTTTCCAATGGATTTCATGGGGCGTTTTCATATACCGGGCAACAAGACCAACAACGAAGGAAAGATCAGGACAGGTATGAGTCAATTATAAGAGGCTACCAACTAACTGATGGTACATGGTGGCATCAACTTCAGGAGAAGTACAGGTGGTAGTAAGATTGACTCCAGACTGGAAGGGAAAAGGGGTTGGTTTATAATTGTCCATGTGAAAGTGACGAAGAAGGTCACAAACATACTTAGAATGGGAAAGAAAAATTCCTTCATTGGTTTGCAAAACTTGGAGGCCAAGGAAATAGTGCAAAAAGCCTAAGTTTGTCATTCAAATTTCGTCTAAAGGCTAGTTTTCACAGGGCTTAAAAGTTTTGAGTCACTACCAGTAAGGATAAGGTCATCAACATAAAGGACAAGCAGTATGAGATGGCTTCCTACTTTCTTGGTATATACATTAGGATCAGAATGGCATCTAGAGAATCTAGTGGCAATGAGAAAGTTGTCTATTTTGACATACCAAGCTCAGGGAGCTTGCTTGAGACCATAAAGATATTTCTTGAGGCGACAAACAAGGCTAGAGTCATTATGGACATAGCCAGGAATTCTGGACAAAGCCAGGAGGTTCTTCCATGTAGATTTCATCTTTCAAATCTCCATGCAAGGAGGATTTAACATACATCTGATGGACCTCCCATTTATGTGAGGTAGCAATGGAAAGAACAAGGCGGATGGAATTCATTTTTTCTACAGCGGAAAAGGTTTCATTGTAGTCAATTCCTTCAACTTGGGAAAATACTTTGGCAACTAACTGAGCCTTGTGTCTTTCAACACTTCCATCTGATGCATAATTAGTTCTATAGACCCATTTTCATATAACAAGTTTTCTTCCTTTTGGAAGAGGTACAATATCCCAAGTATCATTTTCCATTAAAGAACGATACTCTTCATTCATTTTTGTATCCCAATCTAGATGACCTGAAGCTTCTGCAAATGTCTCTGGATCATAATTTTTTGAAACTTGAGACAAAAGAGAAGAGGCTTGGTGGAACTGTGAACATGTCCAACGTTAATCTGAAGGATCACTGAAAAGATCACCAACTTCTTCTTGTGTTGAACAGACCCATCTCGGAAGTGGTGGAGTTGGTGAATAAGAACATGATTAGGATCTTTTAGATCCTTGATTACAACTTGGTGAGGTGAAAACTCTACGATTTTACCTTCACCTGAATGAGTGATTTGATATACTGATAGAAGGTTACAAGAAAGACTTGGAACACATAATACATCATTGAAATGGTCATTTTCTTCTTGTATTGTTCTAGATCCTTCAACACTAAGAGATCTATCATAACCAACAAATATTTTCTTGGTGTTACATTCATTTAGAGTAGAAAATATGTCTCTATCCTTATCCATATGATAAGATTCTCCAGAATCAATAAGCCACTTATCAGAATTAGAAGTAGGTGTATTGAAGGAGAAAACAGAAGCAAAAAGTGCATGTCCATGAGATGAAGAAGAAGAAGTAGAATCAATACTGATGTTGTGCTTCTTCATCGCTTCTTCTAAAGTTGCCATCTTCTTGAAACATTTGGACTCATCATGACCATGTTTATCACAAAAGTTGCAATGTGTGTTAGTATTCTTATTTGTATATTTTGCTCAAATTCTCCATTAGGAGCAAAAACTGTCTGAGTGGGTTTTAGACCCTTATATTGCTTGTTTTTGTGGTGAGGATGTTGCTTCTTGGGATTCTTGGGTTTATCTTTTTGATGGAAAAATAAGGCTTTGTTGGAGGTACCTGCAGTACTGATCACTCCAAGTTGTACTAGCTTATCTTTCTCTCTAATAAAAGAATCACAAAAGTTCTCAAGATTGGGTTTTTGATAAGCTGCCCTTACGGCCTCTTGTATGGCATAAAAGGTAGATACAAACATAGAATATGCACTACCTAGCTTAGAAATAATAAGATAGATGCAACAATCTTCGTCTATCTTTATCTTACATTCTTCACATAAAGTTATGAGTGTTTTAAACTTAGATAGATAGTCTTCAATGCAAGAAAAATAACTTGGACTCAAAATTAGTACTTGATTTTTTAACTATTGTGCTCGAATAATATTGTGTTTACCAAACACAGATTCAATCTTTTCCCAAGCTTCTTTGGGTTTATCAATTGATTGAAGGTGGAACCTTAAATCATGAGAGATGGACATTCTAATTAATCCACGTGCTTTGTCATTCCTATTATCCCATTTGGATTTCTTATCAACATCAGTGAGTGTTGCTTCCTTTCCCAAGGTAATCTGGTACAAGCCTTTACTTCTTAATAAATCCTCCATATGGGATTTCCATTGGAAGTAGTTGGTGCTGGTAAGTAAGAGATTACTTGTAGAAGTCATATTAAATATGTAGATAATATTGATTTAAAACCCAAAAATGATGATCTGAATGGAAAGATCTCGAAAATTTGTGTGGTTTTAAAAAAAGCGGCACTGAAAACAAACTTCAGAAGTGAGAGTTATGCCCTTTTTAAAAAAGGCATAAATGGTAACCAAAGGACCACGTGGTAGTGTAAGTTTCTTTATGAAGTGACCCACTTTTATAAAGAGAAGTGGGGCTCACTTTTACAAAGAAAAATTGCGTGCAAAATAAATAACTCTACAATAAAATATTAAAGCTACTTATAGTGATTCACTTTTATACTTGAAGTGAAATACACTTTACAATTTTAGCATGAACTTTTTCAAAAAATGTAACAAAAGAGAGACTTGAACTCAAGACCTCTTACTTAATAAGGAAACTTTTAACCAAATGGTCTAGCAAAACATATTGTAATGTTCAGAAGGAGGATTGGGGGTGTTGTTGTTGTTTTTGTGGAAGACGACCTTGGAGAGCGTGCTAAAAAAAAACTATTTTCACACAAGAAAACATTTTCGCTTTTCGATGACAACAAGGGTTAGGTCTCGGTTAGCTTACCCGAAAGATGCACCTTTTCCTATCTATTTCTGATTTCCCGAGATCATATAGGGTGCGGGGAAAAGAGGATACACAGATCTAAAAGAGTATCAAGCCAGAAATAAAAAATACAAAACCAAAATACTTCTTTGCAAAAAAATTAAAAAATGCATATTCAAACTTTATACCTCCGGATCTGACTATAATGGCCGTATCTTGGGAAAATGGAAACCTTTTTGAGTGAAGCAAAAAGTGTTCCTAAATGAAACGAGCACTCTGGATGCAATGGAATAGTCCTCTCAACCTAGAAATGTACAAAAATGACAAAAATGGATATTAGGAAACTCGACTTCACGATCTCGATCTACAACAGGAGCGGGTCTTCAAAGAAGCTCTGATACCATGTTCGACAACACGGGTATTCCAACATAGGATGTACACTAAAAACTCAAATCTGTCCTTGGGCAAATCCAATGGTCAAGCACTGCTCCTAGTGATCTACAATGTATATTCACTTCGGGATTTCGGAGCTTCGGGTATTTTTCCTCTTTTATGACAAAGAACTTAAAATAGCCGGAGTGATGAAGTCCTAAAGGACTTCGGTGCTTAACCACCATGCTCCTTTTTTCCATATCTAATAGTTGGTAAGGATATTCCTTCTCCCAAATAGATCCAATGACTCAAATTTAGTTTTTTGGCCCATAACGATGGTTATTGTGGTTTCCTTCCTCTGTTGTCTTTCTTGAACCGCTAAACTTCCATATCTTCTAAAAAAAATCAATGTGTTCCCTCAGCACCCTCCTGGGACTCATGAATTCTCTGAAATTCATTTTTTTTCCATTTCAAAAAAAAATCATTCAAAAAAATTTCTTCAATTTCCACTTATATGGACCATCCAGGCTCAGTGTTGAAATTTGGAGCTCTGATACCATTTTTTTACACCCCCATCCACCTAGGTCCAACCATGCTACCTTGTAGAACCACTCTTCCTAAGTTCTAATACTAATTTTGTAGCATACCCAGCCATATACCTCTGGTCTATGCCCCACAAAACTCTTGCAGAACATCATACATATAAAACGTAATAGGAAATTACAATATTCTAATAAATAGATTAATGTGGAAGTAATAACAAGCCTATACATACAACATATACATGAAATACTTATAAATATAAAACATGTACAAGTACACAACATGAAAATGAACACATAAATGGTACTTATCTTTTTAATAGAATACCACCAATTGTGTGCAGAACTTCCACAAACCTCCCAGCCTTAGACCACGCTTCTCATCACTCTCAGCAGAGGGTCACCCTCGAGTTGGGACTAAACTCCACCCAGGTAAATGGTTCCTAGGATAGGCTGAGACAATAGGAAGTTTCACAGTAAACAAGAATGATTTCTTCCCAGGAGCCAACCCACACTAACAACCTATAGCCTCTCATTCCCCAAATGCATGTCCCACCCCAGGAAGTATTCCCCTTCTCTGCTCAACAGTCCTTTGGCCGCCCCACTTCCCTTCCAGGGCTTCAACAATAGGCTAGAAAATAATTCTTGGAGCACTATATATGCAGTTGAGCTCTCTCCAGGAAAATCACTTCCCCAACAATATTTCCCACCTGGAGAGAGATGCTCATAGGCTTGACAACCTACTTCTTCAATCCACAGGCCTAACAACCCACCTCTTCACTCCCGCTCCTAGTCAACTAGAAATAGGTTCAGGTGAACACAACAACTGAAAATAGGTAAGGACATAGAAGATGGAAGAAATCCATTCTCAGCCAAGGAACTACGATGACAGCAACAACCAACCATTACGGCATGGTACGGGTTTAGGAAAAGTACAGTGTGTTGTGCCTCATAAGAAAAGTATGGGATATCTCAAATGTCTATAGATTTCATAGGTGCATCCATGGTCAGAGGTCAACAATGGAGGTAATGGCTCCCTACGTGCATTCATGAGTGCATGGGAAGCCTGACCGGAATGGAAGAGAACCCCCCCTAAAATGAACTACTTTCCCCACAAATAACTACATGCGACAAGATTGACACATGGCTCTCTTGGAGCCCATTCCTCTCCACTTGGATTTCGTTCCTTTTCCCAAAGGAACTTAGGATAACATGAGCTATTTCCCAAACCTTAGTAGTTTAGGAAATATATTAAAATATTCCCTTAAGATAATCTCTCAAGCTTAGCCATCTTTCATAGCCTCTTAGCCCCTTCCCTTTCCCTAGCTAGTGGAGCTTAGTCCCCCATTCTCTTTTATCATGGTCGATATACACACAACGATGTATTTATATTAATGATATGAGTATTTACATATACAAAAATAGGCTCATTGGCCTTTAACATCTAGGCTCTCCGGCCTAATCATCACATAATCCTCCTATCTTATAAACACTTGGCTTACCATCCTACAAAACATATTTACATTCCCAATTACAACTGGGGCTCTGTCTTGGGATATTACAAAATGAGTATAATATTGGTCATATTCCGTCAAAGTACCTAATGGCATGCAAAATAATGTGTTACAAGGTCATTAATGACACCCTGACATAAAGTTGTTACATATGATCCTAAATTAAAAAACCGACCTCATATTCACGATCCTTGCGAAAAATCATGCAATTTTGATATAAGACACTTGAAAATACATTAAGGTACTATTTGGCATGCTTTATGGTGCAACTCAAGATTATGTTGTACTTTCACATACTTCCGTACAATTCCATAAAGTATCGAAAATTGTGCCTTGTCCTTGCGTCGAACTCTGTACAGTCTCGGGTGCATGCACATAGGGATGTGTGCTTCCTTGGTATCCATTCCCAATATATAGTTGGGTCTCCAAAATCACTTCCACATTAGTTGGCAACTGATTTGCTAAATTTAGCAGAATCCCTCTAAATTTGGGTTGGTTGGATGAGTTGGTTAAAAATATCCATTATTATAGTGAATGTTCGTGGTTTGAATATCATGCATGTCATATTTTTTATATCTGTTGGTATATTTTGTGGTTGGTTGGTTACATTATTATTATATGTATATATGTGTGTGTGTGTGTGTGTGTGTGTGTGTCTATATATATATATATATATATATATATCAATCCACGCGGGAATATTCGTTGGTAACAGAACAAATCTCCCGCATGAATTTACTGTTAGATCCCTAGATGCTAGGTCTTGATCATATGAGTTTTATGGTGACTAGGGGATGAGGCTAATCCCTGGCCCCTTTCTTACCCCACATCAAGCTTTGTTTTAACTTAAATTATTTAATTGCCATAGTATGTTTAAGTCTTAATGTGTGGTATGTTGGTCATGGGAGATTTTTGATGACGTGGAGTGTTAGGAGGGTCATGGGGTTGAACCCAATGGACTCCATAAATATTTTACATAACCAAAACATTAATGGCCAATGAGGGGCTACCACGTGGCATCCTCTCATTGGCTAACCTGTGCCACATGTCAAATGTTGATTGAACCACTTGGACCTACCAAATCATCTGTTGAATCTACATGCCAACCAATATACCATGTCACCCTATTATGCAAGGTCACTGCTGATGTCACCATGCCACATGTCACCTTCTTTTGCTGCCACGTGGCACCCATGTTTTGACCAAACTTTGAATGCTCATAACCCTTGTATATGAGCTCCGTTTGAGACGAAATTTGCATCCTTGGAAATATGAAAATTATCTATATGCAATGATATCATTTTAGAGACGATTTGAGATGGTCTAATTTTTAGCATTTATGGATCTTGTGGGACCTCTGTGAGCTTTCTGGATCCTCCTCGACCTCTATGAGCATTCCAAATCCTCTTGGACCTCTGTGAGTGTTCCATAGATCCTAGTGGATCACTAATGCAATAGAGGTAAGAAATATATGGGAAAACAACAAAGCACCAATTGGAAGCATGATACAAGCAACAAATGCATAAGAGACCATTCAGTAACAATAAAAAATTCTAGGAACCCCCATTGGATGTGGCTAGAATATAGATGAAGAGGGGAAAATGAGGCTAAACTTCAAGTCATGGTGGGGCTAAAGGAGGGCTCAGAGCCTATGAGGAAAATGAATCATGGGCATCGAGTGGAAATCCAGGTGCTAACTAGGGTTCCCATGAATAATAGGAATTACCAAACATGTTATGATGTGTAAAAGTAAGTGGCTAATGTCGCAATCTAATAGGATCAAACCTAAGGCATTGTGATGGAAGAATGGATGGTTAATAATGCAAGACAATGAATGAAAGGAAAAACCTATCATATATGTCGGTTTAAGGAACACGTACCTCAATTTCACTACAAAATGTCATCTTTGTAAAAAATTCCCTATAATCCTGTCAACACATGTAAACTAGATTGTGGGGGTCAAAATGCATAGTGAAATCTCAAAGAGAAAAAATGTTTTTTGTATTTTTTGGATATAATTTATGAAAAAAAAAAAAGAACCCACACCACACACCTATGTACAATGAACTATTCATTCTAATGATTCACGAGAAGTAGATCCCATTGCTAGGCTTCGACCAAGGATATTTTTCATAATTGATGAATGCATGGGCCAATGTTGGAATACTATGGCTTAACATGTCAGGGCCATGCCACATAGGAATGTATTTTTTCATACGAAGATACTCATTGTGAGTAGTATCATGAGATATGGAAGCTCCTTGATGGGATCCATCAAGACATGAAGGAAGTATGAAAAGTGAATCTTCAATGGAAGGGGTAGCGGATAAATTCAGTGGTAAGTTTTGAAAAATATAACCGAGGTGGAAAAGGGTCAATACAGAGAGGTCAAATGGATGATCGAGTAAATGACTCTAGTATCATATCATGACTCATCATGCTAACTCTTGTTGGTTATGAATCAAGAAAAGATGATCGATGCATCACCTCATCCTTGGGCTTATCAATGGCCCATGACTTCCAGGATGGCATCTTCTGAAGGCAACTCAATATCTAGGAAATTATATGAATGTAGAGGGTCAAAAACTTGTTCGGGTGGAGTAGGTTGATCAAACTCCAAATGAGGATGACTTGTTGATTAGTGTCAGCGGATGCTGACGATATTTCCAGATCAAAAATCTCGACCATGGTGGGAAGCATGGAAGCTCGATATGATTCGACATCCTCGAGATGAGGTACCACCCAAGGATCAAAAGACCTAAGGGATCGACTGGTAAATGATGAAATCATTTTAATAGGAGTGATAGTTGTAGTAGAATATGGTGGGGTAAGGGGAAAAATTACAAATATTGAATGATCTTTGAACATACCCACACCAACATTCATTAAATATTGTTGAGTATCACCGAAAAAGGGCACGTTTGAACCCACATTGGATCTAAGATCTGGGGTGTAGAAAAAAAGTTGATCGAATGTCACTATTTTCCATTGATGAGGGAAGTGTAAGACCCTAAATACCGATTAGACAACTATAGTCACTTCGTAGAACCAAGTATGCCTGAGTAACATATTTTACTTAAGGGGTGCTTCAACGACCCCCACAACAACATATATAGTATTACCACATAACTTGATGGGTAAGGAAGTGATAATTCCATGAGGTTAGAACATGTGTCCATCAAACTAATTCAATAGTGTTGCAGTTGCATCAAGCTTAAGAGAAACAAGGGCATTCCAACAAGAAATAGACATTATACAAGTCTGGGCTCCTTCATCCACCACTGTTTGGTATATGTTTTTCCCCATCGATCACATGATGATTGAGAAGGATACCTGTTGGGAGAGGTTTTCAGTAACCTAAGAATAATCAAAGGTAATCAAAATCAACTTCGAGGGTTCAACCCCACCTACAGAAGACAATAAGTATTTCTCCAGCATTAGGAATCTTTGGAGAACTTCAAGGGTATACATGGCACATGGTGCCTAGGCCAAGTCTTCCACAATACTGTAGTTGTGGGTCACCCATGTTTTTGGATTATGTGTCATGCATTGAAGAATGACCTTTGGGGGGCAAAGAAGTGCATCAAAATATGGTTTCTCAATCTGAAGAGGGCCATCAGGATGGGAAGCATATGTTCTTTTTGGCTCAGTTTGGGAAGGATCATAAATTTCATAGTTTTTGGCCCAAGTATGAAAATTAACCATTTGGACACACATTAAAATGGATGCATTTGAGGAAGACTCCTCATGATGAGGGGTACCTACCATGCCCCCTTGCATAGGGGTATAATTTGTTGCAACCATATGTTGAGTTTGAGGAGGGAAAGGATGATTTAATGCAACGGGATGTTGGGGAGCCTTTTTTTTTCACTGCTAAATAACAATGAATCTCATCCTTCATAGGATATTGATGATTAGGGTGGTCCTCCCCACAAATCGTGTAGGGAAAATGACTCTTCTTATTTTATTTAGTGCCCCCATCCTAGGTGTTATAGGTGGGAGCAATCCCTTTCTTAGTGTTGGAATTATTTTTCTTGTTCCTTTTCTTCTTTCCTCCAGGTTTTCGATGATTCTTCGTTTGCGTGGAATGCACTGAATTCACCTTGAAGGTTTGTGTAGGGACTGCATCAGTTTGAGAACTAGTGCTAGAAGATGATGGGTGTGATGAAATTGACATGTAACCCATTTGATTAGATAACGGGTTCAAAGAAGCATGAAAATAGAACTAACCACATCATCAACATGGGGTCTTCGGTTTGTATTTTTCATATCAATCAACTACCTAGGATCATGCGGGATGATATCATAAAGGGTACCTTACTGAGGCTAAATCAATATTAATTATTGGGAAAACATGATGGCTTACTCCTCGAAAGCCTCCCCAACCATAGACAAATCCTTGGAAATGGTTGGAAGAAGGTATTTTGGTGAACCACTCCATCAATAGATTATTGAGGATTTGTGTCTTGATCATTCTACATCTCCATCGCCACTCATGAATATGATAAAAAAATGTGAGTGGAAGTATCCTAATGCAGTGAATTCAAGATTTTTGTTCTTGTATTGTACCGTATCAGCAATTGGTAATGCATTAAGATTGCCATTACCAAGTTGTTGAATCTTTTGAAAGAACTTCCTTTTACTTCAACGTACCATTTTGCGACTGCTCCAATTAGGGATCTATAAAAAATATGAAAAATCACAATGTCATCCATAAACAAGTTGGATGAACACCATACGTGGTATGTCATGATGTGTGTGGAGGGGTCCTCTCTTGGATTTTCATTGAAATTCAGGATGTCGGATGGTAGCTTCAAAGGAATTACTAGGAATAAAGGGTCATGGGAATAGAGTCATTTGTCAACCATGAAAAATCAAGTAAGCCTAACATTTCCAGGAAATGAAATGATGCAAATAAATACTGGGAGGGAGACGTAGTCTCTGCTATCCCAAATGAACCTTGAGGTCCCTATATATTTGTACTAGTGGAGGGTTGAGGAGCTCCTGAAGAGTGAGTGCCCCTAGAAATGGTGGTACTTCTAGGAGCATGACTACTCCTATAACCAAACATAGCCCAAGGGGTAAATGTGGACACCCTATAGGAAAAACATTCCCAAAATTATTCCTAGGGAATAAACCCCCAGGATTGGATGTGTTAAAAAAAGGAAATCCTCACCATTGTGGAAAATTCCTCCTAAAGGATGTTCCCCTAGGAAGGGTATGCTAACCCAAGGAAATTTGAAACCTCCTAATATACTACTGCTCCAATATTGACTAGGGACAATGCAAAATCCACTAGAAATATTCCAACAAAAAGGTACACCCACACTTGATGATGTTGGGCCACTCATAGGATTGGTAGATGTGGAAGGATTTCCACTTCCCATGATGAAACCAAGTTTTTCCCCCCCAACGGAAAAGGATCTAGAAGTCGGCATAGAAATAGATGAGATGGGAATAGGAATGCTAGGTATACTAATATATAGAAAATATCACACAGTCGGCGTCCCCCAGATCGAGGGAATTGTAGAAAAAGGTATGGAAAATGTAGGTCCAATGGTGCCAAGGGATGATAACATGGACATCATGGGGATTCCCACAAGGGTATTTCCCTCAGTCCCACCCGAATATGGGATTGATGTCTCAACTACACTAGATTAAACATTCAGTATTCACATGGTGGGAGGATGACTAAACAAATAAAAAATATCACTAACAATTTCCCTTACCTGGACAAGTACAGGTTCAACTGGATTAGTCAAAGGAGGGTTAAAATTTTGTGTAGGAAGTTCAGCTATCACTTCCACTTCGAAAAAAATGGTGTTTTCAAACCAATGTGTTGGCGGGTTTGAATGGCTTGTCAAGCAGATGAGGGAAAACACCAGTTGATAGGTCCCAATTAGAGTTACTCTTGTTTGGTGTAGTGTTTCCCACAAGTTTATGGGCCTCGCTATCGTTCATAATTAAAATAAATAAAAGGGGAAAGACAGTGAACTCTCCCCAAATAGTTCTAACTAATTATAAGTCTAATCTAACTAAAGGAAAACTATTCTAATCCTAACTACTAATAACCTATCCTGTGAGAAAAACTAAAAGAATGAGTACATCGAAATATAACACCATCAAAATTAGAAATAGTTCATACATTCCAATGATAAATGAAAACAACAATGCTACATATGCATAAACAAATAGTTGCACTATAAATTTGTAACATCGTTTTTGTACCCACAAGGAAACACGTGAGAGCATCAGCAAACAAAACAAGGAGAATAAATAATTCATACAACATAATCCCATCTACTCAAGAAGAAGATAAATGCATAAAGAATAGTCTCATACACGCTCATCAACATCATATATTTTCGAAATGCCTCCTGCTCTTTATTACTCAGAAGTAATAGTTCCATCTTTTTTTACAAAGGGAAAAAGTACTATCCTATCCTATCTGTTCTTTTTTTATAAGAAAAGAGAGACTCTTGAGTTCTCCTGGTTGTTCCTTTCATTTTTTTTCAATTTATTTTTTACATTTCGAAAAAAAAAATTGAGGGAGTTCCAGATGGAATATGAACAAACTCATGGGCAATCATTTTCACACTCATGCAATTTTCAAATGATATTTGTTTTAAAAAAATCATTGACTTTGTCTATTGACATTATAATATGTTCCTATGAAATTTATGATTTTTTATGGATTTGGTTTGCCAAATAATATCATTTTTTATTCTTCTCCTATGTCTTATCTTTTCTTTGAGCTATTATTGGCTCTATTTAGTTTCTCGTAGCTCTAGATATGACAATTTGAAGTCAACATCCTGGTTTTTCATGTGAATTCGGGTTCCACCTGTGTTTTTCATTTTTGGGCCATTTTTTCTCTCAATATTCTAGCACTTTTCATCATATTCTATTATTCTCTCCTCTATCTTTCCATTGAGCCCTCCTGGGCCTTCTTTTGTTGCTCATATCTCCAGGTATGGATTTATGAAGTTGGCATGGCCAACTTTCCCCCAAATTCGTGGGTGTCTATTTTCTTAATTTTTGTCATATTTTGTCACCCTCCTACCCTGGATACCTATAACACTACATTCCTATGTCCAATACCTTTCCAACGAGGTATCACATGCCTCATTCTGACACTTGTAGCAAAAGTTATGACCGTTTGAAAGTTGTCACGCTACAACCATTGATCAAGCCTGCAGGTGAATTTGGACCATTGATCTTCATCCTAAAAAAGACATCCCACACGCATGAGAGAGTTAAACACTTAGTTGTTTAAAGGGTTCATCCCTTATGGATAGTGTGAATAGAACCTCAATGGGCATGGGCCCTACAACTTGTAGTATGGTTTTTTCTAATTTTCCCTCTTCTAAAATCAAGAAAATAATGAGAAATGAAAGTATAATACAATGAAAAATGAAAAATAGAAAATATATTATTTAGAGAGTTAAAAATAACAAAATTTACCCCTAGTTAAATAACAAAATTTACCCCTAGTTAAAAAACAAAATAAGAATTTACTAAAATTCTCCTACCCTCCACCATATTTGAACTTATGACCTCTCGAGATGAAACCCGTGTTTTTAACCATTGAGCCAATTCATGTTTGTTATTTCTTTCATTTACGAAAAACTAGTTAACCTACGAAAATAAAAAATGAAATTAATAAATAAATAAAAATAAATAAGGATGAATAAATAAATAAATAAAATAAAATAAAATAAAAAATAAAAATAAATAAAATAATAAAATAATAAAATAAAAATAATAAAAGAATATCTCCCCCCTTACCCCGCCAGCTTGGATAAAGTCCAAATAATATAATACTTCCCATCTCCCTTTTCATCGTCGAGATATTTGGGAGCTCGGGAGCTTACACTCCACTCCACATTATTTTCCCGACCCGATGACTACACTCACACTCTCAACTCCCAACGAGATTTTATTTAAGATACACTTACTTCACATTTTCCAAAATGAATATTATAATATTTAAATGGGTGCGCGTCTTTTGAGGGAAAGTATTAAAATAATATAAAATATCCCAAGTAAGGTCGGGGTTTCATGTGGTCAAGTCGTAGTTTGGGTGTGGTAGACCATGGTGAAATCAACGACAATGACATCATTGAAGATTTCAACCAAGCTTGTCATCCACGTGAAACATAAACCCAAAACATAAAATCAAAAAACATTAAATTATCCCACCTTTCATGCACATTTTCCCATACACATAATATATTCAATTAATTCGCATGATCGGGATATTGTCTAGTCATTGGGATTTTTCAAGGGATGATAGGTAAGTCTCCTAAATTCTCCAAAACTTCCCAACAACCATCATTCCACTTAGACTGATTCTCGTGAGAAATAATGTAACATCCCGCTCTATTGATCACACTTTTATTGACATATTCTTTGAGGACACTTGCATGCAAGTGATCCGGTTATGGTACATTATGATTTTGTTTCAATTATGGGTTGTATATGATGATGATGATGTGTTGTGACTTATTGTTATTTTTATGTGTGTGTGTATATATATATATATATATATATATATATATATATATATATATATATATATATTGGTAGATTCTATTGACGAATTTTCCTGAGTGTGTAGGAGACATGACATGTTATGGATGATGATGACATCAATGGACATCCTTGGAGTCTGGATTGAGTCAAGGAGTGGATTGTATTTGTTTGAGTATTTCATTTTACGCACATGTGACATATGATTGATTACAATATTATTTATGTATATGGATTATTGACACTATTTTTGTCAGTGGATGCAAGCTTGAAGATGCTTTCTAATTCGACTCACATAAGGAGTAAAGGGGCCATGGACATAAACTAGACATTGAGGGATATGTGTGGCAGAATCCCTGTCACAGCCTACTACAACTCCTACCATGGTCTGAATTGTAGGTTAACGATTACCTAGTTCGAGAGGTCCACGATGTCGTGAGGGAGGATTGACACAATTTCTCATAAATATTTCTAAGGGGCGTGTAGTAAGGTGTAATCCTTATTCCTTAGAAACCCTTAGTCTCTCACAAGGTCGACCGAATGGAGTGTTCACTTCAAGGGTCTGAAAAAATTCCAAAACCATTCTAAGGCTAGTGGCACCCTTGGAGCACAGAGGTGTGTCTTGAAGGTCACATCGTGTAATTAAAACTTGAGTCAATAAATCTAAGTGTCCTAGAAAACATTGAAATGATTGGACCTTGTTAGAATAAAATAATTAATTAGAAAATGTAACTAAAGTCTAAGCCTAAGTATAAGACTTAGTCTAGGTCTAAATTTAAATAAAGGACTAGAGTAATTATGATGTTAGTTAAAATATTTGAGAATATAATCAAACTCTAGGAAAAAGGGGAATACAATTTAAAGATTGAATAAAATGCACATGTGAGCATGAAATTAATAAAATGGATTTTAAAATAGAAATAAATAATAATATGAGAGGCCCGTAGGGGTGTAGACGGATTGGAAAGTGTCATGCAAATGGAAGGAAATTTATAAAAAGGAGGCCTCAAGTTCGATTCTCACCCTGATTTACTTGTGCTCCATTCTTACGACTTGTGTGGAGCACCTGGGGTTATATTGGTAGTCGACGGGGATCGACTCTGTGTCACACGAGTATGAGAACTGTGAGCTTCTGATTCCCCCAGTATTTTTATCGGACAAATCGGTAGGTGTGGACACTAACAGATCTCCCTAGATCCACCTAGATCTAGAACAAAATAGGACAAGACACGACTCTTTCCCTAAGTTGTAATCATTGAATCTACTAATAGGAAGGAATAAGTGACATACCTTTGTATCACTTCCTTAGGTCTCTGTTGTTCTCGCTTCACTCCGGTGCTCTCGTGAAGTCAATTCCAAGACGACACAAACCAACCAAAGTGAATATAGCAAAGTATATTCAATGTTAACTTATGCATATGATCAAGGAATTACACAATAAAGTAAGAGTGACTTTATGGGAAAGGGGCATGTCGTTGTATCATATTAATTGAAAGTAGAAGATACAACTTGATCGCCTTGATGTCGCAAGATTCCTTATAGTGACCCTTGGTTCCAACACACACAATTTCTATGTACTTGCATGAAGAATATCCTATTCCTCTTGATAGACCAAATAGGGCCTTCAAGCTTATGTCCAAACAGGGTTCTTCACACAATTCTTTCACCAATTCTTCATTCAATCTTGCTTAACATTTTCCATGAGAAACCTTTCAATATATAGAATAAGGAGAGATGGTTACATGGACGAGGATGATCCCACCAAATCTGAGAAGTCAGTAGGATTCCAACCATATGAATGCCAACTCATTTTCTAGAAGATCCCCTTCTAGAACCCTCAAGACTTCTTCTTTTTTCCAAGCTTAGAAACAGGTTTGCACCCTGTCTATGGAAAAACCTGCGAATAGTTCACACCCTAAGTGTGGGTAGCCTACGAGAATCAAGCATTCTCGCACCCTAATACATAGGCAGCCTGCGAACTCACTTTAAAAATGTGTTTTTGGAAGAAGACAATAGTCATTTTTCTCAGGAAAAAAGTCCTTATTGGGAACCTGAATACATCATTGTAGAGACATCACTAGAGTGACCAAAACCATGTATAATAGAATGCCCCCCAAAATATGAGGCTGGAACCTGTGACAGCCGAAATACTTTGTAAACTGTGTGTGTGTGTGTCAGAAATGAGGAGTGCACCTAATCAGAAACCTGCAAAAAACCAAGCATATGCAGAATATAATACCAGTTCCGAGGTAGGCATTCCCATACTCAGATCACAGACGGATGACATCATGAATGTAGGTCATGGCCACCAATCATACACCGTGGATCCATGTCGTCAAAATATTGCATAGCCACCAGGAATAAACTGTGGATCCATGCGAGAAGACTTAAATTAAGACGACATAGCCACATGACATACAAAGTGGATCTATGTGCCGATGCAAATCATACATAATCCATCACAGACTGTATCAACTAGATGAGATCCAGGGTCTTCAATCTCGTCGCTAAAAAGTATGAATCTAGCCATGCGATTACATGTGATGAATTTGAGCATGGTAGAAACCACTTGATTACCGGTCATTGATGAAACCGTTAAAAAGTGCGAGGGAAATCACCATTAATGTCAATGACTCCCAAGGTACACTAGTACAATTGGATGAATGTGAATGAATGAGTTAAGGTTGAACATTCAACGGAACCTCCCGATCAGGGGTCAATAATGAAAACCCATTGTCGACAGTGAGGAAACTTGCCATTGAGGCATGCAAGTTCCAAGGTACCAGATAATTTCTAAGTCTTGTTTCCAAATAATGAGTTGAAGTCAACGGAACAAGACTCATCACAGGAAGGCCTTGATGTATCCCCCATCAATGACATGAAATAAGTAACAGATTTTGATGATGAAACAGAGTATGAATATAGGTTGAAACAGACACAAGGAAGGCCAACATAGTAAGAATGGACAACTGCAGATGGCTGACTCAATAGAGGACTTGGATGAACTTCTCTTGAACATATGAATGACACGACCAAGGACTTGGCAGCACTGACTCAGAGACGACCCAGGATATGACCTTGTAGCAAGTCGAATGAGAGACAAATGGATTTTCCAAACCAAATTCAAATAATGAATAGAGGGTGTCATGTTCAAGAGCGACGTTTACTGTCATTAATATGAATACAAAAATACATCCCATTCCCAAAATTTCCCCCACCATTTCTGGCGAGTACCTCTTTATTGTTACGCAAGCTTGAGGAGGATAACATATGCTTGTTGATGTAAGCTCATCCTTCGGACGAGTCCCTCAAAGTATGTTTAATGAACCCTAGGAAGGAATGGCTCGGTCCCATTATGGGTATTTCGATGTTTGTTTAACGAGTCCAAAGATAGAAAAATTGGGGGTTTTCATGTTTTGAGAGTCTGAAAAACACTTAAAGAGGACTCTCTTAGTTCCTTTTTCGTAAAATAGTTTGACAGGACCGAAAAAGTGATAAACTATTGCCCATCGAACGTTTTGTTCAGATACTTTTACGAGCGTGAACAGAACAAGGTCACTCAACCATCTTTTCATTTTTATGGAGTGTGAAAAGAGGTTAAAGGAGACTCCTGTGTGTTCATCATTTTCATGTTACCATGACGAGTATGAAAAGACAAGAAAAATTATACTCGGTTGCGTTCTCATGTATTTTCGAGCGCGAGAACGAACGAAGACTAAGCTCGAGGTTTTGTCTAGAAAACCCTGAAAAGTAATTGCACACAAGACAAAAAGAAAAATAACACCCGTACCCTTCGAAGCTGTGACATCTGCAAAAGACCATGCTCACAAGACTATTAGGGCATTAGGTTTTATCGGAAAAAAATTAACAAAAATAGTAAAAACTAAATAAATAAGGGTGAAAAGGACCTTTTACCAATTCATTGTGATTTTGCCAAGAAACTTACCCAAAAAATCTCATTTTCACTTGAATTTCTTTGTTCGATTCTGGGAGGCACAAGCGACTGTTTGGTGAACCGTCTCAGCCGATGAGGTAAGCTCTTGATCCTCCAACTTTTTCATGGTTTAGTTTTTGTTTTCATGGACATTTTCCAAGGTTTTAGATCCATTTTGGGGCTACACCATGTGTTCAATCATTCTCGCAGGTCGACTTCACGGGGACTACGAGAATCAAAGATTCTCATAGGTGGCCTTAAGGGCACCTGCGAGAACCTCGCACTGTGCCCAAAGATCACCTGCGAGGGCCAAGAAATGAAAATGCAAGTTGAAAAATTCTCAATGAACATCATGTTAAAGTTTGAATCAAGTTGTTGACACCTTTCTTATGGCTCTTGTGCAGGTGTTTGATCATCACAATGCTAGAGTGGCGAGAAAGAGAGCACGAGGAAGAGAATTACATTGTTGGGAATGACCCAGGTACAGTTGCCTCCCTTCGAGACCGTGGGCTTTTGAAATTCTTTAGGATTTTGGGCGTGAGGGCCCAACTTAGATTGTTGGAATACCTGGTCCATGTGTGGGATGTGGACCAACAGTTATTTCACATCGGAGTCCATACATTGACTTTAAACATCGAGGATATCTATTTCCTCACAGGGTTGTCACAGCATGGGTACCATGCTACTTTGACCAAGGTAGAGGCGACGGGCTCCCCATCAGCGAGTATTATCGCCAGTATTGTGTCCCCAACGCAGACAGGAGCAAGGGTAAGGTGGCGATTTGGGGGGTCCGAGACTTGACCCTTCAAACAATCTTGTTCACTATTGCACGTATGGCTGGGAGCGCAACTCCACACATGTTTCTCTAGAGCTACTTTCAGTACGCCATAAAGTGCACAGAGCCTCGGGTCTTTAACTGGTCAGATGCAGTCCTTCGCAGCATAAAGAGGCAACTAACGAAATGCAAAAAGGGCGAGTTGAAACAATTTGGGTACGGGTCACTGTTGGTATCCTTCTTTCTAGAGAGGGTCCCACTGCTACAGTTACAGGTTTTTTGGTGCTTATCGGCTCTAGAGGATCCGAGGATGTTGAGGTGGTGCAACCTCATGGATCGTCATGTAGCAGGGCCCATAATTAGGTACAATGATGCTTTTTTCGACTGGTTGCGGCTCCAGATGTTAATGGTTGATGATTATGCCTATGCTGGGTTGGATTTCCGAGGAGATCCATATTTGGCCCTACCTGAGGATTCTTAGTGGGGTGATCTAGGTAAGAAGTACACACATTTTTCCTTTTTTAAATGTTTTTGTAAATTTTATCATATGCAATGTTTTTATGTTTATCCAAGAACTAATTACAAAATCTCTTTTTGATGACATAGACGTGAGGCCCTATCAACCTCCAGGAACCTCTCCTATTCAGTGACAAGGAGAGGTGGCTCCAGTGTCGAGATGGGACGTTGAATACTATGAGGCAGTGGAGCAGAACTTGGAGGGGTTGACCGTAGGCATCCTGGATATTACCATTGGGGAGATCCCTAGATGTTACTAGAACCATACTGTAGGCATGTCCGAGTCTATCAGTTGACTGCTTCATAGGGTGGCCTGAGCCATAGTGTTCTATCATGAGTGTCATCCATGATGCTATTTTGTAGAAGCCATGAGCTTCATATTTTGAGATTTTGTTCCTTGGACAGAAACTTTTTGTAAAAGACTTTTGATCGTTATATATATACACGGCGTCTACCAGCTTATTTGGTGTTATGTTATACATGTGATGTGTGATTGGTTTATAAATGTCCCAAATGTTTGTTTAATAGATAGTTAGCTAATGCATCTGTCAATGTATTTAGACATCTAGGAATGTGTTGATACTCAATATAAATCAAAATAATGTTCCAAGAAGTGAATTCGTAAATATACCTGTAATAAAGTAGGACTTCAGATAGCATATATGTTACTTAACTATAGTACTACTAGCTGCGAATCGAGTCGGATAACCAGGCGGTGGATACCAAGTGAAATAAAATCAATCAACAATTCGATGATGGCGCTATATTTTGCAATGTTATTGGTCGCACGACCGAAGCACACACCTCATAAACTGATGAGCTCATTTGTAGGGGCGTGAAGTGCCCATGCAACAAAATAAAGGTTCTGAATACTACGACTAGCGCCATCGGCAAAGCCAATGTAGGGTGGTGAAGACTCTGACATCTAGAAATCAAGTACAATGCACGATAAGCAGTTGAGGGAAGAGGCCAAATAACCCAAAAGCAAAGTAAAGAAACAAAAAGTATGGTACAATAAAATACAAGCATTCATGCACAGGTGATCTCAGGCATAGTACTTCTTTAAGTACAACCCATTTCTAGATTCACTCAAAGGGATACCATCATAGTCCACTAACTCGTAGGCTCCTTTCCTTGGAACTCTTTTAACGATATAAGGACCTCACCATATGGCTTCAAACTTTTCGTCTCCTAGCATATCCCGATCTTGTTCGTAGAGGAGAACTAGATCACCTTTGGAGAAAACACGAGGCTTGACATGTCTGTCGTATTGGGCCTTGATGCGTTTCTTCTGGGCTTCTATAACTAGGGTAGCATCGCGACGAGTCTCATCTAATCACATGAGGTGCAACAGACGTTCTTCTTTGACAAAAGTGTTCGGGAGAAGTTCGATGGCTAGTTTTAAGGAGGGTATCTCACATTCAATTGGTAGGATCGCTTCTAGGCCATAGACTAATTGTAATGGTGTAAACCCGGTAGCAGACTTAATGGATGTCCGGTACACCCACAATGCTGAAAACAACATCGTGTGCCAACTCATCTTGTGAAACCCTATCATTTTCCAAAGCATGCTAATGAGGACCTTGTTTATTGCTTCAACTTGGTCGTTGGCTTCTGGGTAATAGGGTGTTGAGTTTTCATGGTGAAGACGCAACTTTTCAGTGAGCTCGGAAATCATGAAGTTTCTAAAGTGGCTACTATGATCGGTCACGATAGCCTGAGGAACACCAAAACAAGAAATGATGTGATTGAATATGAATAATGTGGCGGTCCTTCCGGTATTTTCGAATGTTGGCATCGCCTCGGCCCATTTCGAAAAGTAATCTACGGATACAATAATGTATCCATGCCCCCCGGTCGAGTGAGGGTGACATGTCATGAAATCGATACCCCATTTCGCAAAAGGACCAATGGAGACCACAGGATGAAGAGGAGCAGGATGTGACCATATTTTATGGTTGTAGGTCTGGCCAAAAATACAGAAGGCCAAAAATACCATAGATTTATGGACGAAAATGTCATATTATTTTTTTTTCATAAAATTTCTTGTATTTTGAGAGTTTTTTTAAATTAAATTTTATTTTAATTTTCAGTTTAGAGTTTTGTCAAGTCTTGTTGAGTTGTCAAGTTTTGCCCAATCCCAAGCTGGCTGAGTTTTTGTTGAGTATGAGTCTCACAACCTTGGTTTGAAGCAATGTTGTGAGACATGCCAAAGGTATATGAGTTTGTTGGGTCAACACTGAAATGAATAACCAGTGAAAAATTGTTGTGAAGCTTTCCTATAAATGAAACTTGCCAAAACCTGTTGAACCCGACTCGAACTTGTTAGACTTGTTGAAATCTGACAAAACTCACCCATTAAGCAAAGGTGGATCCCACATGGAATTGACTTGGAGAAAAGGCCAAAATGTGTTTTTTGGAGGGAGAAATATGAGCAGGAACACATCAAAGTAAACCCTACATGAATATAACCCAAAACCAAGATGCATTTCACTCATTTAGTCATTTTATCTTCATTGATTTGAGTTTTCAGTTGGACTGTGAACACTAAAACTTTTTTCAACAGGTTGTGTTATTCTTGTTTGGGGTTCAGTTGGAGTCTTGAGAACACTTGTATTTGTGGGATGGAGACCGAATAGGAGGTGGAGAGCCAAGATATCTACATGTTATATCTTCAGCTTCAATTGCATTCTGATTTTGAAGAAAGTATTCTGATTTTCAACAAAATTGATTTTGGAGATTTCATCTTCATTTTTAATTCAGGGATCAACCTACATTGATATTCTCTTCTATTCTTTGTATTGAATCTTGACTAACCATGGCTCCTAAGTCCAAAAGGTGGTTTGATCAAGCATGAGAACATGCCTTCAAACTTGAATCAAATGATGACAAGAAGCTCAAGTGTAAACACTATAACCACAGTATGAAAGGGGGGGGCACAAACAACCCGAATCACCACCTAGAATGAATTTGTTGCAAAGATGTCATAGTCCCATGCAAGCTATTTGATTTATGTTTAAGTTTTTGAGGCTAATTTTAAGTGACAGATTTTTTGTTATCATATTTGATGAGATGAATTGATGGAAAACCTATCGTTTTATAGATTTTAAGGATGGAAATGTCATTAATATTTTTTCTGAACAAATTTTTCTATATTATGAGTGTTGTTTCTATTTGAAGAGTTTTGAACTGATTTTTGCTAAGTTGCCAAGTTTTTCCATATCCCAAACTCGCTGACTTTTCGTCAATCCCAAGTCTCACAACCTTGGTTTGATGTGAGTTTAAAATGGGTGGTTTGTGTGCATTGTAGTCAAAGCATGTAAACAATATAATGGGCATGCCATATATTGGTCTTAGGGATAAAGAAATATTAGGAACATAAACTACCGCTCTCCAAAATGAATGAAATCATCTCCATACAAGCTTGACTATTAAGCAAAGTTCATTCATATTATAATCAGAATAAGATTTATTAAAAATGAAACCTTATTTTAGAGAAAAATTCACAATGACTTCAAGATTACCAAATAAAGAGGATGGCAACACTTTAAAAAGATAATTCTTGTCAAGAAAAATATTGTTTCAACTAACAAGAAACTTAACAATTATAGAATTGATTTCAGTTTTTGTTGATTACACCATGTAAACCAAGTTCCCTTAGTATATATCTAGAAGGAAAATCCATGAGGTAAGTAAGAGTTATTGTCCAAATAGTCAAAATAACACGCTCCATCAATATACATAGTGTACACCAAATGTGAGTGTGGAGCACAACTTCCTTATAGTTAGGAACAAATTCCTCCAAATAACCCAAGTACATCCATATATCCAAATCATATGTTCAAATGTTTCACATATGCATTCAATCCAATTACATACACATTCAACCCCATACATACCCCCCATTGGGTCATAACATAAGTACCCCCATTCGAAAAACTATCCTAAAATCTTTGTGGCTAAATCTTTTGCATGTGATGAAACCAAGTAATCGAGTTACTTATATTTATGCTCTCATACAATATGATTATTCATCCATCCATATTTAGTTATTTTTAGTGTCATTCTTTGATAGCTTCCTTTCCTTTGATTCCTTAAATATTTGATAATATCTTGTCACATGATTATTCATTGATGCCCTATTTCATTAATATACTTGGATTTACCATCTTCTTCCTTTGTAACATTGATGTGGCACCAAATCTCATGGAGTAAAAGAGTAAAATCTCTCTTTAACTCTTCTGTCAAAAATATTTTTCATCTTATTTTGATATTCTTGAAATCTCTCATTCACTTGTTCTTTGGTCTATTTCACCTTAATTATCTGATAAAATCTTCTAATAAGATCATTAAGCTCTTCATTTGAATTCTATATTAATATTAATATTAAAATGGTAATATTAAATCAATTAATTTTTTTATTTTTTATTTTTATTTTTATTTTTAAATAAATATTGTTCGTAGCACTTACGACGACAACTTAAATAGTTGTGACAGTTTTTCAATAAAAACAACAAAATTTGTCATCACAAGTGCGACAACAACTTAAATATTTGCGATAGTTTTTCTATGTAAACAACGAAAAGTTTTCGCCGCACTTGCAACGACAACTTAAATAGCTGCGACAGTTTTGCAATATAAATAACAAAAGTTGTCGTCGTGAGTGTGATAACAACTTAAATAGTTGCGACAATTTTTCTATATAAACAATGAAAATTTTTCGTCTCACTTCCGATGACAACTTAAATAGTTGCGATAGTTTTTCAATATAAACAACAAAAGTTGTCATCGCGAGTGCGACAACAACTTAAATAGATGCGAAAATTTTTCTATGTAAACAACGAAAAATTTGTCTTCGCACTTGCGACGACAACTTAAATAGTTGTGACATTTTTTCTATGCTAACAACGAAAGTTGTCGTCACAAGGGTCGTCGCAATTGAGACGAAATGTTGGTTTCAGAATTTTTGCCTAAATTATCGTATTGGCGACGATATTTATTTTTTGTTGCAATTGTGATAAGTTCCCTAGGGGCGTCGCTCTTGCGACGTTCATTCAATTTTGTCGCAATTTCCACATGACACAAAACGGCATTTCAGAGAGTCTATATTCGTCGTAAATTCCATGACATAACGTCGTAAGAGCATTGAAATAGTCGTCACTAAATGACCCAAATTTGCTAGTGTTGAACTAACTTTTCCAGTTACCTTGGTTAACTTCTATGGGATGTGTACATAACGAAAAATGTTATGGGACAAGGTTCTTAACAGTGGATTATTGTACAATAAAAACTTAATTTTTGCAGGTGACCTAAATGTCACTGTTTATGTTGGTGAAGTGTGGGGAGGGGGAACCCGGTTGGACCCTTTGGCATGGTACTTTAAAGAAATATTCCAAGAAAAATGGTTAGTGGATATAATCCCTATTGATTGTGGGCCTATGTGCCGCAATGGAAGAACTGCAACAAAGGAAATTACAAAAATATTGGACAAGATTTACATGGTTGAGGACTTTCTCAAGGTCGTTGGGAGGCATCGGTCTTGGGTAGTTATGCCTTTCATCTCATACCATGTTCACGTTCTTCTTCAGTTAGAAAATTTCCAAAGAAGGGATAACTTTCATTTTAAGTTTAATCCTTGTTGGTTAGGGGAAGAGGGTTTGAGTGATTTAGTCTCAGAGGTTTGGAATTCATTTTCATTTGTGGGAGAAACCTCAGCTCAAAAAAGACTTTTCTAGAAATTGAAAGTATTGAAAAATAGAGTGAAAACCTGGGGAACTGAGTTGAAGCATAAAAAACATCTGTAACTTGACCTGTTATAGGATAAGATAAAGAAGTCTTACCTTACGAAGGCTCTAAGGTTGGATATAGGGGACTCTAATTTACAAATCAAACTTCTTGAGAAAAAATGAAGTAAGATTCTCCTAGCAGAGGAAGAATTGTGGAGACAAAGAAGCAAAGCAATTTGGCTTCAAAAAGGTGACAAGAACACTATGTTTTTTCACCAATATGTGAATCATAGGTGAAACCGCAAATATATTTGGGAAATAAAAGATGAAAAAAAACAAATTTCACTCGAGACAGGAGGCACTAATAAAATAAGTGGTTAGACATTTCAAATTTTCCTACTCGGATATGGGACATAACTCGATTCTGAAACAGATGAGCACAGTTCAAATTTTTCCCTTCTTCATTGAGGATATAGAGAGTTTAGCCATCGAAGGGTCTTGCACAAAATAAGAAATACAAAGTGTTCTTAAGGGTTTCACCAAAGAAAAAAGTTTTGGACTTGGCGGGTGGATAGTGGAATTCTTCCTTCATTTCATTGCTCTGGTAGGGGATAACCTACTTGAGGCTATGGAGGAGTCAAGGAGGGAGGGAACTATGGAAATATCCTTAAACTTTTCCTTTTTATCCCTCATTCCAAAGGTAAGAAGGCCCTCCTCCTTTGGGGACTCCATACCTATTGCATTATGAAACTTGGCATATAATATTATTGCAAAAGTTATATCAAACATGACTAAATTGATCCTCTCTAGGACTCTCTCTAGGGAGCAATTGGGTTTCCTAAAAGGTAGACATATACTGGATGATGTTGGAACAACATAGGAATTCCTCCACAGTATTAAAGTGAAAAATATGAAGGATTTTATTCTTAAACTTGACCTGAAGAAGGATTATGATTTTGTTAACTAGGATTTTCTTAGATTGATCCTTCTCCAGACTAGATTTGTCATGTTGCTTACAAACTGGATTATCTATTCTGTTATTATTGCTACTTATTCTGTATTGATCAATGGTGGTCCTACCCCTTTTTTCCAGAGTGGGCGTGGACTTAGGAAAGGATTCCCTTTATCGCCTATTATTTTTATTTTAGTGATGGAAGGCCTTTGTCTTCTTCTTAGAAAGGATCAAATAGATGGGGACATTACAGGTGTTAAGATTTTGCACTCCAAGAATATTCTTGATATTTTTTTTGTGGATGATGTTCTCATTATGAGAAAAGCTATTTTAAGCGAATGGAAGGCCATATATTCCTCATTGTCTACTTTTTTTCGAGCTTCTGGTCTATGTATAAATTCCCTCAAGTATACCTTCCATTTTTCTAGTTTATCAGAGGACGACTTAACACCATTGATTTATCTCTTTCCTTATAAGTTTGTGGATCTCTCGAAGGGTTTCAAGTACCTGGGATTTTTTCTCATACCCACAAATTATAGAGTTGAATATTGGTGTTGGATTATCCACAAGTACGAGAAGTGGATCGAGCTCTGGTGCTACTATTGGCTTTCCTTGGGAGGACATTATATTTTGGTCAAGTTTGTTTTAGAAAGTCTGCCAATCTACTGGTTGACTGTAGCTATTATTCTGACATCGGTGCTTACCAAGATAAGATAGTTGATGTTCAACTTCTTGTGGTCAGGGAGTGGGGAAAAGGATTGGATCCATCTCTATAAATGGAAGACTATAGCCAAACCAAAACCTTAAGGCGGTTGGGGGATTAAGAATCTAACCACGTTCAACAAATCCCTAGCTGCAAATACTTTTTGGTCGTGATTGATGAAAGAAGTCCTTTGGAATAGAGTGTTATTGGATAAATATATACCTTCTTTCTCTGTTGTGTCTTGATTGATATCCACTTTGAAGAAGCCTCACAATGTTTCAGTATTTTGGCATAGCATGGTTAAGTTAGTGGAGGTAATCACCCACTAGTTGGCATGGAACCTGGAGTTGGGGAACTCAATTCGCATTTGTGAGGATATGATCCTAGGCCTTTATATCAGCTCCTAGTTATCTCCTTTCCTTATTACATCTCTTAAGCGGAAAGGTATACATTTCTTATACCAGGATAGAGGTATAGACATGACAGGGGGTGTTTTGACTTAGTGGAAAACAAGTGAAGTGTTGGGGTTCTTAGGTACAAAGGTTGCAGAATGGGATCGTTTCTGCAGATCTTTAATAGCTTCAGGCATCGAATTGAATGACTGAACATATACACCTATTTGGATTGGGCGTGATGGATCGAGCTTCATCTCTACTAAAAATTCATATGTATGTGGCTCTAGCTAGTAAATTCTGGTTATACAGTAGCAAATGGTGGCATCGAAGAATTTGGTCTTGGGATCTTGGGACAAAGTTAAAACTTTTTACGTGCCTCTTGATGGAAGATATGATCCTAACCTAGGATAAACTTCAACGAAGGGGATGTTCTAGTTCAAGCAATTGTGTCATATGCTCACAAGAGGGAGATATGACATTACACATTATGAACCATTGCAGCTTCACTCAGTAGGTTTCATTACAGGTGACTCATTCTCTTAATTTAAGCTTTAGATGGAGGGGAGCCACTCTTCAGGCTTGTTTTCTTGATTGGTCAAACTCTTGTACATCCTTTCCTCGTTTTCCAACTATTTTTTGCTGGAAATATCTGGATGAAGCGCAACAGGGTACTCTTTGATTTTGGTCGACCCTCCTCAAATGTGATTCTTCACATAATTCCTGGAAACATAGACTTTCCTTGGGCTAGAATCCATTCAACATGATTATCTCACCATCCTCCAATGCTTGATGGGGGAACAACAGTTGAGTAGTTTGATGGAGATGCTTAGGAACGTAAGATAAAAAGTGGTGTTGAAGGTTTTATTGGGATAGATGAACATACATAATTCAGATGGACTCTAACATGTGGATCAAGTACAAAATATTAATATAATAAGATATAGAAACGATAACAATTATACAAACATGAATAACATATATATTGATATAATTTATTATTACTAAAATTAACATTATACTTTAAAAATATTAAAAATATTGTAATATTGCGACGAATTTGCTATACTATCGACGAAAAAAGTTCTTCAATAATTTTATGCCATTAGTATGTAATTGTTTACAACAATAATGGATCTTGGGGACTACACCATGGTCAAGGAAAGAGGTATGAGGAACGATGAACGAATAACTAAAATTGCACGAGGACTAGACACCGACAACAGGGACCTGCGAATGGGGCCAACATTCAATTTTTTTCAAATAGTTTTTGTATGCACTGAAATTTGTCATGGATAGACTATTGGCATGCCTTAACGATATGGGAGGGTTTCTGGACTCAAATTTGAGTGACACACCCACTTTCTTCCATCATCAATTCATCATGGAAACCATAAACTATAATTTTTATATGTTCTAGTAGATATGTTAATGATTCCAAGTTTCATATTTGTATTTGACTAAAGGTTTGGCTAGCTTGCAAAGTATCAAACTGATATTTCAAGTTGATAAACCAAATATGAAGTGAATCCAAGAATCATTTGATATTGTCACAAGAGAGACGAATGCAAATAATGTTGCGACGAATTTTCTATACTATTGACGAAACAATTTCATCGATAATTTTATGCCATTAGTTTGCAATTTTGTACAAAAATAATGGATCTTTGGGACTACACCATGCTCAAGGAACGAGGAAAGAGGAATGATGAATGAGGAATTGAAATTGCACGAGGACTAGACACCGACAATAGGGACCTGCGAATCGACAAACATTGAAATTTTATATGTCTCATCAACCTTTAGTATTTGTCATTGTTTGGTCAGTTGTTATTCACTGAGGGGATACGCTAAGGTATTCTTGAAATTTCCTCGAGCTCTTCCAATATTGCCTTGTATTTTATTCTTCTAAATGTTGTCAACTATCTACCATAACATCTAAGAAAGGAAACAATTTTTCTAATGGAATATTCCCACCAAATTAGAATTCAACCTTTGTCCCCTTGAGGCCTTGGACTTAGCTTTTATATTTTGGGGTGGATAACTTCCCCCACTCCCCTACTGAACAATGGGTTAGCTTCCATATTTATAGGACCATGCAAATAATTATTTATATTCTTAAATATGTTAATTTCTTGGCTAGCAATTCTATCCTCCACTCAATTCCGATTTATATGATGTGTTGAGGTTCATTCTTCATTTCTACATTAATTTTTTGAGTGGGTATACATTCCCTATATTTAAAAACAACTTAGTTAGTATGGTCATTGGATACCTTTATTGAATTTTACATTTACCAATGGTAACATTGGTCAAGTTGTGTGATGGGTAATTTTCCTTCTCATCATTCACTTGAGTGGATTCTTCCCTTTGGTTTTAGTTATTAGTTTTGATTCTATATTATAGCAACAAAAAACTTAGATTATCCATATTCCAATGCTACAATGATCCACTATAAAATGATTTATTTCCTCTAAGCATTCCTCTAGTTATAAGATAATTAAGGGTTACGTATGGTGAGAATGGTGTTACATGGTTTTCAAGGAGTGTAGGGCTTATATTATGGTGCAATGTAGTGTAGTCTATAAGAACAATCTCTATGCCAAACCTCAAAATGGATAGTACCATATCTTAATGTTCATAAGAAAAATATTCTTGGTATGTTTCCTTTGTGGATATGGTGGCTCAAGCCCTCAGTACACATGATGCCAAACAATGAAATGTAACAATTTTAATATTGAATGATAGTGTTATGTCACCCATGGTTAAGGAAATAACTTAATTCTCTGCTAATGATTCTCCTGTTATTTGGGTGTCACTAGACACATCTTCCTTTTCACCTATGTCAATTGACATAGCCATGACCTTTGTATTCTCGATATTGTAGGGCCATGTTATGGTAGGCTTTGATTTTGTTTCAGTGCTCTTCATGTCGAAATTTTGTATTAGGGGTTATGGTAGTTAAGCTCATTAGAAGTTACAAGTCAGATAAAGGTTACATTGGTTTAGAATTGTGCTTTATAGGGATTAGGGGTTAATGTTTATAGGGGTTAGGTATGGCGATAATTAAGGGTCCTATTTGAATCTTCTTAGAATTGAGATCCATTACATAGTCATTGAAAAAAGACAAAATACTTATGTAGCGGATATTAATTTGGTCTTTGTGTGGGACATTTTATGCCATTAGTATGTAATTTTGTACAAAAATAATGGATCTTAGAGACTACACCATGGTCAAGGAATAAGGAATGAGGAACGATGATAGAGGAATTATTATCGAGGAACGATGATCGAGGAACGAAAATTGCACGAGGACTAGACACCAACAACAGGGACCTGCGAATGGCAACGCTGAAATTTTTTCAAACAGTTTCTATATGCATTGAAATTTGTCATGGATAGACTATTGTCATGCCTTGACGATATGGGAGGGTTTCTAGACTCAAATTTGAGTGGCACGCCCACTTTCTTACATCATCAATTCATCATGTAAGCCATAAACCCTAATTTTCTTTCAAAGTATCCAATTTGGTCGACACAAGTTTTAGGCGTTCGTCGGTCTTTCTTCATTTTTCTTTCAGGTTCTACATTAATGTATATACAATGTATCTACATCATAGTTGTGATGAAAAATCCCTCTATTTCGTTGATTTCTTAATAAACACCATCAAGATATTAGAGGCAGGAAACAATGGCATGTGAATGGGGCCAATGTTGAAATGTTTTCAAACTGTATCTGTATGCATTGAAATTTGACTTGGATAGACTATTTGCATGCCTTAACGATATGGGAGGGTTATTGGGTTAAAAGAGTTAAGATATTATAAGAAATATGTGTAAATAGTTATTATGGTTTGGGGTTTTTAAATTGAAGGGTTATAAGGGTTAAGTGTTAGGGGTGATATAGGTTTAGTGGGGTTTATGTATATAACTATTAGTGGATATAGATAAACACTTAGGGTTAATGGGGTTATAGAAACTAGAATCTATACATATTATAAGGGTTAGTGGAAATGGGTTAATATTGGATAAAATTTCATATTTAGTGGGTTTATGGATTAAGGGTTATATGAATTATGGGTTAGGTGTTAAGGTATATAAGGTTTAGGGGTAATAGGGGTTATAATTGTGAATGGTTTCAAGAATTATATGGATTAGAGGATATTAGTTAGAGACTAGTTGTTTACGGGTTTTTATTTGGATGGTTTTATGTATTAATGGTTATTGGTTGGGAATTATGAGGGATGAGGATTATGGATAATTAATGTGAATGGTTAAAATCAATGTTGCAAACATCGACATCGACATCGACAAAATATTTCCAAGGGTCCGAAGACAAAAATATTGGCAACATCAAGAAACATATTGGAAAATGTCGTAAGAATGAAAAACAATGTTGTAAGAATGAAAATATCGAAAAATATTGACGACCCTGATTTTGAAGATAATATCACCAACATTGCAATATTATCGAGATGTTGATAACACTTGTTAAAATAGTTACAAGGATCAAGATTTAGGAATTATAAGGTTAAAGTTTGGGGCTTATAAGAGTTATGATTGGGTTTTATGGGTTGTTGGCATTAGAGGTTATAAATATAAGGGGTTATAAATATATGGTTTATAGATTAATAATTATAGGGGTTAGGTATTAGTTGTTATTAGGGTAAAGGGTGATTAAGAATATAAGTGTTATGGGATAAAGGGGTTTTTAAGGGCTAGAGGTTATGTTCTTTAAGAATGTAGGTATAGGTTGATGACATTAGAGGTAAGGGTTCATAAGGATTAGGGGTTACACGAGTTAGGATTTTGTCTTTATAATGATCAGGGGTTAAGGGTTATAATTGCTAAGTTTTAAAAGAGTTAAGATATTATAAGAAATATGTGTAAGGAGTTATTATGGTTTGGGGTTTTCAAATTTAAGGGTTATAAGGGTTAAGTGTTAGGGACGATATAGGTTTAGTGGCGTTTATGTATATAACTATTAGTGGATAAAGCTAAACACTTAGGGTTAGTGGAAATGGGTTAATATTAGATAAAAGTTAATATTTATTGGGGTTAGTCGTAATATGGGTTATATAGATAACGTGTAAAGGGTCAAGGTTTTTAGGAGTTAAGGGTTAAGTGTGTTTGTGATTTATGTGGTTAGTGGTTAAAACAATTATAATGGTTTATATGGCTTCATGGTTACAAAGGTTAAATGGGTAATGGGTTTTAGAATTTGTGGCTTGGGGGAAATATCAATTATAGCAATCAAGGGTTATAATAATTAAAAAATAAGGGTTAGAATGATTATATTGGCTAGTGGTTATTTTGGCTAGGGGTTATGGTTCATGTGTTATCATAGATTAGAGTTTTAGGATTAGAGGTCATATTTGTTCAATTTAGGTATTCTAAGGGTTATAGGGTTTATACCAATTAAGGTAATAGTAGTGAGGGTTTATAGGGGTTTTAGAATAGGGTTTATCCATTATAAATGTTACAAGATTTAAAGGTTAATGAATATATGAGTTAGGGGCTATGGTAGTTAAGCTCATTAGGAGTTACAAGTTAGATAAAGGTTATATTGGTTTAGAATTGTTCTTTATAGGGATTAGGGGTTAGGTATGGCGAGAATTAAGGGTTAGGTGTTAGGGATGATAAGGGTTATAGTGTTATGGATTAAATTGGTTATATGGTTTGAGTATTATAAGTATTAATGTTTGTGAGATTAAGGTATTAGGTGCTTAGGGTTAATAAGTTAGGCTTTATCTATTTGGGGTTTATAAGTTAGAAATTATAGAGGTTAGTGATTAGGGTTAACATAGGTGATAGACTAGTACTAATAATGGATAGATGTAATAGTTAATGTACATGTTTGGGGTTATAAGGGTTAGAGAATAGGGTTAAATTTTCAAGGGTTTAGGGGTTTGGGATTCTAAAAATTCCTTGCTATGACCTATTGTGGGTGGGCCTAGATGTTATTGATGGTGCTAAAGCACCAAATCACCTCCTTTCACAATTAATAATGGTGGAATTGTAACTTTGGGATAGTACTATGTGTTTTCTTTCAAGAGCATACCCATGCTTCAAACACATGTCATTATCTGAGATGGAGGTCCTAAGGTGCTAAGTATGTAATGGTGGGGTCAGTTGTTAAGATGATGGGGAGGTAGGGTTTAAGGGAATGTGTTCCCTCTTCCCTAATCGTGACATCCATTTGTATTATATATGTATGATTTTGAATTATTCTAAGCCTTACTAGTACCCAAATATAATATTATGGAAAATGGGTTTGTTAGCAACATGGAATGTTAATGCAATGAAGTGGGTTTTCTTTCTATCGTGGAGAAGTTCATTGATGGGGAACAAAATTAAGTGTATGGGTTAAGTGCATCAATTAGATACATTGGTCAATTGTGTGAGTTAAGTGCATCAATTAGCTACATTGGTCAATTATTATATGGGTTAAGTGCATTAGGATATTTGGGTGGCTTAGAATAGTGTTTTTGGGTTAGTGCCTTGGTGTCCATGTTTGGAATTAGGATTAATTAGCACATTAGGGTGAAATTTCTTGGGTTGATATGATAGCTACATCCACCCTTAATCCAACACTAACATTAATAGTGGTTATTTGTGTGCTCTAGTTTCATGCATTAGGTTCATGGGTTGGGTGTGTGGGTATGTGCATAAATTAGGTGTATGGCTTATAATTGTAACTTGTGTCTTGATCAATATGTTGATGGTTTTAGTGGATGCGTATAGAATAGTTAGAAGGACTAGGGTCTCTAACTAAGTGAATTGTGTTGTGTTTCATCCATCAAATGACCAAGTTCCCCATGGTAATTTCTCTTTAGGAGACCCAAATGAGTGGAAATGAGTTTCCACCCATAGGTTCGACAGCCAAAGCCAAGTTCACGAAATACAACAACACAATAACAATTATTTCAAGAGAGAACCCATCAATGGCGGCACAACATTGGAAGGGATAAGACAAATTAGGATCAACATAGAGGAGGAAGGCTTCTCTCATGAATGACACAAGTTCCCAAGGAATGTGATTGCATTTCAAGTACAATGTCCAACTATAACCCATCATGGGATGTAATTTCCTACTGAGACATCATGGGTGTGAATTAACTTGGCATGTAGTTGGGTTTCACGAGTGTAAGTTAATTTTGAGTGTAGTTTCACTTTCTCCATAATCACAAGGATTTGCAACAACGAGGATGAGTTATTGTCACACTATCCATTAAGGCATTCTAAACAATGCAACATTGCCCCAACACCATCAATAATTTTCCAACAATTGGCTTTGTCCCTAGTACCACAGGCATTAGACCTTACACCAAAATCATTGTTATTTGTTTGATGGGAAATTTTTCTAGGGTTATGAGTGTATCGGCCTTGCCACTACTCTCGATGTTCATAATGTGGACTCTACTCCAATGTCATGATATAAATCTTGGGATTGTAGGGTATTGACACTTGTTCTCGGTGAAATAATATATTAACACTTGTCGGGGTATTGACAATTGTCCTAGATTATTATTGTTATATCAATTATATATATTATATTAAATAATATATAATTGATATATATTAATTATATTAAAAAAAATAATAAAAATAACAAATTTCAAAAAAAATAAAAATGAATTGCGTAATGAGCCTGCGCCCATATTTTACACACAACAATGAGCCCATAACAACACTAGAGAGAAAACCCCAGCTACATGAAACCTCTCCATTCTATCACAGTGAGACGAAGGAGATAAGGTGCGAGAGGGAGAAGAGGAGAGAACCCTGACCGCCATTCAATCGAACCCAGTCAAACCCAGCCATACAAATGAACCCGACTGCCACTAAATCGAACCTAGCGAGAGGGAGGAGAGAACCCCCGCATAGTGGAGATAAGGATAACCTACACCTACACAAAGAATTTTGATAGTTGAGTCCAACACACTTGATCAAGTCGAGGTCAAGGATAGTGAGTACATCTACACACTTGAATTTACATTGCTAATTCGAGATTAGTATTTTTGTTTTTACAAGTTTGGTTAGTTCCATTTTTGTGTTGGAAGGAGATGGACATATCGCCTTCTTCTTCCCTTCCCATACACCCTAATAATTTTAGTATTTCCTACGTTGTCTTCTCCCTTTCCCATATGCCCTAAGGAAAGGCCCTAAGGATTGCTTTTATGCAATATTTACATCCCTAAGAATTGGATTGCCTATGCCTTCTTATCCCCTACCCATAAATGTCCAACAGGGTCAGTGGATGGCCTTAAATGGATTACTTCAACCTCCTGAAGCTTTTTTTTCCACTTGTAGTTGACTGGTAGAGAAGAAACTAGTTCAAACAGGCAAAAACAATTAGAGAAAACCCACAAAAAATTGCTTTCATAGGCCAACTGGCACAATCTGCCCTTGACTTGTGATCCATGCCAAAATCACGAGTTTGACTTGTGTTGACTGAGTCAAACTTGGTTAATGTGATTTTGAATCGGTGACCTTTGGATCGACTTGTTTCGAGGCTGATCCAATTCAAACTCAGAAAATTGCAATTTAAAGCGTGATTCTTATTTCACTGAAAATAACTCTTTAACCAAAAATATCATAGATCTCCCATATTTTTGTAAATTGTATCTGTTGAAGGCAGTAGATTTTGATGTTTGTTTGAAAAAAATGACACTTTTTATGGGAGAGCCTCGAGGAAGTCTCGAAGTATGTGTATACATTGTGAACTTGTTTTAACAAAATTAGGATAATATGGAAAAGATTGGCCATACTCATCTAGTTGTCATGTCCAGAGAATTCCAAAATCAATTTTTTTGTCAAGTCCTATACTATATACTAGGAAAACCGTTAACAGTAGTGACTCATTACAGTCCATTTGCTGATTTAAAACATGTTCAAGTTTTCTTCTTTTATTGGTTAGTTTGGTTGTGTATGTTAGTTTGGAAAAAATAAGAATTCTACTCAAAGAGTGGTTCAAAATTTGAAAAGGGTAGTTATCTCCTTGAGATAGTGAGAATTTATTTTATGTCAACTGATAAATATCAATGTTTCAATAGTCACTTAATCTTATTCTAGGTGCAACAATTGTTAATATTGCACCTCCATGATTCAAAAACATCATCGAGATCCAATAGTTTCATTGCCATTGTCATTTGTATCCTCAGAAGTTGTAGTATTCCTCTTGGTAGACCAGATTTTTCCTTTGATCCCACAGGTAGAACTTTTTTCGCCTTAGTAAATCCCCTTGGTAGACCAAAAGCTGTAGTTTTCTTCTAAGAGGTCATATGTTCAAATCTAGAAGGGAGTAGGGTATGTATACCACCATATACTTTACCAGTAAAATCGCTAGGTGGAGGGGGTCTCATACACCAATTTGGTGTCTGGCTTGGTTGTGACCTTAAAAATAGATTATTATTATTATTACTAATAAAAGGAGACAGAAAAGAGAACCCCTCAATCAACACAACCATGCCCCATATCCCTTATTTTGGAAATTAGATGAATATGAGGGAAATGGAGCCTCCTATTCATATATGAAGGTGGAAGGAGGTGGAAATTAGATGAATATGAGGGAATATATGTTTAGTTTCCATTTTTCAAAAAAATTGTAGGTTACCAATTCATGTACGAAGGTATGCATGAGGTGGAAATGAGATGAATATGAGGGAATTTATTTTCATTTTCCTTGTTCAATATGGTTTAGCATGTGTTTTTGTTGTTGTTAGGATTTGGTGGTCCATGCTTGTCATGGTGTAGCCTAGAATTTGGTGGGTGGTGTGTTCTTGTCATGGGTTTTTTAGATGTATTATCAACTATGATATATGGTTGTGGTTATCTTGGTTGTTGTGGTGCACTATGGAGTTTCCTATATCTGGTCTCTAATATGGTGATTGGTCATGGTTTTCTTAGAAATCGTGGTGTGTTGTAGAATTTAGTGGGCCATGAATTGTGCTCATTGTGGCATAGCCTAAACTTTTGTGGGTGCTCTATGTTTCCCATGGGTTTCATGGTTATGGTCTCGATTATGGTTTTTTGTTGTGGTTGTCTTGGTGATCATGGTGCACTCTAGAATTTGGTTGTTCTTCCATGTTTTTCATTCCTCTCTTGGGTTTGGTCTCAATTATGGTGTTTTGTAGTGGTTTTCGATATGTGGTAAAACATTTCATGGAGGAGGGTTGTTTTCCATAGGATTGTGGCTATTTTCATTGCTACCTCTTGCATACACTGGTAGATTGGTTGGAATTGTTGGTATTTGGCACATAGAAAGGGATGTGTTTTCCTTGTGATAGTGGTCTTCAAATTGAATTTGTCCATATGTGTTTTCTTTTTGAGTTGGTCTTAAGCACATAGAAAATTATGTGTTTTCCTTGTTAACATGTTTTTTGGTTTGGATCTATCCTTATGTGTTTTATTTTTGTATGTGATATGGGTTTCATGTTGTTATGTCTCATGTTCAACCCTAGGTTTCTTTGATTCATACAAAAATATTATTGTTTCCCTATAGTATTGGGGTTTAGGATGGCCTTGTGGGAGTTGACAATGTAACACATGGGGGTTTCCAAAAATTAGAGGCATTTTGTGTCCTATGGTTCCTCTTCCTTGAGTAGAGGATGCCTAGTTGGGTTATCCTAGTCTAGTATTTATATTTTTCTATACCATTTCTAGAAGTTATGGCATTGCTCAAGTTCAAGTGAGAGTTTTTTGTTTAGGTTCATTTTTCACAAATCCAACAAACAACAACCTTAATACTATATTTTTCTTAGATCCATATGATAAATTTATCATGTCCTTAGTGTTTTCACATTTTTAATATGTCCTTAATATGTCCAAAATCAAGAGGGATATGACATTAAATTAGGTGGTTGACCACTAATATTGGCAATTGCACCCTAGTCTAACTATGCATCCAAAACTAAAGACATGAAAGTTTTATTTATATCTTTGAATATGATGATGGACTACTAACTAACAACACGTGCACATGCACCTAAAGGTACAACCAAACATGTACCTGACAGATATTTCTTCTTCGAGTGAGGAAAGATTAGGACAAATAGAGGCCGGAAATGCGACTGCATTTAGTAGATATGATAAGCAAATAAGGACCAGAGGTGAAAAAGTCATAATAAAATTTTGTAGACGCATGGAATTTTTTTTTGCCGAAGGAGGATCATGCTCTTATGATGATGAGAGCATAGGAGACAAAGATGTTCCACTTAGGTATAAACATATGGTAAAGCAATGGGTACCTAAGGAACTACCTCCTATAGATGTTGACTTCGTTGTCAACAATAGGACATATTGCATTGAACCATCCTCCCTGCATGTCTTGGGGCTATTTTCCATGGATGGAATAATTGTAAAATATAATACAGTAACTGAACTGATGGACTATGGTGTACCATATTACAATTATAACGATTGGATGCAGCTGGTACGGTACATACGAAGTATGCATAGATATGCACTCGCCGCAAATTATATACAATTAATAAACCAGGATAAAAATAAGGGAGCGACTATCTATATTGATGGAAGGCCTAAAGCTTCTAGCAATATCACAGGGTTTATAAACATCACATGACCTGGGACAACAAACAAACAACCGAATTGCATATTTGAGGGACGTGAAGAGAATCGGGTAGTCCTGTGCGCAATAAAAAAGATAGCTCCCGGGGAAGAGTTATTAGTGGATTACCATTTGAATCGAATAGAAACATTGACAAATAGTGTGTAGGTTCTTATGAAACACCTCTTTAAGAAACCTCTACTTATTGCATTATATTTTTTTATTATCTTTAACATTGTTGTAAATATTATCTTTAACATTGTTTTTTCTTATCATTAACATTTTTTTAAATATTTGGGGGTTCTAATTATATTTTAATGTGGCAGGATGATCGTGGAAAAGGGCCAACCACAGAACATGTAAATGATTATCAATTTCCACTTTCATTTTACGTTGTTTTTATTATTTGCTTATATAATTTTATTGAAATAACATTGTTTTTGTTGAAATTATATGTAGTCAGCAGGCCATGTGGATCATGATTCCACCAATGATGAGGGGTTTATTCTTGCACTGATATGATGCTCTTATTAAAAAAAATATCATTAAAGCTAACAAGGAGCTTGTTAGCTTGTTATATCATCCAGAACAAACCCCAGATGTCAAAGAAAGGATCAAGCTCCTTATATCACAACTTAACACATATAAGGTAATAACCATAATTTTTTTTATTTTTTTTAATGCAATCATATGTTGAATTATGATACTTTGTTCTTTAACTTTTACATTATCTCACGAAAACATATTTTATTTTTTAAAAAGGAATATTTGGAGCCTGTTCAGCCCGGGGTTGGTAGTAGTGGCGCTACAGAGATGTTACAGAGTCCTGATGCAGATGGTCATACAACTGCTAGAGCACTATTTACTTCTCCATATTCCACACCTCATTTAGATAGGAGCCATGACACGCATCGACATGCATCCACACCTCGATCAGAGTCTAGAGATTGTGGCAGAGATGAGGATCATAGTGATGTTATTGAGATGGTTTATTTTCTTGGAGCTAGATGTGTGACAAGCACGGGGACCCTTCCATGCAAATTTTTGGTCAACGATAATGGACTTCCATTAAAACAATCAAGACTCCTAGGTAGTTTTAATTCATATTTTAATCGTTTAATGTTGTCCTCATACATAAATCATCTAGATTATTAATTTTAAATTAATGATCATCTCTTTGTGTGTGTAGGAAATGACCTTTTTTATAGGCACGTAAAGAGCAAGGCCTTGTCTATTTTTGGGGAAACCTTACGCATGAGGTGGAATTTCCAGAATTCCAACCTCAAAAAGGAACTTATGGATTATATTGAAGGCTTGTTTGTTGTAGACACGTTCAAAAAAAAATCGGTCACATCTGCAGTGGGTGAATATTTAAAATATACCCGGGATGTTTATAGACAAAGCTTGGCAAGAGCATCCTAGGTATGAGAATCCTCCCTCAATTCCAGAGAGGGAGTGGAAGGCAATCATTGATGATACAAAAGAGAAGATTTTGAAAAAATTAGGAGAACAAATAACTAGTACACCGAGGCAAATTACAAATTTTTGAATTCAATACTAGTTTTATTTTTCTTTAGATATAAATAAAAGTGTGGTTATATATAACATACTTGAATATTTTGATGATAGGTTGCCTGACATTTCGAAGGCAACCAAAGTAAGGATTGACAAACATGGCCAACACAAGCTAGACTAGGGTAGCTACCCAAGGTTACAGTCACGAATATTGAGTACTCTAACATCTTAAGAATATTATTTGTATCACCTTACAACTTTAAGGTAATTGCAGTGAAAAACATTAAAAAACCATACCCTTATGCAATGCAGGGTGATGACTTCGGAACAAAAACCATAGATGAAGACCTCCAACTTGGTTACAAGTACGGTTATAAAGATGTGGTTGATCGTAGGAAAAGCATGGGGCAGACCCTAAGATCCAATTTGCAGGATAAGGTAAATAAAAATCAGTCCACATTAACCTTTCATTACTTATAAAATACGTAAATGTTTGATATCATCCATAATTTAATGTCTTACTTTGTTTTAATCGGGGGAGAAACACTATCAATGAAACCATTAGTACTGGACAACATAGTGTTTATAGTGAAACGCCGACAGAAGATCTTGGTGCTCCCCAACAACCCCATCCCAGTGAGGTGCAGCCCCAAGATGTTCCTAAGACTGAGGCCCACAATGGTAAAATGTCTATATATTAATCGTATACTTAATAATTTTGCACTTATAATTTTTTACGTTTCAATGGCAGAGAATGTCATAGATGATCATCCTCGACCTGGAGATCAGGTGAATAGGCCATAATCCATTCCAACGGTGCCGACTAGAGGACCAGGTAAATAATTACATTGTAGAGTGTTTTTTTAATATTAATGAACTACTTCAATGATATTTAAAAATTGGTCATATAAATTTAATATTTTTTATTTTTTTAGGTAATGGCCCCTCACAGCAGCATCCACGTTGTGGGTACAAGACCAAACATACTCGGCGTGAAAGGACTGAAACAACATCATCTGTTGATGAGAACCTAGGAAACGAAGACATGGACGTGGATGATTTGCTTAAGAACTGGAAAGAAAAAAAGAAGACTAAAAGAAATTCATGATGTCATGTAATAATTTTATAAGACAGTTAGATGTACATTATATAGTTGATAATATACACAAGTCTATTTCTATGGCTTGTATATATCTATGAATGTAATTTTGTTATACACTTAATGACAAAGAGCATTACAATTCTTTTCATTGTGTCTTTTCATTGTGTCATGGACATGGTGTTGCTACTCAACATTGCCTCAAAGCCTACTTATTCATTCCTCTATGATATGTACAATGATGTTGAACCTTCCAAAAATCATTGCGAGCAGAAAAATAATCCAAGGACAGGAACCCAAGGATTTCAATGTTAAGGTCTTATGATTCCACAAGGTGGGATACAAAGAAGAATTGTTTCCATGCATAAACATGCTAAATACCTTGATTGAGAATGTAGATGTAACAAGTTGAACATTGAAATCATAGAGTGATGACATAATCGAGCAATATGGGTGGTCATATATGTTTATCTATTATTCAATCATTTAACCTTTTAATGTCAATGAAAAATGCACGTTTGAAGGGTGGTCACCTCCACGACAAAGTTAATTTCTAAAATTTTTATTTTAGTTGTTTGAAGAATATTCCATTTCCCATAAGACTAGTTACACTCAGTTATGAATTAAGGACCTTATTTTCATCCCCTAATCATGGTCAGGGCCCGAAGACCCATCCCGACTAGAAAAAAAATCCTAATAGAAACCCTTTCTCATTCATATGAAAAATATCCCCTTTAAAGGGATGATGTTGTAGTTAAAGGCCTTGAACATACTTTATGGATTAAGGACCCTATTTTCATCACCTAATCATGGTCAAGGCCCCAAAATAAATCCTTACTACACAAAAAAATCCTAATGGAAACTTCATCCAACCTGTATGCAAAATATCCCCTTTAAATGTCTCATGTTGTAGTTCATGGCTTTAATCATGGCCTATTAACCCAATAATATTTTTTCAAGGCCTAATTCCTTGGATTTATCCCCCAA
>ML777284.1:1689609-1706605 GCA_009831015.1 Picea engelmannii | reverse complement strand
AATCCATCCAATGCATCTAAAGTTTTCTAATATTTCCCAAATCTCATTCATATGTTAAATATTGTAATCCCTAAAATACTAATTTAGATCATACAACCCTTGTTTTCCTTCATTGACCATGGTCAAAGCCTTGAGACCCATGCATGGTATGTAAATTCTCTTAATGATGCCTATATCCCACCAAGAGGCCAATGATTTGAGTTTGTATGGTGGGTTGAGTCATTTTTCATGGAATAGGGCCCTAGAAGCTTCATTTATAGCCAAATCTGTGAGATCCATATCTTTTATGTAAAGCCTCCTAAAAGTACTAATATCGGGCTCAAGGACAAAGTTAATTTCTAAAAGTTTTTTTTTAGGTGTTTGAATAATATTCCATGTCCCATAATACTAGTTACACTCATTTATGGATTAAATACCTTATTTTCATCCCCTAATCATGGTTAGGGATTGAAGACCCATCCCGGATACACAAAAAATCCTAATGGAAACCCTTTCTCATTCATATGAAAAATATCCCCTTTAAAGGGATGATGTTGTATTTAAAGGCCGTGATCATACTTTATGGATTAAGGACCCTATTTTCATCACCTAATCATGGTCAAGGCCCCAACATAAATCCCTACTACACAAAAAATCCTAATGGAAACTTCATCCAACCCGTATGCAAAAGATCCCCTTTAAATGTCTCATGTTGTAGTTCATGGCTTTAATCATGGCCTACTAACCCAATAATATTTTTTCAAGGCCCAATTCCTTGGGTTTCTCCCCCAACCATGGTTAAATCCTTCATAGCCATCTTTGATACACAAAATATTATAACAATACCCATATCTCACTCAAAGGTTCATGATTCCCTATAGACAACATTTTATGTTGCATATCTTCATGATTCATAGTATTCTTTGGATTATGTTGCATATATTCATTTACTTTCTTCCCTTCCCTTCTTCCAGGAAAAACCCCTTTGCAACGCACTGCAAATCAAGTGTCAACTCTCTTGTCTGTCTAACCTCAGAGCACTAGTTATGATACCATGTATAAATTTTAGCTCAAATATATACTAAGTCATAAACAATAAATCAGAAATACTATATGACAGAAATATGAAACTAAAATAGTAGTGGAAATAATAATGAACAACAAAGAAATCACTCCATATAACACTAGTAATTTCTGGGCAATGCTCCTAGAAAAAACCCAACTAGGGAAAACCTGTTCAAGGAGAGTTTTCTTATTGAGCTCAGAGAAATTTCATATTAGAGTTTACAACAACAAGTAATCAACAACAAAAATTCTTGAAAAATGTGCCAAAAAACCTCCTCGATTTGTGTGCTAAAAACCACACAAAACAATCCCCATTTTCTGCAATGTGCAGTCCTTTTAACAACAAATAAAATATTCATATATGTGCACATTAGCAATATTGTTCTACACTAATTTCGTACATCCAAACACTTAGAAAAAATTTCCATCCTCTTGCCTCGATTTTTTTGCCTCTATGTTGTTGTATGGCCTCTAAACAATGATGTACGACCTCCCTTTTCACTGCTATCAACTCAACATTTAATGTTGTAATTTCTAGAAAAATGTGCCCTCTTCTCCTCTTGAAAATCATGCCCTCCTTCAATTGTACGAACCCTCTCCTTCCTTGGAAATCATGCCCCTCCTTTAGTTGTACAAACCTCCGTCTTTCCCTTGGAGAATACACCCTCCTCTTGTTGTTACTCTCACTTCTCCATAAGCTCAATCTCTTTCTTGAGAAAAGTGACTCTTCACCTTCTTGCTCAAGCTTTCCTCAAAGTGTGTGCCCTCTCTCCCTCAAGTGTTTCCTTTATGCAATTTCCAATGTGTAACTCCTTTAACACTTGGTATCCCAATGAGATTGACGGTCAATATCTAATCTTGCCCTCATGAGATCAACGGTCATGACTTAATCATTCGTTGAGGTCACTTAAGTCACTAAAGTGATCGACAACCTCATAAATTCACTTTTACACATTAAAAAATAAAAGCTCAACTTAACTTTATAAAATCTCTTTATAAAGTCACTAGGGAGAAATGTTCTTGGTCACTTCCGCATGATGGACATCGCCTATGCGGAAGTACCTATGAGCCACCAAATCTAACATAAAGTGCATATAACAAAGCATTCTATGTTTTATTACCTTAATTGTTGTCAAGTGACTATATAATAGAAGTGAATAAGTGGAGGGCCATTTCATGGCACTTGTTTGTTTATGTGCTCATACCCGTGTATACATATATACTTAGCTATATGCATAAACATTGCACAACCTTTAAGAAGACTAATCTTTATTTATTGGGCATAAACATATTCTTGGCCTTGAAATATTTTGAAGGTAAAAGTGAAATGTTATTTCAGTAGTGCGTCATTGGCGGTGTTGAAAATCATGACATGGTCTTACCAAGGTTGAACTCAAATTGCCTAGACTTGCCCAAAAATGTAATAACAATCATTTTCACTGTTCTTATAAGGAGACTAGGAGGATGTCATCATCTACGAGCAATAGGGTAGATATCATGTCTCCATAAAAACCTCTGCAAAAGAAAGTCATGGATATCATGTTTGAACCATATTTAGGTATGATAATTGTGTCATATACTATCATACTCTTGATAAAGAATCCTAATTATTGAAGTTTTTCTAGCAAATTCAAGAAACATTATCAGTATCTTTTGAAAGTTCACAAAACTAAACGGGGTTGGTGTCCTATTCTTTGCATGCCACAATTGTATGGCCAATGTGAGGATGTGTTTAACAGCAAGGTCATCTAGATTCTTTCTCATCCCTTGGATTTGAAGATACTCACTGTAGGTTAGTGGAAAAAACTTGTAGAGACTATAAAATCGCATGAAACTTGTTGGAACTCATGGAAACTTGCTAAAACTTGCATAAAGCTCGTGATTTTGACCCCTAATAGGTAAACATGGACCCCACATGCAAAGCACTTGGAGAAAGGGCTTAGATAGGGTTTTGGAGGGAAAAAATGACCTTGAAATCCTCTAATGAAACCCTAAAGGCATATAACTCATTTTCTCATTTATTCTTGAGTGATTGTGTTTCAATCTATAGTGTGATTATGAACAAGGAAACTTGTTTTAGTGGGGTTTTCTATAATACCTTCAATATCTACATGCTTTGATATCTCCTAAAATAAATTCACACTCTCATGATTCAAGATCAAATCAAGGAAACAAAATAAATGATACTCGACATTGGAGATATTGTCTATTTTGAGTTTATGATTATGTCATGATTTATGTAGTACAATAGTTGAATTGTTGAACTTGTTATTATTTGATGGATTCCAAGCTATTTGAAATTTTGATTTATGGTTCAGTTTTTGAACACATTTCAAGTGCCAAATTTTATATTATCATATTCGATGAGATGAATTGACACATAAACTCTTGTTTTATAGATTTATGGACGAAAATGTCATATTATTTTTTTTGCATAAAATTTCTTGTATTTTGAGAGTTTTTTTTAATTAAATTTTATTTTAATTTTCAATTTAGAGTTTTGTCAAGTCTTGTTGAGCCATCAAGTTTTGCCCAGTCCCAAGATGGTCGAGTTTTTGTTGAGTCTGAGTATCACAACCTTGGTTTGATGCAATGTTGTGAGACATGGCGAAAGTCTATGAGTTTGTTGGGTTAACGCTAAAATGAATAACTAGTGAAAACTTGTTGTGAATCTTTCCTATAAATGAAACTTGCCAAAACCTGTTGAACCCAACTCGAACTTGTTAGACTTGTTGAAACCTGACAAAACTCGCCCATTAAGCAAAGGTGGATCCCACATGAAATTGACTTGGAGAAAAGGCCAAAATGTGTTTTTTGGAGGGAGAAATATGAGCAGGAACACATCAAAGGAAACCCTATAGGAATATAACCCAAAACCAAGATGCATTTCACTCATTTGGTCATTTTATCTTCATTGATTTGAGTTTTTAGTTGGACTGTGAACACTGAAAATTCAGCAAGTTGTGTTATTCTTGTTTGGGGTTCAGTTGGAGTCTTGAGAACACTTGTATTTGTGGGTTGGAGACCGAATAGGAGGTGGAGAGCCAAGATATCTACATGTTAGATCTTCAGTTTCAATTGCATTCCAATTTTGAAGAAAGTATTCTGATTTTCAGCAAAATTGATTTTGGAGATTTCATCTTCATTTTTAATTCAGGGATCAACCTACARTGATATWCTCTTCTMTTMTTTGTATTGAATCTTGACTAACCATGGCTCCTAAGTCCWAAAGGTKGTTTKATCAAGCATGAGAACATKCCTTCAAMCTTGAATCAAATGATGACAMGAAGCTCAAKTGCAAACACTATAACCACARTATGAAAAGGGGGGRCACAAACAACCYGAAWMAYCRCCTAGAATRAATTCGTTRCAAASATKTCATAGTCCCATGCAAGCTATTTGATTTATGTTTAAGTTTTTGAGGCTAATTTTAAGTGCCAGATTTTTTGTTATCATATTTGATGAGATGAATTGATGGAAAACCTATCGTTTTATAGATTTTAAGGATGGAAATGTCATTAATATTTTTTCTGAACAAATTTTTCTATATTCTGAGTGTTGTTTCTATTTGAAGAGTTTTGAACTGATTTTTTCCGAGTTGCCAAGTTTTTCCATATCCCAAAATCGTTGACTTTCCATCAATCCCAAGTCTCACAACTTTAGTTTGATGTGAGTTTAAGTTGGGTGGTTGGTGTGCATTGTAATCAAAGCATGGAAAAATTATAATGTGCATGCCATATATTGGTATTAGGGATAAAGAAATATTAGGAACATAAAATACCACTCTCCAAAATGAATGAAATCATCTCCATACAAGCTTGGCTATTAAGCAAAGTTCATTCATATTATAATCAGAATAAGATTTATTAAAAATGAAACCTTCTTTTAGAGAAAAATGCACAATGACTTCAAGATGACCAAATAAAGAGGATGGCAACACTTTAAAAAGATAATGCTTGTCAAGAAAAATATTGTTTGAACTAACAAAAAACTTGACAATTATAGAATTGATTTTAGTTTTTGTTGATTACACCATGTAAACCAATTGCCCTTACTATATATCTAGAATATACAAAATAGTCAAAATAACACGCTCCATCAATATACACAGTGTACGCCAAATGTGAGTGTGGAGCACAACTTCATTATAGTTAGGAACACATTCCTCCAAATAACCCAAGTACATCCATATATCCAAATCATATGTTCAAATGTTTCACATATGCATTCAATTCAATTACATACACATTCAACCCCATACATACCCCCCATTAGGTCGTAACATAAGTACCCCCATTCGAAAAACTATCCTAAAAGCTTTGTGGCTAAATATTTTGCATGTGATGAAACCAAGTAATCGAGTTACTTATATTTATGCTTTCATACAATATGATTATTCATCCATGCATATTTAGTTATTGTCAGTGTCATTCTTTGATAGCTTCCTTTCCTTTGATTCCTTAAATATTTGATAATATCTTGTCACATAATTGTTCCTCGATGCCCTATTCCATTAATATCCTTGACTTTACCATCTTCTTCCTTGGTAACATTGATGTGGCACCAAATCTCATGGAGTAAAAGAGTAAAATCTCTCTTTAACTCTTCTGTCAAAAATAATTTTCATCTTATTTTAATATTCTTGGAATCTCTCATTCACTTGTTCTTTGGTATATTGCACCTTAATTGTCTGATAAACTCTTCTAATAAGATCATTAAGCTCTTAATTTGCATCCTGTATTAATATTAATATTAAAATGGTAATATTAAATCAAATAATTTTTTTATTTTTTATTTTTATTTTTATTTTTAAATAAATATTTTTCGCCGCACTTGCGACAACAACTTAAATAGTTGCGATGGTTTTGAAATATAAATAACAAAAGTTGTCGTCACAAGTGCGACGAAAACTTAAATATCTGTGAGAGTTTTATGTGTAAATAGCGAAAAGTTGTCGTCGCACTTGCGACAACAACTTAAATAGCTGCTGCAGCTTTGCAATATAAACAACAAAAGTTTTCGCCGTGAGTACGACGACAACTTAAATAGCTGCGAAAATTTCTCTATATAAACAACAACAAAAATTTGTCTCACTTGCGATGACAACTTAAATAGATGCGACATTTTTTCAATATAAACAACCAAAGTTGTCGTGAGTGCGACGACAACTTAAATAGCTGCGACAGTTTTGCTATGTAAACAACGAAAAGTTATCGTCGTACTTGCGATGACAACTTAAATAGATGCGGAATTTTTGTTATGTAAACAATGAAAGTTGTCGTCACAAAGGTCGTCGCAATTGAGACGAAATGTTGGTTTCATATTTTTTGCCTAAATTGTCGTATTGGCGACAATATTTCTTTTTTGTCGCAATTGTGATAAGTTCCCTAGGGGCGTCGCTCTTGCGACATTCATTCAATTTTTTTGCAATTTCCACATGACAAAAAATGACATTTCAGAGAGTCCATATTCGTCATAAATTCCACAACATAACGTCACAAGAGCGTTGAAATAGCCATCGCAAAATGAGCCAAATTTCCTAGTGTTGAACTAAATTTTCCAGTTACCTTGGTTAACTTCTATGAGACGTGTACATAACAAAAAATGTTATGGGACAAGGTTCTTAACAGTGGATTGTTGTACAATAAAAACTTAATTTTTGTAGGTGACCTAAATTTTAGTGTTTATGTTGGTGAAGTGTGGGGAGGGGGAACCCGGTTAGACCCTTTGGCATGTTAGTTTAAAGAAATATTCCAAGAAAAATGGTTAGTGGATATAATCCCTATTGACTGTGGGCCTATGTGCCGCAATGGAAGAACTGGAACAAAGAAAATTACAAAAATATTGGACAGGATTTACATGGTTGAGGACTTGCTCAAGGTCGTTGGGAGGCATTGGTCTTGGGTAGTTATGCCTTTCATCTCATACCATGCTCATGTTCTTCTTCATCTAGACAATTTCCAAAGAAGGGATAACTTTCATTTTAAGTTGAATCCTTGTTGGTTAGGAGAAGAGGGTTTGAGTGATTTAGTCTCATAGGTTTGGAATTCATTTGCATTTGTGGGAGAAACCTTAGCTGAAAAAAGACTTTTCTAGAAATTGAAAGTATTGAAAAATAGAGTGAAAACATGAGGAACTGAGTTGAAGCATAAAAATCATATGTAACTTGATATTTTATAGGATAATAAAAAGAAGTATTACCTTACGAAGGCTCTAAGGTTGGATACAGGGGACTCTGATTTACAAATCAAACTTCTTGAGAAAAAACGAAGTAAGATTCTCCTAGCAGAGGAGGAATTGTGGAGACAAAGAAGCAAAGCAATTTGGCTTCAAAAAGGTGACAAGAACACTATGTTTTTTCACCAGTATGTGAATCATAGGCGAAATCGCAAAGTTATTTGGGAAATCAAAGATGAAAAAAACAACTTTCACATGGGACAGAAGGCACTAATAAAAGAAGCGGTTAGACATTTCAAAATTTCCTACTCGGATATGGGACATAACGTGATTCTGGAACAGGTGAGCACAGTTCAAATTTGTCCCTGCTTCATTGAGGATATAGACCGTTTAGCCATCGAAGGGTCATTCACAAAATAATAAATATAGGGTGTTCTTAAGGGTTTCACCAAGGAAAAAAGTTCTAGACTTGGCAGGTGGATAGTGGAATTCTTCCTTCATTTCTTTGCTCTGGTAGGGGATGACCTACTTGAGGTTATGGAGGAGTCAAGGAGGGAGGGAACTATGGAAATATCCTTAAACTCTACTTTTTTATCCCTCATTTCAAAGGTAAGAAGGCCCTCCTCCTTTGGGGACTTCAGACCTATTGCATTATGAAACTTGGCATATAATATTATTGCAAAAGTTATATCAAACATGATTAAACCGATCCTCTCTAGGACACTCTCTAGGGAGCAATTGGGTTTCCTAAAACGTAGACATATACTGGATGATGTTGGAACAACATAAGAATTCATCCACAGTATTAAAGTGAAAAAGATGAAGGATCTTGTTCTTAAACTTGACCTGAAGAAGGATTATGATTTTGTTAACTGGGATTTTCTTAGATTGATCCTTCTCCAGACTAGATTTATCATGTTGCTTACAAACTGGATTATCTGTTGTGTTATTACTGCTACTTATTATGTATTGATCAATGGTGGTCCTACCCCTTTTTTCCAGAGTGGGCGTGGACTCAGGAAAGGATTCCCTTTATCGTCTATTATTTTTATTTTAGTGATGGAAGGCCTTTGTCTTCTTCTTAAAAAGGATCAAACAAATGGGGACATTACAGGTGTTAAGATTTTGCGCTCCGAGAAGATTCTCGATATTTTTTTTGTGGATGATGTTCTCATTATGAGAAAAGCTAGTTTAAGTGAATAGAAGGCCATGTATTCCTCATTGTCTACTTTTTGTCGAGATTCTGGTTTATGTATAAATTCCCTCAAGTATACCTTCCATTTTTCTAGTTTATCAAAGGATGGCTTAACACCGTTGATTTCTCTCTTTCCTTATAAGTTTGTGGATCTCTCAGAGGGTTTCAGGTACCTGGGATTTTTTCTCATACCCACAAATTATAGAGTTGAATATTGGTGTTGGATTATCCACAAGTATGAGAAGTGGATCGAGCTCTGGTGCTACTATTGGATTTCCTTGGGAGGACAGTATATTTTGGTCAAGTTTGTTTTAGAAAGTCTGCCAATCTACTGGTTGACTGTAGCTATTATTCCGACCTCAGTGCTTACCAAGATCAGATAGTTGATGTTCAACTTCTTGTGGTCAGGGAATGAGGAAAAGGATCGGATCCATCTCTATAAATGGGAGACTATAGCCAAACCAAAACCTTAAGGCGGTTGGGGGATTAAGAATCTAACCATGTTCAACAAATCCCTAGCTGCAAATACTTTGTAGTGATGCTTGATGAAAGAAGTCTTTTGGAATAGAGTGTTATTGGATAAGTATCTCCCTTCTTTCTTTGTTGTGTCCTGATTGATATCCACTTCGAAGAAGTCTCACAATATTTCAGTCTTTTGGCATAGCATGGTTAAGTTAGTGGAGGTAATCACCCACTAGTTGGCATGGAACCTGGGGTTGGGGCACTCAATTCGCATTTGTGAGGATATGATCCTAGGCCTTTATATCGGCTCTTGGTTATCTCCTTTCCTTATTACATCTCTTAAGAGGAAAGGTATACATTTCTTATACCATGATAGAGGTATAGACATGACAGAGGGCATTTTGACTTAGTGGGAAAAAAGTGAAGTGTTGGGGTTCTTAGGCACAAAGGTTGCAGAATGGGATCGTTTCTGCAGAGCTTTAATAGCTCCAGGCATCGAATTGACTGACTGATCAGATTACACCTATTTGGATTGGGCGTGATCGATCGAGCTTAATTTCTGCTAAAAATTCATATATATGTGGCTCTAGCTAGTAAATTCTGGTTATACAGTAGCAAATGGTGGCATCGAAGAATTTGGACTTGGGATCTTGGGACAAAGTTAAAACTTTTTACGTGTCTCTTGATGGAAGATATGATCCTAACCTGGGATAACCTTCAACGAAGGGGATGTTCTAGGCCAAGCATTTGTGTCCTATGCTCACAAGAGGGAGAGACGACATTACACATTATGAACCATTGTAGCTTCACTCAGTAGGTTTCGTTATAGGTGACTCATTCTCTTAATTTAATCTTTAGATGGAGGGGAGCCACTCTTCAGGCTTGTTTTCTTGATTGGTCAAACTCTTGTACATCCTTTCCTCGTTTTCCAACTACTTTTTGCTGGAAATATCCGGCTGAAGCGCAATAGGGTACTCTTTGATTCTGGTCGACCCTCCTCAAATGTGATTCTTCACATCATTCTTGGCAACATAGACTTTCCTTCAGCTAGAATCCATTCGACACGATTATCTCACCATCCTCCAGTGCTTGATGGGGGAACAACAGTTGGGTGGTTTGATGGAGTTGCTTGTAAGATAAAAAGTGGTGTAGAGGTTTTATTGGGATAGATGAACATACATAATTCATATGGATTCTAACATGTGGATCGAGTACAAAATATTAATATAATAAAATATAGAAACTATAACAATTATACAAACATGAATAACATATATATTGATATAATTTATTATTACTAAAATTCACATTATACTTTAAAAATAAAAATATTGTAATATATAATTTGAATATATAATATTTTATTATAATTTATTAAAAGTAACCTAAGTGGTATATAATTATATAAAATCAAAATATTGTTATATATATATATATATATATATATATATATATATATATGTTTATAATATATTTAATAATATTAATATATATTTATAATATATTAATAATATTAATATATCTACACATGTTTATAAATGTATATTTACTACATATTATAAAAAGTAAAAAAAACATTATTAATAAAAAAAAATGGAATCGTTTCCACCAGAAATCTTTACATACAAAAAACTACAAAGCTTGGCGTTATTGTCTCCATTCAATCAGCATTATCATGCTAACCGCCGATTTGAACTTTCTACTACTCATTCAGATGGTGAGTCATTCTAGAAGTTCGCCGAGTCTTCACTGACTTATGGAGAGACTCTCACGTCTGTCACTGACTTCAATCTCTGAATTATGGAGATGCTCTCACCTCTGTCACGGCGTTCACGTTGCAATCGGTTTGGATGGGTTTCGAATACAAACCTCTGTCAATAAGTTTTTAGATGATGCAGAGCTCTTGTGGTAACAAAATGAAACACGGTTGTTGATAATACAAACTTTCTACGTTCCGATCCTCTCACCATATAAAACAAAAAATTAGTCTACACTGAATGGTATCAAATTAAAATAAATCATTCAAAACGTAAAGGACAAAAGATATCAGATTAACTAAATGTCAAAAAAAAATAGCAGATTTAACTAAATGACAAAAAAAAATATTCCATGAGGGCCGAGGCATATTATAGACAGCTACAATGACATGCATCAGACTTATTTAACCGACAGAAAATACCATAATATACTAAATACAGTATAGAATGTGAGATACTTGAATATGAGAATTGAGAATTTAAAATTTAAAGAGAGGTGGGTATTTTTTTTAATTGAAATGGTGTTATTATATATAATAATAATAATTTATTTTTAAGGTTAAGTGTTTGAGATTGATTGTTTGTGGGACAAGGGACTTCTTTAGTCCAATAATTTGACTGATAAGGTTTACTGAGAAAACACATGTTCTTAACCATTAGGCTCACTCAATATATATATATATATATATATATATATATATATATATATATATATATATATATATATATATAGTTATAAAAAAAAACAACTTCTATGTTATTCATATTAAATCAAAAAAATTGTTTCAAATATATATAATGACAAATAGAGTCATAAAAAGTGACTGCATCTATTATCCATAAACTTATCTTCAAAAATAAATCTGAAATCAACAAAATGGATTTAAAATCCATTAGTCATAGGGTACCCACAAATTTCAAAACTATTAAGTAGCTTATACAAATCCCAGTAATATCTCTTGATCATCAAGCAATTCTTCATAAAAAAGATTCTCTTATTCATATCCAAGTATTTACCCAATGCCATGAAGTCTCCCACCACCATGAAGTCTTCAATATGAAGCATTTGGGAAAAAGTGAGGGGACTCCATAAACCAAGCAACTTTGCTTTGATTATTCTTGTAAATTTACATAAAGGTAAGTAAGTGAATTTTATTTACAAAAAATATTTTTTTATTAAATGAATAATTTTCAAAAAAGAAGTATAGAAGCACTATATACACAATATAATTTATCTTGCATATTTAATTTACTTTACTTATTTTCTTTTTTTTATTATTTTGAAAAATTATATTTTTTATTGTTTTTAAAAGATGAGTAATCAATATTTGGATTGCATTTTATAACAATCAGTATTAGTAAAAAAATTGTTTCTCTCATATGTATTTAAATTGGGAAAAAAAAAATCTAGTTTTAAGTGGTTGAGAGGAAAGTTGTTATCCTCCCCTCCCACTTGGTGACATGGTAGCTCTCTTTGTGAGTCAGTTTGTTTATTGTTGATTTAGCTGTGAGCCTTGAAAAAACTAATTTACCCTAGGTACCATCCTCAAAATGAGGGGAAGTGCTTTGTGGAGGAAATGCATTGGGCTTCAAATAAATAAATAAACAAAAAAATTAGAAATGCCCTTTAAAGAGTAAACATACAAGAGCATCCTCAATATTTTTTATTTTTTGGAAATATAATCTAAAAATATAATATGAAAACAAAAATGAGGAGATTATATGCCTAGGAAAAAGGATTCAATCAAAAATCTACTAGAATCAAATTCCTACACATAACATGGAAGAGATGAACAGGTTTCACCTTTGGAAATTGCAACTCCGTGAAAATCCTAAAAATGAGAAGTTGTGATAAATTTTAAACCCTCAATTGGGGATTGTACCTCAATTAATAATTTAAGTAGGAATTTTAGATGACCTTCATTGAGGTTAATTGAACTCTCAATCAATAATATGTTGGGTTAATCTTAACTCCTCAATTAAGGATAGAGAGTTTGATCTCGATAGAGGATTAAATCTCAATCAAGGGTCTACTAAGACTTGGACGACTAGCACTTGTTTCCATGTTTTATGTCAAAATTCCAACAAAAATATATATTGTGGGTATTAACTCAACAATCAATATGAGGAACAACAAAAAATGTACAATAAAATATGATTATAAATAACATAAGGATCAAGGTGTAATGCAAGAGAAGGCTAATGAGAAAATGAGAAAAACACAAGCACAATTGAGAGAATATGATAATGCCATGCATGAAGATCCAAACCCACCATATCAAAATGTAGGTGATGTCATGCATCATGAACTAAACCCACCATAAAATGTGAATCATGACATGCACAAAGAACTAAACCTACCAAAAAATGTAGATTAATCCAATAGAGACATCGTTTATAACATACCTAGCCACCTAGTTGAGTGTCGTTACCTCTATTATTTTCTCTCTGATACCACTTTCTAACGTACCCATCCACCTAGCTAAGTCTCATTACCTCTATTATTTTCTCTCTGATACCACTTTCTAACGTACCCATCCACCTAGCTGAGTCATGTTACCTCTATTATTTTCTCCCTGATACCATTAAATTTACAATATGCCCTGCATATGATTACAATTATGTACTTCTATGTAGTCCTAACAGTATATACACTTAAGCATAATTAGAGTAGTAAAAACCATAAATACCATAACAAGAATAACATAATTAATCACATGAAATCTATACAAACACATAATAGACACTCATCTTGTGTAAATAATTCACCAATAGCATGCATACCTCAGACTTTCCTCCTAGCCATAGAATCTGCTACTCACAAGCTCCCATCAACAGGTGACCCCCGAGTTGGGGCTAAAAATCCACCAGGGAAAATGAATCCTAAGCCAAAATAAGGTCTAGCCAACACAATAAATATCAAGTCAAGGTTCCAGCTACTACAACTAGCCTATAACCTCTCATTTCCCTCATCATCTCCCACCCCAGGAAGTGTACCCCTTCTCTACACAACAATCCTTCAATTTTCCCACTTCCCATCTAGGGATTCTACAACATTCCAGACAGAAAGTCTCAGAGATATGTAGCTATTTCCTAGAACACAGGGGGAAAAATTCCCATCAATTCTCTCTCCCATAGAGAAATAGAATTCTCACAGCATTAATGATATTTTTCTTCAAATGTACACAAGCCTAACAACCCACTTCTTCAACTCCAAAGATCCAGGTGTTATCCTTACCAATATCTCCCAAATATTTCCAAGTATAGGTACTACAATGGTGATGGCAGGGTGTAGCAATGGTGAGACTGAATTCCCTCGAATAATGAAAGAATCCCCCCCTTATATTGCATGTTCCTATAAATATCATAACAAGAATAACATAATTAATCACACAAAATTCATAAAAACACATAATAGAAACTTATCTTTTGTAAATAATTCACCAATTGTGTGCATATCTCAGACTTTCCTCCCATCCATAGAATCGGCTACTCACAAGCTCTCACCAACAAGTGAACCCTGATTTGAGGCTGAAACTCCACCAGGGAAAAGGAATCCTAAGACAGAATAAGGTCTAACCAACAAAATAAATATCAAGCCAAGGTGCCAACTGCTGCAACTAGCCTAAAACCTCTTTTTTTCCACATCATGTCCCACCCGAGGAAGTGTACCCCTTCTCTTCTCAACAATCTTTCATTTATCCCACTTCCCTTCCAGGGCTTCAATAACATGCTAGACAAAAAGTCTCAGAGCTATGTAGCTATTTCCCAACACACAAGGAAAACAATTCTCAACAATTCTCTCACCCAAAGAGAAATATAATGCTCACGGGATTAATGAACCAATTCTTCAAATGCACACTGACCTGACAACCCGCATATTCATCTCCAAATATCTAGGTTTTCTCCTTACCAACATCTCCCAAAGCTTTCCAGGTACAAGTACTAAAATGGTGATGACAGGGTGTACCAATGGTCAGAGTGAATTCCCTTGAATAATGAGAGAATCCCCCCCTTACATTGCATGTTCCTATATTGAAACTTGTCACTCTAGGAAATGTATGGACTCCACTTTCCCCCATTTGGTGATATGTTCCTCATCCCCCATTTGTTGATACGTTACTGATCTATAGGAATTTAGGATAAAAATATCATATAACTAGAATTTAGTAAATATTAACATAATATTCCCTTGGGTTTAATCCCCCTTGGCTTAGCCCCTCTTCCTAGACTCTTATCCCCCTTTCCTTCATGTGGAGTCCAAGCCCCCAATACTCTTTTTTTCTGGTTGGTTTGAAACAATGATGTATTTTATTAATAATATGAGTGATACATATTACAATGATAGGCTCGTTGGTCTTTTATCATCTAGGATCTCCAACCTAATAATATCACAGGAACTCTAGCCTATACTATCATTTCTCACCAACCTATAAAACATATGCACATTCACAATTGGGGTTCAACCTGGGGGTATTACATTCCCCTCCCCCTTATTTATGCACTATCCTCAATGATTTATATACAATGTGCATTAAAAAATTATTCAAAAAGCTCCATGCCTTTGCTATTGACTCTTGTTATCTTTCTGGTGCTCTTCTTTCTGAGCACCAGAGTCATGTCTTCATACTTCAACTAGAATTATTTTTCTCTATTCCACATATCTTCTTTGTGTATGAATTCAGCTCATTGTTTTTTTATGACACACCCCCATGATTGTAGCCACCATGCCATAGACATTCTTGAGATACCTCTTCTTTGTTTCACTCACCCTCCGAGGATCAGGCATCCCTTCACTACTACACATTCCTTCAATGATCCAACTTGCCAAGGATTTCATGCACAAGGAGAGGGCCAACTCATTACTAGACCCCCACTAAGGTTCTACACTCTATGGAAATCATAGGGCTCCAGTTTCCAAATAGTATCCTTTCTTCCTGAAATTTCGAGCCTTAATAACCATCATCTCATCTATATCACACAAATACAATTAACCTGAGACAATATCATAACAATTTCCTTTAGAAGTTTAAATTGTTTGTATAAGGAAATTCAATTTTTTCCCAAGTATGAGATTCCATCTCATAATTTCTTGGTTGTTTCATCAACAAGATTCAGTCTTTATTATGGATTTCAGCAGTGCCATATTTGAGACCACTTTTCCTAAAATAATTCCATCTTCCATTCAACCATAAAATATTGTTAGTATTTTATGTACAATATACTTTTATTGTAATATTTACAAAAAATCACAAAGTGAGCTCAGAATTGTCTACACTTAACAATTCAATCACAACTATAAACCATTTATCAATTGGAATGAAAATATCATTCCATGCAAATGTATTATCAGCAACTAAGATTTTCATTCTTCTAGATATGATTATTTTCATTGCTTTGTTCCCCTGACAGATATTTCTTATAGTTGATCTTCATGTGACTACTTAAACTTGTAACCTTTTTGTTGCAATATCTAACAGTTCCTTAAATGTTCTCACTTCATGATTCAATAATAATCTCAAATTTTTTATTGTTAGCATAATCATTTCCATGAAATATCGCATATGCATGCATTCTCCAAAATGCAATCAATAAATTCCTTCAAGCATAAACAATTCTATCTTGGCATGCATGTGTGCAAACTGTTGGATTATTGAGAGGGGAGGTGAATCAGTAATAACGTAATTATAATCCTTTTTCTTCAAATGTTATATCAATGTATAATTATTATCCAATAATGAGTAGTAATAAATAAACAATCACACACATGCACAATACACCAGTGTTTTATGTGGAAACACAAATCGAGAGAAAACCACGGAATGCTTTTTCTTATATGTCTTGAAGAATTACATTCATTGGAAGAACCAACTTCCTTTGTTTTCAGCTACAACTGGAAGGAGGCTCCAACCTCCTAGTTTCTCAGGCTACAACCTGAGGGAAGCTCCAACTCCCCAAATCTCTGGCTACAACCCCCAATGTTCTCCGGCTACAACCGGAAGGTGGCTACAACCACTTGTCCTTGCCCCATCCTGCCACCCTGAAGTAGAAGTAGAATGATGGAACCACTGTCACACTATCACTGTGAGATATACTATTATAAACCTGTATCAATAATTCTGAACCATGAATCAACCTGTACCTCAACCTGTAATCAAACTGTAATCAACATGTACCATAAACAAGTGCATCAACCATGCACCAACCTGTAATCAACATGTACCATAAACAAGTGCATCAACCATGCACCAACCTGTAATCAACCTGTACCATAACCAAGTGCATCCGACCATGTACCAAGTATGTTCCAATCATGTGTCAACTACTCATAAACTATGAATCATCAATATTTACCAACATC
>ML777284.1:1647520-1664057 GCA_009831015.1 Picea engelmannii | reverse complement strand
CTGGTGGACGTAGCCCACACTGGGTGAACCACGTAAATCTGTGTCTCTCTTGTATTGTGTGTCTTCTGTGTTTTGTTTCTGCATTTGTTTTATTTTATTGCTCCGCAGTCCTGTTTTTCTAACAATCCACCCCCTTTTCATGGTCGCGTGGAATCATATGGCCAAGCTCCAACCCCCTATGGGTTGCGTGTTGGCCCCTCTTTTTCCAACACCTTGATTTATGTGAAAGGCCATATGGCCATGTGTCAAAACCTCCACACACTATTAATGGGCTAATCCCCCGGTCCAACGCCTGTGGTTATGCCCCTGGTTGGCGTGATAGCCCGACCAACCAGGGCTAACCCTTATTTCCTACGCTAATAATTATATACTGGGTCCTATGGTGGAAGTTCCCAAAACCATTGGTTGGATCCATTTGTGCCATAACTCTATCACATGGTGGTTAGCACCAAGTGTCAAGAAGATAGATGTATGGACATTCATATAATTGGGGCTATACCCCTAACTATATTCCCACGCACCATAAAAAGGAAGGCCATGGTCATATTGCAATGGTCCTGTGATAAGGCTTTATGTCGAGGGATGGGGTTAGCCCAAACCCTTTCTCCACCCATTCAAACCAATACTTAACCTTAAATACAAGTGGAAACACATACAGTTAAGACCCAATAGGTAGGAAGGCTCGTAGCCCGGCCTACGCCCAAGACATTCCCTCGTACGAGAGGTCATTGATTCAAATCCACCGTGCTCCAACACTTTTGCAAAAAACCAACAGCCAATACCTGGGTGCCACGTGGAAGCCCATGTCTGGGCCACGTGGCATCGTTCCATATGCCAGCTACTTCCACGTGTCAGCACACTATTTGACCAGCTCTACCACGTGTGTCTTCCACATCATCTTCCCTATAAGCACACTTGCCCAGTCACTATCTTCCATGTGTCATGCGTACGTCGTACGGGCATGCCACCTGTCACCCTTGCAGTGGTGACACATGTCACTCTCGGATTGGTCCACCTGTACCTACCCAACACGTCATCATTTCGTACGCCCAGTCGACATGTCACATGTCATCTCCAAATGTTTCCATGTCAATTATACATCCATACGGCCTGTATAGTCAGTAGCCACGTGGCACTATACGGACTGTACAGTCATCATTTTTTTGTCTGTTTGAAAAAACAAACAGATCGCCATATTAGGAGCATACGATGCCCATGCCAACTCATTCAAGTTGTGTTGGGTTCATATAGATGAGGGCTACACACACATCCATTTTGAAGCCATTCTAAGAACTTTGATTTTTAGGCCTTTCTAAGCCCCATCAAGCTCATGGATCCAATTCTAGATCACACCTCCACACTAAAGACCTTTTGGTCCCACAAAATTTTACTGACCAGTCATCAATCTCGGGATATAGGCCACCCGACTTGTTCCCTGTCTTTGAACTTTGTCTTGTGCACCTGTCTCATCAAGAAGATCAACTGTAACACAATAATGATAAATGACAACATATTGTTAGCCATTTGTACCTTGTCATATCTTACTGAAGCCACTATCATCCATGTAGATAGAATTAATAATGATTGCATAAAAAATATGACTGCAAATGAGTTGATATGTTTGTAATATTTGCACGACATTAGCTTATCTTGAAGAAAAATGTGATTGATTTTCCATTCTACAATCATCTCTTGTTCTTGCTTAAGATCGAATACTTGATTAGAAACAATTATAGGTGTGTTTCTTGCTTGAGACACCTTTCTTAATTGTTCCATAGTTTGAAGAGTTTTATTTTTTTTGAAATGATGAGCATGAACCACATATTCTTGACCTACTTTGGTTAAGTGATATTGATTATTTTCCCTGTAGAAGATTGATTTACGATCATATAACTAAGGAATTCCTAAGACCATTCCACATTCGCTTAGTGGCACCACATCACATGTTACCTCATCTACAAACTTAGATGAAATTGCAAATTTTAACGTGCACTGCTTGGTTATGTGCATTTGATGATTGTTTCTTATCCATTTAAGTGTGTAAGGCTTATGATGTATTTGTGTTTTTAATCCCAATTACTTAACCAATTCCTATGAAATTAAGTTAGATTGAGCTCCACTATCTATCAATGTATCGACCTTAGTGTGCCTCATGATGACCCTTATGTGAAACAAGTTACTTCTACAGTCAAATCCTTCACCAATTTTACCTGTCATGCCAACAAATGAGACTAGATTCGTCACCTGAATCTGATCCCAAGTATGTGGGTCATGTTGTCGTGTGAATATTTTCCTCCCTTTCTTCTCTTTGAACCACTTCGGTCCCTTCTCGGGATGAAATTTACAACAACAATCCTCATCATGCCCTTCTTTACTTCAGAGCTTACAAGACGGCTTCTCTTCATTTCTTGCCACCGAATTTTCCTTCTTGCCATGCCACTTCCTATTGTCCTCTTTCCTTGAAGACGATTCTCCTAATACACCAACCCTTGTTTTCCCTGCTTCAATTTATGTCACTTGAACAAAAACCTCATCAATATTAGTAAGTCCAAACATGAATACAGTATTTCGAATGTGTGCAGGCAACCCATGTCTGGGCCATGTGGCACCGTTCCATACACCATCTACTACCACGTGTCAGCACACTCTTCAACCATCTCTGCCACACATGTATGCCACATCATCTTCCCTGTCAGCACACTTGCATAGTCACTATCTGCCACATGTCGTACGTACGTCGTACGGGCATGCCATGTGTCACCCTTGTAGTGGTGACACGTGTCACTCTCGGATTGGTCCACCTATACCTACCCAACACATCATCAGTTCGTACGCCCAATTAGCCTACCACGTGTCACCTTCAGATGATACCACATCAATGCAAACTATGCCTACCATTTCATTTGTATGACCGTACCTCCTGTACAGTCATCTGCCACGTGGCACTATACGATCTGTATAATCATCATTTTTTCTCCTATTTGGAAAAACGAACAGATCATCATATTAGGAGCACATGACATCCATTTAAGCCCATTCAAGTTGCGTTGGGTTCATATCGACGAGGCCTACACACAATTATGTTTTGAATCTATTCTAAGAAATTTGATTTTTAGGCCTTTATGAGCCCCATCAAGCTCCTGGATCCAATTCTGGATCAGTTTGAGCCAAGCAAAAGCTCAGGAGAACTAGCATCGTCGCGCACAAGAAAAATGCAAGGAGTGAAAGAGGTCGGGAATAGTCTAAGTCTCGGTAAGAAAAGTGCTAAGTTTGCACAAGGAGTGAGGACTTGTTGAAGTCCCGAATGCAAGTGAAAATCACCCATTGTCAGGAGAGGACAGGTGGCGAAAGATCAGGAGATTCGAGAGTTAGAGATTCAGAAGACTTTCCAAGAGCCAAGAGAAATATTCATGAAGTCATGAAGAGTGGAGTGAATCAAGACCATTGGATCTAAGAGGGACACGTGGAAGAAATTCATGCATTTCGGAGAAGCAGTGCTCCAGAAAAAAGAAGAGGAGGACAAGCGAGAGACTCCCAAAGGCCAAAGTCTGAATAGATCATAGGCGTTGATCTAAGGGATTGATGAATACTGTTGATCCTTGCGCCATTTGATTTCATTGATTCAGAGTTCGGGGATATAGGGGTTGGTTGTTGTGAATAGGCCGAAGTCCCAAAGCCGAAGCATCTTTCATGGTTTAACCCTGGGACATGGCCCGAGGTAATATGATGGAAAGGGCCTAGCACAGATAACTAGTTCCACCTTCAAATTTATTCAAAGGGCCAAGAAGAGAGTCGTGGGGTGGATAGGACATGTACTTTCGAGAAAGAGGGACCTGTGATAGACTTCATCAGGTTCTAGTAGGGAGTCGAAGAGTCAATTCGACTCAGGTGGTTGAACGATACTAGACCGAGAGGTCGAGCGGCCCCTGAGGAGAGAGATAAGGGGGGGGGTCTGTTCCATCGCTCCTATAATTTCAAGATAAGTTCCTAAACACCATTTGTATATAGTAAAGTAATGAACCACTGATAGTCTTCAAAATAAATAATCATTAAGAAGTAATAAGTAATTTAATTCAATCTTCTTGTCATTTACAAGGCCTAAATTGGCATCATTAACTAAGTAGTTTATTCCAAAATCGGTGAAATCAACTAAACAAGTGATATTTTCTAACTCTAAGTTTCCAAGAATTCTATCTAAAGGCGCCAAAGACAAGGATCAATATCTCATAATCTAGCATAATCTCAACTCTTGCTAGAGACTAAACTGGATTCCGGCTAAAAGATTTGAGGAAACACTACTATGTTTTTTCATTCAGTCTAATTAGTGGTTGTACCTTGCACATATTGATTTAGTCATAAAATAAAGTTTTTGTTTATTGTCTCTATGCATGTTACTTCAAGACGACAATGGTAAGATCAATACTTATGATATTATAATTATTAAATATCACTTGCATGTGTGTATTTATTAGTAGATTACAGTGATATTAATTTAATAGAAATTACAACAATAACAACATTAATAGCATATTTATTATCAATCTTAAAATAGTAACACCAAAATGATAGTCTACATATTATTGATGGATTCGTTAAATTCTCCTTCAATAAAATTGGAACTAATGGCAGTCATACACATCCAATCGAAATTCATTTTCCTTACTGGTTATCTATGTAATACAATATATATATTTATATACTTGATGGTTTAAGACTAAATTGGTTTACATAAAGCATTAGGCATACAAGAAGTCATTTAATTCAGATTTAAAAGAAAGAGTGATTTTTGTGGCAATTCTTGTGGCCACTCTCTATAATAAAACCTCCATAATTAATAGTCAATGTAATTAGTCAAGAAGTGATGACATCTGTCGACTATAAGGAAGATATCATAAGAATTAATTTTTGATGAGTAACTAGTTGACGGTCCAATAATTGTCATCAGAATAATATCAATAATTTATCGACGGTCAAGTAGTTAACTGGATGTAATAATTCATCAACAATACCACATATTTTATAATTATTTGTAAAATCTTGTTCTACTGAGCATACTATTATTGACTTGTTCTTTGAGGACACTTGCTTGCAAGTGATCCGAGTATGGTACACAATGATTTCATTTAAATTATGGGTTATATATATGATGATGTTGAGGTGTTATGGTTGATTGATTATATTGATGTATATATATGTTGACAGGTATTTTTGACAAGTCGTCCTGAGTGTGAAGGACACATGACAGGTTATGGATGTCGGTCGAATCAAAGGGCTTCCTTGGACTCCAAATTGAGTCAGGGAGTGGATTTTATTGTTTGAGTATTTCATTACTATGAACATATGATGGATTTTAGTATGATTTATGTATATGGATTTTTGACATTGTTTTTGTCAGTGGATGCAGGCTTGGCGATGCTTGCTAATCCGACTCACATAAGGAGTAAAGGGGCCTTGCACAGAAACCATACATGAGGGACAGGTGTGGCATATTCCATGTCACAACCTACTAGCACTCTCGTCGTGGCTCGAATGGTAGGTTAATGATTACCGAGTTCGAGAGGTCCATGATGTCATGAGGGAAGACTAAGATAGTCTCTCACGAATATTTCTAAGGGGCATGCAATAAGGCAGAGTCCTTATTTGTTAGAATCCCTTAGTCTCTCACAAGGTCAACCGAATGAAGTTTTGACTCCAAGCGGTTGGAAAAACTTGCAAAAACAAGTCAACGTGAGTAGCACCCTTAGAGCACGAAGATGTGTCTTGAAGGGAACGTTCTACAATTGAAACATGAGTCAATAAACATAGGTGGACTAGAAACAACTGGAATGATTAGACCTTGTTGGATTAAATAATTAATTAAACAATAGATTAATAATTATTAAAGCCAACCAGAAGTCTAAGTCGAAGTCTAAAATTTAAATAAATGGACTAATTGAATTGGGACATGAGTAAATATTTGAAGGAAATCAAATGTTAGGAAATAGTAAGTAAAGACCTAAAGAATTGATAAAATGCACATGTGTGCATGAAATTATTAAAAATGAATCTTTATTTAGAAATAAATAACAAATTGAGAGAATGGGTTGTGCATAGAATAGAATTTGAGTCAACCAACCCTATCCTAACTAAGAAGACTCCTAATACAACTCTAACTAAAACCTAGTTAGGAGACACCCATTAATTAAGGGGATTGGGGAACCAAGAGACAACTAAGAGGAAAATTAGGAACACATGGCGAAATGTGAGGAAAAGTGGATTTTAAATCAAATTGAAAGAGAAATTAGTGGTCAAATATCGAGAGAATGTGACACTTGTAGTGGGTAGATAATCCTTTAACTAAATTATTAAAAATTAATGAATTATGCACGAGGGACATATGTCCATGAGGAAGAATTATATAAAGTAATTGAAGTAGAATAGAAGGGGATCGAAATTTTGGGAAAACATTGTTATGCTGCCGAATTTTTGATTGACTGTGTTTTTTTACTTTTGAGAGTTGGGACTCCGGGCTTGTGAAAAGAGTGGAATCTCTTCCTTGCGAGGCAAGATTGGAAGCTATTGTGTTCTAGTTTTTCTGCTTGGCCCCATTGTAGATCAGGGGTCTAAGGGGGAAGAATATTACCCCTAGCATTGGCTAGGAGGTATCGGTGAAGTCTCTATGATTAGCAAGCGAATGAAAGGAATGAGCACAAGACTTGAAGGCATCTTCAGTATGCAACATTCTTTTGTATTGGTATTTTTATATTCTGAAATTATTTGTAGCATTAGTGTAGAAGTATTTTGGACTGATAGGGTCTCTGTAGCATCACTAGAAAGCCTAAATTCCCATGGTTACATTTGTTTTCAATGAGAATTAGTTCAAAGTTTATATTTTAAATTATAGTTGCTACAACGAATAGTATTTATAGTGTCTATATTTTAAACTTTCGTTGTAATTTTGGATGTTTTCTGAACCCTAAATTGAGCGACATGATCCTCATTGCAAATTTGAATTTATATTGTGTATGATCTATGTTATAAAACTCGTGCATTATTCATTGTGAATTTGTATGATCATAGTTTATTTGAAATTATTAAGGACATTATGGGTGTATTTATCTCTGGTAAACTATGGAGTCAAGTCCAAATTGTGTCCTCATGAGTTCTCAGTTGGAAACCTTGTCGAATCCTAAATTAATTTATTCCATGGAAACTTTGTTTTTGTTTTTTTTATATAAGTAAGAATTTATATATAAGGAACCTTCAAAAAACCAGAGTTACAAAATGTGCAATAGTGTCGTACTATAATAACTGAACTACCCTATGGGAAAACTAGTTTAGCCAGTCGGTGTTGGGATCAAAATGACTACCAATTTTACAAAAACTGAAAGCAGAGCTAAGAAATAGCAAACTAAAAGCCATAAGCAAAAACTGAACCTATTATTGGCCTCCATGAGGCCACAGAAGAAAAATGATGATATATGGACCCCTGTGTTGGTCATACACTTGGCTTGTAACCTAGCCATCCAAATGGAGAGGTGGCGTAGGTTGCTTGGTCCCAGGGATCATCTTCGAAATCATCCCCCCTCCATTCCATCTGTTCATGCGTAGAGGCGTTCGAGTCACCCCCTTCCTATCTATCGTCGGGTCGTGTGCCTCCCACTTCCCTGGGTGTATGCAAGACCATTACTGTTGCAACGTACTCACCAGTTGTTTCTTATTCTCTAGGCGTGTATTCCTCGTCCATGGCCACATGCATGGCCTGCCCCGAGTCTCCATCTCTTGTGGGAAGCCCCCTTTCGCTTGTGTCACCTACATGAGTGTTCTCTGATACCCCCGCTACATCTGGTGTGAAGTGGAAGGCCCCCTAGAAGGTGGAGAGGATTTTGAGGAGCATAGAGGTCTTCTCGTCCAGTATCTCCAGTCAAAACTAGAGGGCATACAAGCCCTGGCGAAGATCAAAGACCAGCCCGTGGAGGATGGACAAGCTATCCTGCAATTGTGAGTCCAGGACTGAGTCTAAAAAGGAGTGTGGCCCTAGCTGAGTTTCCTGTTGAAAAGGTGGTGCTTCTAAGGGTGGGCGAATGGAGGAGGTCTCTGGTGCACCAGGTGCACTGGTTGGTGAATTTAGTGGTACTGCAAGAGGCGCCCATGATGAAGAGGCCCGGTCAAGGATGGGTCATGTGAGAAAACCCAACAAACTATCTGAGAGTGCCAACCCTTCAAGCTAGGAAGTGGGAGGGGAGGAGGAGGCACGCGGTTCTTGTTCAGACTGTGAGGAGTGCGAGGGGGATGAACCAGGGGAGAAGCCTAGGGAGGGTGCAGGCACAAGAGGGAGGATTGGCAAAGGATGAAGTGGTTTCCAGGGCGAGCCTCTCCTTATCTTGCCTCTTTGTATAGGAATTCTGATAGCCCAGGGGGTGAAGGTAAGTGCAGGGGAAGAACCCAGGTGGACAAGGAGGAGCTAGAGATAAAGTTGGTTGCAGGAGAGCACTGCAAAGGAGGGAGGTTGGAATGAGGCATGGATCCACGGCTGAAGAAGAAGGAGATGTCGCCTGTGCAGAGTAATGGCGTCTTTAATGAGCAATGCCATGGAGGGGACAACATGAGGAGGTTAGGTGCACAAGGATTAATGATGCCTGGAACGTCGTATGGGAGATTTAAATGCATGGGGGTGGCAGTGGTGCATTCCATGCTTCAATCACATGGCCATCATCATGTCGGCCTCTTCGCGCCGCCTCAAAGTGCCATGTGTCCCTCACTATCATCCCATCTGGGGGTTCCATGGAAACTTTGTTGATTTATACTCTCAATGCAATTTTTTATCGTGGAAATTGTCTTTCAATTCATGGTAATACGGATTCTGTTGAATTTGTGTAAATCTGATTGTAATGAGTTCCTCTGCTGAATTTCATGTAGCTCCTGAACAATTATTACGATGAGATCCCGTCGGATTGTAAATTATATTCAAATTTTATCCACTCCCTATTAGTTTACGATAAATTTCATTTTTTTCAAAGGATGGATCCCGATGGGTTGTTGATCTGAAATTATTGTGTTCTCTAATTTAGATTCTTGGTTAACCAAAGTTATCAGTAACGAGGAATCTTTGTGCTATAGTATTTTAATTTCAAACTTTGGGATCTTGGAATGCTTGTATGAAGGTCTCCAAACTTATATCTTAACTTACTTAATTCCTGGATGTTATCCCTTTTTCTTAACAAGTTAGGCATGTGACCAGGGGATAGAACCCAATGCTGGAAAAAGGGTGCTATTCGGAGCTCTGGGACTACGGTGCTCTGAAGGATTTTAAACTTCTACAATCCTTTTCTCCTGAAGTGTTAACCAGTCGAATTTAGTCATAAGATGAGTTTATCGGCAGTTGTAGGTTATCTTGCCCTACCACCCTCCTTCGTTAACTTTTAACAACTTAATCTAACGGCTGGTGGAGTTTCACCTCACACGAGATTCTATGGTGGAGATCCACTACAAAACTTTAGACTTCGGGGTTTTTCCCTTCTTTCACAAACTTATACTGTTCACTCGGACCGTCGAACCGCTGAACAAATCAGAGATATAATAGCTTACACTACTTCTAAAATCAACGACGGTCGTCTACTCTGGTATTCAGAACTCTGCGATTTTGTCACCTTTGCAACTACAACCCTTTTTTCTCCAGAGTTTCGAATTGTCGAACCTCTGAAGGACTATGGCTCTTAGATCTAATGTTCCTTGATCAGTCGCTATATCTACGGATGAAGTTTACTATGGGAGTTTGGAACTTTTGGGTCTTCGTGATCCTTAACAATTACCTCTTAAATTAGTCGGAGAGTCGAATACTGAAATACTAAGAGATCAATAGTTCTCACACTTTACTCAAATCTATGGCCATAAGGAACTTGGGGGCTCCAGGATTTAGAGGTATTAGTTGTTGCAACTCTCGTTTCCTCTGAATTCACGAAGGTCGAAACCCACAGATATGACAGTCCTGGATCTACCATCAATGACAGTTAGGATTAACTCCTGTGGATCCAACGGCTAGAAATCTCTCATTGATCTACGATTTAGATCACTTCATAACTTTAGACTTTGGGGCTCTCTTAAGAGAAATAACTCGGATCTGTTGAAGTGACGAAGCCCGAAGGTCTGTGAGTTTTAGCGAGTGCGCATATTTTGTCTGATTGGATAGTCCTGGGGATTCTGAATTTCTCATGATAAAACCTTGTCAACCGGTTTCCTTCGAAGGGATTTCAACCTTTGATTTCCTCTTTTGAACCTTGCACACATTGTCCCTTTTGATAGTTTCCCTTGAAATGAACTCCATCGCTCAATAGTGCATCCCTCCTAAGATTTGGATTTTAATTGTTAATCATGTACTTTGTGCCTCCTCTATGTAAAGTTTACACTGTCTCTCCTGAGCTTGTACTTCCGAAGGTTATAACCTCTACCTGACTTGAGAGGGTATTTATGCACTTTGAGTTCTATATCTTCTGAACTTTGGGCTTCAAGGACCCATCTACGGACTTCTAGAGTTGACTCTGGAAGTGTTGCACCATGATACCATAAGAGAAGCTTCATGCTTCTTACATAACTTAATCTCATTCTTAGAACAAACTTTTGCTCGATTGTAGAATTGTAGCAACCCCGTCGTTACGACAACAAGCGACGTATGATAGGTCAAATTTTTTTTTAAAGCTACATTAGGAAATTAAACCATAAAATAAGAGCGACATCATCGACACATTAATAACAAAATTAATGAAACAAACATGATGCGTCAATAATCGAATATGATACAATTTCGACACATCCTCACCTTGTGCCATGACACGTATGTCGATGTAACTACACAATCATTAACAACAACAACAGTCATTCATTTCATCAGTCCATCAATCCTAAGCATCTATCAATCAAGGGACATGAGTCAACATTCGCATAACACATAACAGACCATATTGAAACCAAGGCACAAGAAAATTATCAGTTATTCTCGAGGTGTAAGGCCTAGTCACAAAATATCATCATCTGTCATAATAATTTCCATTACACACTAGAAGACTAATGTATAAGGACATCAATAATACATAAAATCCGAGAGCGTGAGTAGTCTAAACAATTGTTCTTACATTATAATCGTTGCACGCGAGTGTAAAACGACTACATAACTCAATAAGTCAACATTTATTTAAAGACGCATGGCTTAACCTCAACTTCACTATCGCGGCTTAGCAGTCGTTTAGTTATCCAAATAATTCATACTTCAACTCCACAACAAGGTGCATGAGAATATATTAATGCAATTTAAAACATACATCACCTCCATGAAAATATATTAATGCAATCCCTAAAATCCAATGCGCAAACAACGAGCATCTAAGGGTGATGCATCTAACTAACATTAAGGTTACAAGCAATGGCCCAATAAATAATCACGAAGTTTAAAAATACACATTTATTAATGGAAACTAAATTACCTTCCTATTAGTGAGTGTAATTAAAATCTAGGATAATTAAAATGCGAGGGAGAAGTACACTTCCCCTTTTTCTACTAGAGACAAATTCTAAAATCAAATCCATATTACTTTCTTATAAAGCCATTTACCTCTCAAAATTAATTAAACAATATTAATGACTAATCATAAAACACTATTAATGTAAAATAATAAATCAATATTAACATTTAATAATAAACCATAAAACAAACAATATCAACATTTATTCATATAATAAACCTTAACATGTGGCCAATTTAAGTTTATTTTGGACACGGGAAAATTATTAAAACCAATGTAAGTTCTAGCCCGAAATTATCCATATATCAACTTTCATTTTAAATTTTGCATGTTTAATCATCATTGATACCATAAAACTAATACTTTGATTTTACATAAAATAGGTCCACACGTATTCGCTCAGTTTAACTAGATTTAACAAATAAAAAGAAAGGATATAACAGCATATAGCATGTTGTAATTTAACCAGTCTAATGGTCCAATGTAAAATAATCCATAAAGGAAGAAACTCGACAGGTGTACGCATTCTAGTCGTGGGCTGGCTTTAAGCCGAGCCAAAGGGCAAAACACACTGAAAACGGAAGGAATTTGAAACCCGTAACTTCTGAAACGTTCAGAGCATTAAAGGAAACGTTCTGGGAATTAAATGAATTGCAGGGGAGGTATGGAAATGCTTTTGAGAAGACACAGAGGGATAAGAAACTTCCTGGGCAAGGAAGAAAATGTCGAGGAGAGAATCATTTCAGACTGGCTACAAAGACGGTTGGGTTGCAGGTACGAGTCCCCATGGGTCGTTGGTAAGGAGCTCAAGAGAGGATCCATCACAGGGATATCCGCGTGAGGAGGGGATGCTTCAGAAGGGGCGCAAACGGGTGTGGGAACGATCATTCAAGGTTCAAGGAACTTTGCGCCCAGTACTTTAAGCGGTTACCATGAAGGGAAGCCATCTCATCTCTGTACCAGGTCTGGGTACTGCGCGTGGAAAAATGGGTTCCTCCGGGGCCGTAAAAAAACTATCAAGGAATGCACCAGACAACGGAGTTCAGGCTCCCTTCTCCCATAAATTATCCTAATGGAAAAGGAATTGAGACTCGAGTACCCAAGCAACAATCGATCCAAGCATACGTAGAGAACATAAACATCTACTCCAAGATCAGATATCCCCACCCTCAACAGAAGGTTTTTTCTATCTTAACCAAGTTGCGATAAGGGATAAAAGAGCACGAGAGTTTGGTGGGTTCGGAAGGAGTTAGGCGTTTGAGACCCAAGTGATGCCTTATGGAACAACTACTTAACCAGAGAATGCAGAAGGAAGAATTTTAACTTTAAAATTTGAATCTGGGTAAGGATGGTTTTAAGCTTAGAAAAAGAATAGGATCAACGAAGCATGGATTAATCAGTTCCATCAAGGTAGCTTTATTCTACCTTGACTCGCCCAAGCACACCCAAGGGGAAACAACTTCCGGACCTACCATACAAAACATCCAATGCTTCTACTCAGTAAAAATAAATGGTAGTTTAGGTTTATCATCCAAGATTTCATTCAAGGGCAGGGACAAAACGTTCTTAAAATACACAATCCCTCTCAGAAAATGGCAGCGATCAACCTCAACAATACATACAAGATCATAAATGGCAGCTATCAACTCTCATAGAAATATATATACAACTCAGAAATAGCACCTATCAAATGTCATAGAAATATACATACAACTCAGAAATGGCAGCTATCAATTGTCATAGAAATATAAATACAACTCAGAAATGGCAGCTATCAACTGTCATAGAAAAATACATACAACTCAGAAATGGCAGCTATCAACTGTCATAAAAAAATACATACATCTCAGAAATGGCATCTATCAATTGTCATAGAAATATACATGCAACTCAAAAATGGAAGCACTCAATGTCATAAAAATATACATTCACGCCCAGATATTTAGAGAAAGGGCGCAATCAACATCTATAAGTGCTAGCAGTGAATTTCAGAATTAAATAAATACCTGGCGAGATCAGCATTATATGTACAGATTAGCTTCCTTCCAAATATCAGCTTACAATACTTAACCAAAACCTATAATGAACAATATGATAAACCCCCGTGACATATGCAAGAAAGCTCAACGCAATGCAATTGCCATCAAAATACCATGACCATACAAGCATAAAACAAAATTTTAATACCATAACATCTTAAACAGGAATACCGTAACTGATGTTGGCTTTCTGCTCTCGCCTTCTAATCGTTGAGACCTCACTAGTACCTCCCAGCCAACGCTAGGGGTAATCTTCTTCCCCATGGGCCCCCCGAGATGCAAAGGGGCCATGCACCCACAACCAGAGAAAGTTAGCTCCCAGCTCGCCTCGCAAGATCGAGCTACCACTCTCTAATCGATCTCAGCATCCCAACTCCCACAAGAAAAAACAGTCATGAAAAATATGGGCAGCATAACCTTATGCCTACCAGACGTCCTCCCTTCTCCTCCTCCACCATTTATTTTAAGGAGTTTTCTTAGTGACTTCTTGCCAAAACGCACATTAAATCATTTTTATTAAAAATTAATTAGGAAAATTCTCCTCCATACACTTTCACCCAATTCCTTAGTTGCACAATAATTTTAATTAATTAATTAATTTAATTTGACAATTTCCCTCAACCACCTAAAAGCGCTCCTAAAAATGCTCCTCGAAGTCCCTTTATTACCTTACATTCCTTTAATGACTGACTCCTTTCTTAAAGCCTAGTTGAGTTTGAATTTAGAAATTTTTCTAGACTAGATTCCCTACTATATTGAACATTCCCCTTTTTCTTTAAGTTTTCACTTTTTGGTTTAAGTTCTGAATTAGCAAGTTTGTACTTAACCAACAATTAATCTTTTAAATATTTTGATCCTCCATTCAAATTTTAATTTAATTATTTATGTTTGAAATTTCTTCACCCCCGCTTTGTTGAATGTCCATTTTTTTTATTTTTTATTTTATTTTACATGTCATACTTAGACCTAGTCTTTAAATTCACTAGGCTCAGAAAAACAATAAATTAGGGAATTTATAATTATTAATCTTTACTCATGCAATCATTCATTTTAAGGCTGACCAAGTCCTAAGGAGACCTAGTTTTCTAGGTACTAGGTTCATTAACTTACCGGTGTTAAAAATCGCGACGTGCCCTTCAAGACGCACTACATGCTCCAAGGGTTCCACTCACCTGCATTCATGTTTTATTTACGTGACGTGCCCTTCAAGATGCACTACGTGCTCCAAAGGTGTCAATCGTCTTTTGACTAACTTTGGTAGACGTCAAACCCCTGGAGTCAATACTCTATCACGTTACCTTGTCAGAGTTTAAGGGCCTCTAAGGAATAAGGACCCTGCCTTATTGCGCGCCCCTTAGAATCATCGTGAGCAAATGTCACAGTCTGCCCTCATGACATCGTGGATCTCTTGAACTAGGTAATCATTAACCTACAGTTTTATCCATGGTGGTAGTGCTAGTAGGTTGTGGTAGGTTTGTTGCCACACCTCTCCCTCAATATATATGGTTGTCGTGCATGACCCCTTTACTCCAAATGTGAGTCTGATTAGAAAGATATCGTCATCCTGCATCCATCAACGAAACATGTTAGTGATCTAAAATCAACATCATAATATACTAGTCATATGTCACATATTTGATATCATAAATACACAAACCATAAACAGTCCACTCCCTGACTCGATACAGAGTCCAAGGAGGTCCAACATTGCCATCGACATCCTCAAGCGATCCAGAGTCCTGCACACTCCGGAGAAACCAGACAATATCACCTATCGATACAAATATAATCAAATAACATATCATCATATCCACAACATCATCATAATCCATAAGTGAAACAGTCAATCATATAAAGAAATAGATCACTTGCACTCAAGTGTCCTCAAGAATAAGTCCAATCAGGTGTGCACAAGAGAAGGATGTTACCTACACACCCTCTTGTTTTAAACTTCGTCCCGAATTTTCACAATACATACACTACTACATTGGGCACAAATTACGATGAAATATTATGACGGTTTAAAATTTCGTCGTATTTTTTTTTCTTTTTCTGGCCTAAATATACTTTTTTTTTCGGGGTCCAAAAGTTGGTCTCTCTAGCGACCAACCTTCCAAGTTGATTGTTTTAACGACGAAAGTTGGTCGGTAGAGCGACCAACCCCCAGTTAGTCGCTATAGTGACCAATAATGGCACGTGTGAGAACCAACGGTCATTTACGACAAATCAATCCTATATATATCTCAGTTATGACAAATTTGCTATAATTGGAACAATCATTTTCTACAGTTGCAAAAATCATTCGGGTGTTCTAATGCAATGGTGTTCTGGTTTTTTATGAAATCTTAATTTCAATTCTCTTTCAAGAAGAGAAACATTGAATTGATCAGACTCTACATAGCTGAGATTTTGAAGGTTAGTACTTAAAAAAATTATGTGTGATTTAGTAATTTAGTGCTATTCAACTATTTTATGGTTTGTTTTCACTCCTTAAATCAAATTTTATGGTTTATTTTAACTCCTTAGAAAGATTTTATGGTTTATCCACTTTTGATAGAGTAAAAAGATTATTGATTCAGCTACAATCACTCTAATTAGATTCAATCACTCTAATTTTGTTCTTATATTTCATGGAACTTCTTGAATATCTGAGTATCCTTGCCTTAGTAAATTTACATTTAGGGTTTCCTCCTTGATTTGGAAAAGAACCAACTAGAAGTGAAGAGCAGTGGTTTTTTTGTTGATATTGGGCATCAATACTCTTGTGTATCCCTAAATCTACCCTAATTTTTATTAGGGAATTAATATTATATAGTGTGATTTTGGTTGATAATAGATCCACCTCCTCTTATTAATGTTCCATGCTTTTAGGATTCATGCTTTGTCCCTTATTTTTTCTGAACATGATGTATAATTTTCATTACAAATATCTAAATATATACCAAATTATTTGAATAGATTTGTATATTGTACTTATAATGTTTCAATGGATTTGTTGTAATA
>ML777284.1:1630935-1642363 GCA_009831015.1 Picea engelmannii | reverse complement strand
GGCATAATTAGAGCTTCCACCTTCACGTGGTTGCCCCTGTTTAGTAGAGAATGAACTATTATCGAAACTAAGAGAATCTCATGAAAAATGATGTTTTCTCATAAAAGTTGACTTGACTTAAAGAAATTAGCCCGAAAGCCAAGTTCTAGTTCCAAGTTCCTACGTCCCAAGCTAGTACCTGCACACAAAGACAAATAAGGTTAGGTATTCTTAGCATTTTGGAAAAAAGGTATAAAGGGATTTTTCATGGCACTTGCTAAAGGTGCGTGCAATTGGAAAAACTAACAACCCAAAACTAAAAAGGATCAATACACAGATTGTCAATGAGAGGTGATATGGCCGTGGTGTGTAGGAATAGTCCTAGCACCTTCAAAATTATCATTCTCCAAATATCTTATACACCTTAACGACATGGGAGGGTTTCTGGACTCAAATTTGACTCACGCACCCACTTTCTTCCATCATCAATTCATCATGTAAAACATAAACCCTAATCTAGTGCAGTATTCGATTTGTTCCCAGTGAATGGATGCTCATTAGGCAAGCTAAAGTCCTTGATTACAACAGTCATTTTGTGCCTACCTGTCATGGGTTGGTATAGTTAACACCTTTTTTTTCCATTTGGTGCCCATCCTGACCCTTTCTTTTATTCCCAAGAGCCCCATTAGCCCCTCCATGACTTTCAGTTCAAAATACACGGAACCCACTTCTAGGTAATAATGTAGTGTGTTCAAAGTAATATTGGTGGATTAGTGGTTAGTGGAAATAGTGCCTTAGGGGTTAACATGATTTTTTCGTTCATAATGTGTGAGGGAGTAAATGGGTTAGGGGATACCATTTAATTCAAGGTTCATGGAGATTGCGGGGTATATTAGAAAACCACCTATGTCCCATATATATCATAGGTATACATTATTTCTGTGACATTTTTAATCGTCACATTAAAACCTATTGATACCTAATTCTAATCCTTCTCTAATATCCATATGTTTTAAATATATTAAAAAATATCCTCTGACCCCTATATACTAGGAAATATATTGTTTTCATGTTTTTAGAATTTTAAACCCCCCAATATGAACTCACATAGTATAGTATTTCCTAACTAGTGAAACCCCGTAAGAGGTTTATGTTCGGGGCATTATTTGAAAGTTGGATGGACATTCTATAGATAATTGTTCCATTTTATTCCACTCTCCATTTGTAAAATGGTATATCTTTAGGGGAAGAATAAGTAAGGGTCAACTGGCCCTTTTGCATTCATATTTTTAATTCATCCTTGTCATTGTTTAACCTAGTTGAGAAGGTTCAAAGGGTCAGTTGATCCTTCATCATACAATTTTTTCAGTGAGTCCTTTTTGAAAGTCATGGAAGAGGTTTGCACTAGGGGAATAATCTAGAAAGGTTGATCGACACTTCTATAGATAATTGTTCCCTTCTAGTTAACTGTCCATTTCCTGGATTGGTATTCTTTATATAATATATAATATATATTATATATAATATATATAATATAAACTAAAAAGAACTGCTTGAAGTTTTTTTTGCATTTCTTTACTTTAAGCTAACCTTACATATTTGAGCCTTTGATTATTACCTTTAGAAGGGTAATTTGATGAACATATTGATACTTTTAGGATATTTCTTACAGCACCAATGGAATTAATTAATCTTGGAAATGAGGAAACTAATGTATGTTGTAGTCAAATTAAGCAAGGTAGATAGGTATTTATGAAAGTTCCAATAACTATTGTTTTGCAAGAAACTTATCTATTTTAACTATCCACAATTATTTCCCTATAGGGTAGGTATGGACAACACAATTAGTCATTTAATATATGTTTTGATGCCCTTGTTGTCATAATAAACTTTCGGTAAACAAACAATTGTATATTCATCAATATTTATGTGTAAATTCACCATAACTTCCATAAGCCCTTCAATTGGGAGTTGCATTGGGAATTTTTTTGAAATAATATTATTCATAGCAATGTCCACGGGTGTCCAATCTTATATTAATATTTTCCATTGAAATGTGCACATGTAAGACTACAATGAGAAACACTCATATAAGAATTAAATTGCAATAGAATATGCATATTAAATATAACACTAAGAAAAATGAGAGTGACAATATTTACCCAACACAAGAAACATTGGTCATAATCATTTTTCCATTCTAAATAACGCATTTTGAAAATTTTGCCTAATGAATTTTTTCAATAAGGAATTATTTGCAAGGTTGGTATACTTTTCCATGAAAACATTTAATGATTCACCTACCTTAAAATGGACATTGAATAGAATATTTGCCTCCCTTTATAAACTCCACAATAAATATCACATCCTTAAATTGTTCCCTCGTTAGTAGTTGCAAGGTATCACCTGAGGTTCTTTGCTCCTTGATTGGTGCATTGGTCATTCTCTGTTTATTTATTATACATAATTACACTTCAGCAAAAAGAGAAGGCCTTTTCCTTCTATTATTCACTTTCGAACCATACAATTATGTCCACTAAATTTTATGAGACTCGTTGGCTACATAATGTTGTAATAATGATGCATGAAAAACATCATGAGTTTTGAACAAGTGGGATGCAGTGCAAGACAATAAGAAATCAGTCCAATTCTTTTCAGAATTTTAAATGGTCGTATAAATTAAGGTGACAAATTCCCCCCATTCCCAAATCGAATGGTACTCTTACTTGGCCAAATATGAATAAAAATATTATCTCCAACTTCATAGTTTCAATTTTTATGATGGCCATCAACATAATTCTTTTATTTATTATGTTCTTATTTTAATCGTTATCTAGTGTAAATCATATATTCTTCCATTTCCTATATCAACTTTAGTCTTACTATCATTCAATATTCCATCCTATCCCAACTCAATAGTGTCATATATGGCCTTCCATATAGGCAATCATAAGGAGGCACATAAATTGAGTTATGGTAGCTACTATTGAAAGAAAAATCCACCAAAGGAAAATATTTCTCACAGTGGGTCTATTGATCCATGACATACATCCTAAGGACATCTTCCATCACATGATTAACTCTCTCTATTTTCCAATGCATTTAAGGATGATAAGTAGTGCTTAAATTCAATTGAGTCCCAAGTGTTGACAGTAAGGTTGTCCAAGACCTGGACATAAACCAAGAGTCTCTATCCAATATTATCTTCTTGGGAAACCAATGAAGACAAATAATCTCATTAATAATTACTGGCAGCAAATCTATTGCATCATTAGTTTCCCTAATTAGAATAAAGTCAACACTTTTGGTTGGTTTATCAACTATGATAAAAATGGAATTATGCCTTAAATGTGGCGTGGGAGAAAATCCTACAATGAATTCCTATTTTAACATTGGAATGTCATGTAGTCGTAAAAGTCATATCGGATGGTAGTATTTGGCCTTCACCTACTAACATTCAAGGCACTTAACAATGAATTGAACTGCATTTTGCTTCATGGCTCCCTAAAACAAGTTCTTCTTCACATATGTAGACATCTTCTTCACTCCAAAGAGGTGGAATATAGTGCTCTATGGATTTCTTTAAGGACCATGCTTTGAATATATCCTTCTCTAAGGATGTACATTCTTCCCTAAAATCGTAAAAATTTGTCTACCTCATGGATATAGCATTCAAAATTAGGCTCTAAATGCTTCCCGTTATGAAGTACCAATATAGCCTTTACATACCAACTATCTCCAAGAAGCTATTCTAACACTCTCTCCTTCAAACCAACCTTTAAGGGTACCAAGGAGAAGATTTTCAACCTTCTAATATGGGAATCCACCACTACATTATCCTTTCCCTTGATGTACAAAATCCCAAAATCATATTCACACAAGAACTTTATCCATCACATTTATCTAGAATTTATATCCCTCCTCATGAATACGTACTATAATCTTTGGTGATCAGTTTTATGCACATTCAGAAGAAACTATCCTTGATATTCTTGACAAAGATTTATGGTGCACCCATGGTGAAAAGTTGGGCCTAATAGTCCCTTGGTATAGAAGTTCCTTTAGCTATGTCTACAAATCATGAATTTTTGGGGTCATCATCCTGTAAGGTGTCTTAGATATTTTCTTGATGCCACATTTTATCTTGAATATAAAATCAATCTATATTTTAGGAGGTAACGCTAGAAAATCTTTAGGAAAAACAACCCTAACTTATCATAAACTAGGTACTAATCTAAGAAGGGTCCCTTTTCTTCACTTACTACCTCCACTGCGTATAGTCAACACCCTTGTCTTAGACAATGCTTTACTTTCATCATTGAAATGAAGTGTAGGGACACCTTCCTCTTAATAATGTGGATCTAAATTATCCTTCCTTTGTTGTCTAAACAAAGAACTCTTTTCATGAAGTAATTGAAGAAACTTCGATGAGCTTCCAACCAATGCACACCAATAATGAGGTCATATAACCCAAGGGTAGTGATGTACAACTTTATACTAGTAGTCCACACCACTAGATCAATAAAACACTCATTGACATTAGGTCCTATTGCTTTCTTTACTTTGGATTCCATTTCGACCAGTCCAAAATCATCATGCTTGCAAGATGTCAACCCACATTTATCTATTGCAAATGGAGAAATGAAAATATTTGTTGCACCTATATCGAACAAGATTTTAAGTTTAACATTATTTATTTTACCTTAAGATTCCACCACAATGGATTGATGCTCTGCTTGACAATTATTAATCACTGCATAAATATGATGGTTATGCCTTGCATCCCTGACTGAGGCTATTCCCTTCCTCTACTACAATATGTTATAGCATTGACTATATTAACCTAACTCTCGATATAACCTATGGTGGAAACATCAACCATTTCGGCCTTACTTCCCCGACAATCAACTAGTAGTCACCACCACATGTATAGGGAAGCATAGTTAACATAGCCATCCCATGACTGTAGATTTTATAGGATACATGATGGGAAACTCCTCCATCCTTGCTAACATAACTAGGGTTAACATATTAACATTAAGTTGTATCTTGTAATTGTTGTTCTTAGATTCACATCATTGAATAACCACTCTAGGCAAGTTACGTGACATGTCAAAACCACACTTACCTTCATATCATAGTAGTGTTTAGAAAAGTCAATTAAATCATAAATAAAATGTATACCATACAACTATATTTTCGATGTCTATAACATATAGGTTACATTAATTTATAGATGTTGAAAATATAGGATGTAGTTCCAATATATTATATATTATATATAATATATATTATATATATTATATATATAATATATAATATAAAAAAAAATGAAAAATAAAAATGAAAATCAAAACAACATAAAATAAAAACGAAAATAAAACAGAGTATACAAACAAAACAAAACATATGATTTCAAAATGGAGCCACTATATACTCACACGCAGAGTCATACACCACCACATTCATTTGCTAGGGCACGACCATACACCACCATAGTCCAACTATACACTCGCGCAGAGCTGCAAGCAACCACCACCACAGTCATTTGCTAGGGCACGGTCATACACCACCACAATCCCACTATACAGTCATGTGCATAGATGCAAGAAACCACCACCACTATACACTCGCGTGCACGGGAGGAGGCTAGGGAAGGGGGAGAAGGAGGAGAAGGAGGGAGAGGCGCATGGGAGGAGGGCACGCGGGAGGAGGCTAGGGAAGACGGATTTGTAGAGGAGGGCACACAGATTTACAGAGGAGGAGGGCACACGGTTTTTCATCGGAGGAGGGCACACAACCAGAGGAAATGGTTTGACTTCTTTCTCTTATCTCTTGAGTGTGCATGCTAATTGTTAGATGAAATGCTTGATAGAATGTTTGATGAAATGCTTGATAGAATGCTTGATGAAATGCTAAGTCATCCTTTTAAAATGCTACAATCGTACCCTTAGCACTAGGCTTGCCATTGGTTTAAACCTCCTAAGTCGCTTCACAAACCCTTAACTATAGAACCTTTTCCATATTCCTCCCCTCTTCATCTATTGGATCTCTCCCTTGTCAAAAAATTTCATTAGATATCCTTCCATCATGTAAAGTCTCCTTTCTACACCATACATTTCTAGAGAAAGGTTTTGTACAGTTTTTGATCATGTGTCCATAATAATAACATTAGACACAATGAAATGGGATTTTTCTATGGTCCAAAAGTTGGGAAAAACCCTTGTCTCCCACCAAAATATCCACAACATCTGCCATGTTCTTGGCCATCTCTACCTGAACCAAAACACAAGTGACCATCCGATAAGGTTTAGTCAATAAGGAGAGATCCACCTCTAGAACTCTTCCAATAGAATCACCTAAAGCTTTGATTTCCTTCTTCAACAAGAACTCAATAGGCAGTCCCAACAATTTGACCTATATTGGATATTTTCTATAGGGAATTTATCTAGGCTGAAAATAAATAGACCAAGGAATCAAAGACAATTATTCCATTTCCTAAAACCATTGGCCCTTTGATATATTTAATGCATCCTCTTCACTTATAAAAATAAACCCAATCTGACCCTTATAAAGAATGTGAAAAATGGGAGCCCATTCTTTCTGTAGCCAAACATCTAAGCTCAAACCATTGAAACTTCTTTCTAAAACCTCCTAATCAAGGCCTTCCCCATATAGTCCATGACATGCTCAACCCTTATGTCTTCTCTTAGGGTCATCTTGATTGAAGTTCTTCTCTTCTTGACAACCGTATTTTTCATTTTAGATTTTATCCCTCGACAAGATATGATACCCCTTTCTCTTTTGTGACCCTTGCATGTGCTTCTAAATATATCCCATTTCCCACAAAATCAGAACACCAAAAATGATCAAGAGTGTTCTTCGTTCCTTTTAAGCCTGAGATAAGGATAATTTCCTTTTTCCCTTGATAAATTTTACCACTCACTTCCAATGGAACTAGAAAGGAACTAAATATCCATCCATCAAAGAACTCAAATTTCACTACACATTCAGAAACCTTAAACTAATATGTCTAGAGGGTAAATCTTGAGGTGGCCAAAGATCCTTTGTTAAATCCATATATGAAAGAAAACCATAATCACATGATGATATCAACATCTTCCAGATATATCTTTGCACCTTATGATCATCTTTTCCAAACGAATGCATTGTAATCCAATCACCTTTTTGTTGAATAATACAATAATGAAACTCAATTCATTGCTCCTACCATGACATAAGCATTATTTTTTATGAAAATAATCTATATGATGCAAGCTTATGATAAGAAAAATATTATAAAATTATAAAAAACCAATGAGATAAAGTTTTTAACAAAGTTAACATATAAATAAATTTTTCCAATCCTATTACATCCTTTAATTGCCTCTACTTGCATTCCTAGTTTTGTTGTTATATTTAAACCTAGCTTCATTATGAGATTTTTTATGACCCCTATTCACTTCTTTGTTAGGGTTTTGCTGCCTCTTTTTTCACAGTTGCACATTCTTGTCTTACTTCTGGTTTTGATTTTCTCTGTAGAGTATTAGTTGTGATAAACTAGAGAATTATGGCCTTGATAGCTCTAGGTGCTCTAAATGATCCTAGGATAACCACTTTGTTAGCAATAACGCTTGATCTTTATTAGCAAGCAATTGCAATATAGTCATACTTTGGACAATGCTCAATCTTTGTGGAGACTCAAATATCATATTAACTTCCTCCTCCTCTATAGTGACAATTTTTTTTCCATTTGAAGTTACTGACAAAGGTAAATCAACTCCATGTAAATAAACTCTTCTTTTTTGGGGGAAACCCTCAAGTACCATTGAGTTTACTCCTAGTTAAATGTCATTTCATTCTTCTCCACTCTCTAATAATTTCCCATTTTTCATCCTTCATTCATTGTGGATAATGTAGCTTAAGCTCCAATGCAATGTTTCAATACCCAAAATGAATCCCCTCCATGCTCTTAGATAGTTGAAAATGAAATCCCCTGTTTTATTGGGTTTTCAAGCTCTGTATGTAAAATTGAGGAGGGTATGAGGAATATAGGAATACATGTGTATTCCTATAGCCTTGAATCCCCTATAAAATTTACAACAAGCCTTAAAAAGAATGTGTGCAATTTACAAACTAGATGCCTTGCTTCTCCAAGAAATTGTGTGTGTTGGCTGTAAAGATGTAGAATTTTTGTCTTCCTTTCTAAAAGAATGAAAAAAAAAATTGGTCAATTTTGAAGAACTTTTAGGAGGGTTAGTCTTAAGGTGGAATGCCAATCTAGTTGCAATGTGGAATAATCTGCCCATCTGAGCATTTCTAGAAGCCCACTAGTTGATATAATACAACTAGCCATGATTAAATATCGAACGCTTTCAAAAACATTAATTCAATTCAAATTTAAAAGGAAATTTGTGAGTCGGAATTATTTTCTATCTCATCCTTTACATATGGAATTGTATTAACTAGTTGAACTGAGTCATCATTTTACCTTAAAAAATAATGTCAGTATCATTTTGACATGTTTCCCATCATATGGAGGAAAAATCATTTTTTTCTTTATGGGTATCAATTTGTAACAATTATGAACACATTGAAGAAATAAAGAACAATATCAGGCATCTTTGTGCCATCTATTTAAAGCTATTGCTACAAAGCCTTCTTCTCTTGGTTGTTGGATTTTGTGGTGCTATCTAATGGCCTAATACAAATTCAAACAATATATACACAAAACAACCCTCTTGCAACAATTTCAATTGGGTTTCAAATTTTGGTAATTCTAATCAATTTTGTGGATTTTAGGTTTTTGTAAAATATGGATGAATTTGGAGGTACCAAAACTTGAAATTATGGTCAAAATGGAACCATGAACAAAATCATTATTGTCACCAAAATTCATTGCATCAGAAACAAGGTTCTTCTACAAATGGTTCCACCCCACATGTGTAGCATGAATTCAAGAAGGGTAAGGATTGTTTCCTTCGATCATGATGTAATATAAACCCACGAAACATGAAACTTCTATAAACTCACGAAACTTCTATAAGGTCTTTTTCTACCTTTGTTATACTCAAATATAACAATCATTTTCTCTAGTCATCTATATTACAATTGCCTTCTTCAACATTTGGTGTATCAAGGGAACCCAATGCTTTTTCATATAAGATAAATCATTTTCACCATATAACCTACTAACTAGCATGATGAAATCCCTCATGGGTTCTCATAATTTAGAGGTGGGCTACAAATTAGATGGGAAATTCAAAATTGTTTCTTCTGTCTTCCCAGATAATTTTGGCCCAACACCTACCCAAAATACTGAGTGAAGAAATACTTTGTGTTTTCTCAAAGGTTTGGCTCCAACCCTAGATGCAAAAATCTTACATGTCAAGTTATATTTTCAATGTTTATCTTTAGCTATATTATAATATGAATATCGTTGGCCTAACGTTTCCTTCTCCCTCAATGGAGTGTAGGTACAACCAAATATGTATCTATCAGACCTATCATCCAGCTCGAGTGATGAAATTTCAAGAGGGACAAGGGAAAACATATCCAACACATGTTACAAGGTGAAATCAACTAGAGGTGAAAAAGGTCAGAAGAAAGTTTGGTAGGCGCATGAAATTCTTTCTTGTTGAAGGAGGATCATTCTCTTATGACGATGAGAGCATAGGTGACATCGAGGTTCCCTTGAGGTACAAATACCTACTAAAACAGTGGGTACCCAAGGAACTCCCGGAGTTGGACACCGACTTATGTGTTAATGAGAGGATGTATCGCATTGCTCCGTCATCCATCCATGGCCTTGGTTTATTCTCCATGGACAAAATAAAGGTAAAATATGGTGGATTAGTTGAAATGTTTGAGTATGTTGGACCTTGTTACACTTATGGAGTATGGTTGAGGCTAGTCCAATATATGCCTAGTATGCGAAGATACGCACTCGCCACAAATTGTATACAGCTGAAAGACAATAATAGGCATAAAGGAGCGACTATGTATATTGATGGAAGGCCAAAGGCATCAGGGAATATTGCAGGTATTATAAACAGTACAAGGCCTAGGACGACAAGAAAGGAACCCAATTGCATTTTTGAGGAGCGTGACGGTAATAGGATATTTGTATGTGCGGTGAAAACAATAATGACAGGCGAAGAGTTGTTGATCGATTACAATCTGAATCAAGTCGACCCAGGAACGTGTTCTTTTTCTACAGTACAAAACCTATTATACCCAAACTTAAAAAGGGATTACTTAATTTGTGAATGTTTCATTTGTGAAAAAAAATTATTTTATTTCTGAAATATTTTACTTTTAGGCATATTTTGCGTTCCTCTACACTTATCCCTCTAACATCAAGTGTTCTTGTATCTTCACACATTCATAGCATGACCTAAAAATTTTTAGTCAACATTTACAATCTTGGGTTACCTCATTCCATCCCTCTTATCTTACCTACAGTTGCCCAACCATAATATCACCAATTCATGGATAGAATGAAGCATGTGCCTCTTATGTTAACTTTGAACAACTACAATGACATCTATGATACATTTTAGAGGGCGCATTATAAATCATTTGAAAGGTTTTAATGTTATCTAAAATGGGGTGTTAGAATATTTTTTCCTAGTTTGGGAGATATAATCACTAGAAGCAACAAAACTCTATAACATGGTGACACTACCTCTCTCTTGAGTTTCAACATGTATTTTCTTTCTCCATGCGCCATATTCCATATTTGACCTTCATGAAGTTATCCCATATTGCTTGGGATTTGTATTGCACCCTTGAATCTGTTAAGCACATCCTTTCTAATGGTTTGGGCTTCAAGCCATCTTTTGGCCCCATTCAAATCATCTTGGAAAAACTTTCAACCCACTTTGCCTCATTTGTTGCAACACCCAAAAGGCTCCTTTCCATTACATCCAAGGAACATGGGAATTTAAGACAACGTTATATACCACAACATTCAATTCAAGCCGAGGATCTCAATGTAGAAATTCCACATTATTAGCTTGGAAGGACACACATCACATGAAAGACATTCAATGCTTCTACCAACCTCCTCACCTTTCAAAGAACATAAATCAATGTTGTATAGACATACCTCCATTGCAAGCCCTTATGTTGCACTAGATGGCTTGTAAATGTTCATTTGATAGAGCTGACTTATCACTTGTTCTCATGGAAACTACCTTACTACATCCTTCTTGAATTCTCTAATTCTCGGATCTAATAGTTATTGTTTTATAATTTCAATGCAAAATTTTGTTTCATGCCATAGTTATCATAGAATAACTATACATTGAGAATCTCAACTATTACAATGCAATAGAAATAACAAGATCTAGAAATATTAACCATGCACAGTAGACACAAGAACACAAGAATTTATCCTAGGAAAACCAAAACCAAGCTTGGAAGAAAACCCAACAACATTTCTTAT
>ML777284.1:1606305-1619533 GCA_009831015.1 Picea engelmannii | reverse complement strand
AAATATATATATATATATATATATATATATATATATATATATATATATATATATATATATATATATATATAATTATGAAATATCTAAAGGTATATTGGTTTAAAAAAGACCTAAAAACCTACTAACTTTGTAAAACATATGTATTTATATATGTGAACTCAAGGTATGGATTTGCTTAATTGTAAGGGTAATTTACAAGTCACTCTTCTAGTGGGTTGGAAGGACAGGATCTTGGAATTAGAAAAATCTTTTAGTACCCTCACGTTTGCTCACATCTATAGGGAAGAAAATGGGGTGGCTAATGCATTATCAAAAAAACTATAGGCACCAAAGGGAAGATTCAATACAACAAATAGATTGATGGTCATGAGGGCCCCTCTTTGTTTGCATCTCTATCAATGAATGTTTTTTCTTCTCTAATTTTGGAGGTTTTGTTATAGTTGGAATTGGAGGTCTATATTCTTCAGAGTAAAAAGCACCTAGTCTGTTTGATATGTAGGTACTCTTTGTTGGGATAGGTTACTATAAAAAAGCTAGTGAAAGACTATTTTGATGGACCACTTTTAAAATGGTTTGGAGACGGATGTAATTTTCAGTGAATGTAGTCATTTTTTAGAACACTATATATAATATATTGATAAATTTTCTGCTGGAAAAAACTATTGGTTGTCTCCATTGCTTTATTAGTTTCGTCTATTGTTTCCCTCTGCACACATGAAACAATTCCTAGTAAAGTGTGTGATCTTCCGCTAGATTTTTGAAGTCACTAAGAGAACTCTAATGTAATTTGTAAAATTCTTCTCTTTTGATAATTGTGAAACCAAGTGATGTAGCTCTTTTTGTTCGACCTCTAATGTAATAATATATTTATTTTTTTGCAAGAGTTTGCCCATAATAACTTCAATTTGAATGTTTTCACAATTTGCCAATATATTTTTTTGTTGCAAGAATTTACCATAATAACTTCAATTTGAATGTTTTCACAGTTTGCCATTTTCTCTTTGAGAATCATGGAACTAGTAATCTAATTACAACACCATTAAAATCTCACCTTGTTTATGCGCAGCACTACCTAATGATTCGAAACCATGTGAGGGGAGGCGACCGGACGGGACGGGACGGGACGGGGAGGGGAGGAGCAATGAATTGACTAACTTTATTTCTTTATAGTTTTGAATATTCTTTTTAATGTTAAAAGTAGTTAAAGGAAATACCAAAACTCCATAAGTATATATTTAATGTTAAAAATAGTTAAAGGAAATACGAAAACTCCATAAATATATACAGATTTTCCTCCTATTTTTCCCATTTCCAAACATGGGTATATACAGATTTTCCTCCTATTTTTCCATTCCTTTTTGTGAACTTGATTTCTTTATAGTTTTGAATATTCTTGAATATTGTTTTTAATGTTAAAAGTGTTTTTCCATTGGCGTAAGAAAACTTCTTTCTCCAAAAACTTCTTTATTCTTCCACATTTAATTAAATAAGTGCCTTCCAGTGATTTCTTCTTTTGTATTGGCATATAGATCGAAAGAGAAAGTCTTTTTCTAATCTACAAGCTGTGGACGCAAAGATATCTTACAGCTTAGCTTGCGGCTATCAAAAAGTAGACTGGATCTCTGTTCAATAACGCATTGCTACCAGTATCCAAAGCTTTCGTTTTACATTCTATTATATTCAAAACCCACAAGTTCAGGATTAAGATGCAATTTAATCTTCACATCCTTGGTATTAAAACAGAGACAGTGAAGCTAGTCACCATAAAGCGTGTAACCTACATTACATTTCCATCTGACTAAAGAACTTCAATATTCTTGCAGATATTACGTACATCGATCACAATATATTTCCATGTGCATATCACACTTACAACATGAATCATGTATCTGTGATTTTGATCTTTTTAGATCAGCCTTTGTTAATAAAGCCATCGACTTTAGTGTTCATGTTTCTGGACAGGAATTTCATGCAGAGAGGAGGATTCACTTTAGCCAGAGCCAGAATCGAAGAAGGAAGAGTCCATACGCCATCTCCGCATAGGAGACCAGAAGCTACTGCAGGAACCATTATGTCAGCATTTATGCGGTTGATCTTCTCCCAAACGAATACAATGGCCGTCCCCACGCACATATCGATGGCAAAGTAACCTCCAAGGTAGAAAGGTATAGCCATGGCCATCGGCAGGGGAATATACTGAGACACTTTTTTCGGTACACGGTCTCTTATCAAGTTGATCACTATGGCTGCTGCGAAGAAACAATAACAGATAGTGAGGCAATGCTTGGGAAGGGCACCAAATCCTTCTACTCCTAGGATGGCCATGTCTCTGAAAATCAGTGCAAAGGGGGCCGGATATTCTCCATTTGGATCTCCCAAATTGAAGGCCTTGTAGAATAGCCAGAAGGTAGAGGGTGCTATTATGCATCCCATGGCGGTCCCAACCACTTGACTCACAAACATAGATCGTGGGGATGACATGGTCATGTATCCAGTCTTGAAATCCTGCATCAGATCTGCAGCGGTACTGACTATTGGCATCATCACTCCACATGCAGCTAAGCCTGCCAATACACCGCCATCGTCCTTCCCTGCCCATGCTCCGAATATAAAGAGGGCTAATTTCCCATAAGTTGAGGGCAAGCTCCAATCTGTGAGCCCACATCCATATGCATTGCARAATGCCAATACGGGTGCCATTATGTAGGCCACCAATAGAAAGTACCATTTCACAGGATGAAAAATCCGTGGGATAACCCCSATGGATATAGCTGCAAGGGCCACATACCCAGCTCCAGCCACCCAAAGGGGTATACTGTCCTTCATAAACATCTCGTTCCGCCGCTGCTCATCATAGGGAATTGCTGCATCCACTGGTGGCTCATTTCCATCACTGGTTACCACTGGAAGACCATTTCGAGTCCTCTTTTTCTTCCATTGACCATACATAGTGGTGACAGTGATGTACAAGATTTTGACGAAATTGTATAGTCCATCGCCCAATATGAGAGCAATAGACACAAAGACCTTGTAACCTTGGAGGCCCTGCATACTCCCGTCTGGGGCAGTGTACCAGTCTCCTTTGTGGTTATGTATGAGAGGCCACATGAGACCCCAAGAGATAACTGCTCCGAACAATATGGACAAATTCACCAAGTGCGGACAGATCATCCCAGCTCCTACATATGTCATGCTGAAGTCGAAGTAAAATCTGAAATATACATATTTAGGTTAAGTTTCCATTACCTACTCATTAAAAGTTAAAACCTAGTTATAATAGCTGTTAATATTTGGGACCTTTTGTTCAATTTCCCTAGATCTGAGTCAAATCTCATATCAAATCTCATATCAAATCTTTCAATGTAAATATACATTTAAAAAACAAATACAACCCAAATACAAACCTTTGATCCCGAGCTTTTAATCCAAAAGTAGGAAACTGCACAAAGCCACAATCATCACCAGCTGTGAAAAACCACTGGAAAAAACCCCAGAGAAAACTGAATGTAAAATATTTTCCAAGAGCTCTAACTTGTTTCCTGCAATATTTAGGGGAAACGGAATATTAATAGCAACGCACTGTAAAACAAGAAAATTATTAAACTGGACTATCAAATATATCAACTCATTAATTCATACATATGTAAAGCTTCTCTAGTTGAATATTCTGGCATTACATTAGCATTACCTGGCTTGCTTGTCTCCCTCAGGAGTGTGGAATCCATTTATGAGAACAGCTGTCGCTGTACCACTGGGATAGGTGAGCTTGTAGTCTATCACCATTATCTGAAAATCAGCCAAGAAAATATCATTATCTGAAAAGAAGCCAAAAATGAAATAAATTCCTAAATCGCCAATATCAAAATTCTCACGATTCCAAATTTCCTTACCTTCCGAAGAGGCACCACAGCTAACAGTCCTAAAAAACTCACGGTGAAAAGAAAACCAATAATCCAACTAAGACTTGGATCTTTGATATTGTCTGCAGTATTACCAGCAATATTTGTGCCTGCCTGTTCATAGATCTTTCTGCTCATACCCAACATGTATGAGCCAAATCCCCCTGCCATTACACCCAATTCAGAAAACCAAAATCGCATAATAATTCATAATAAAAAGTTTTAGGCTGATTCATACATACCGCTGAATGCAATCCCATAACAAGCCACCACACAGGTTTGAATCACGGTATTCTCTTGTCTGGTGAACGGAGTCTTCAATAACCCGAACTTCTCGAGGAATTTGGTCCATGTTTTGATGAAAAAAAATCCCAACAATCCGGCAGAAACATTGAGAGAAGGAATGATTCCTGTGGTGAGATTCAATTTCATGACAATTATACAAAACATAATACCCAACAGCATGCTCACAAGCATTGCTCTGAATGTGATCTGTTCCCACCAGGGAGGCACCTTCTTGTTGTCGAAGATATGCTCTATGCTCAGCTCTTTCCCCTCAATCTGACTCGACGTTCCATCCTTCTCTTCCCAAGCATCTCCAGAGTTTAATTCTTCACTGTTCTTCACAGGATGAGCTCGTTTTACAAGCCCTTCATTGTCTCGACCATGAACATGACCCTCCTCTACCTCCAGGGATCTCCTTTCAGAACTAAATTGATCCATCTCGGCACCACAGAACTGAAAACAAGAGAACCAGTACACTCTTATTCATATTTATGGTCTCTATTGCGTGTCAAATTATCCTTTTCTTGACTAACCCCTTTTCAATCCATGACATCAATGTATTTTGACCGGAAGGGCTACCGACACTCGGGGATTGCCATGGATTCGATGAAATGGCACGCGACAAAGATATCAATTCTCACTGTATGGCAGAGAAGAGATATAGATTCCCAAGACGGCCAGTGGGCCTGCATCTCCCTCCCACTGGTACTATATATATGAACATAATTCACCATTCTTAAGAGAGACCGTTGAATATGCCAGGGAGATAAAAGCATGTTCATTTGATATATGTCCCGTGAGACAGCGCAGTTGGTGGTAATGACAAGTACCTTTCTCCAAGTGTTGGGAAGAGGTCTTGAGGTCAAATYTGGCTGGGTCTCCGGGACGAATTGTAATGGCTACTTGTGATGTAAATGATTTATATCTCTAATATAAATCGAGTTAATTTCTCGTTGGAAAAAAAAAATGTTCATTTGATATATTAAAGTAGATTATACGATAACATARGAAAAGGAAGATATTTTATTGGTTATTTAATTATATAATAAATTTATAATTTTATTTTATTTTAAAATGAATTTATATAAAAAAATTAAGAGTTTTATTGATTTAGAATTCTAATGTAATATTTGATGGTTTAAGTCAATATAAAATTTAACAGAATTCCAAGTACATTGTTTTATTATATATGGATTCTCAATTTTTTATTATATATGGATTTTGAATTATGACATAATTCAAAGAAATTTTAAAATTATATTTTATTAATATTTCACATATATTTACATAATCTAATTAATTATTATATTAATAAAAAAATATAATTTTTTCATAAATTTACATTAGAAAATTTATCTACTTGTTTGGTCTTACTATTTTATAAATGTAAAAAAATTATATAATTTTTTCATAAATTTATATTAAATAATAGAAAATAAAATTGATCCATTATATATATATATATATATATATATATATATATAATTTTTGTGAGTAACATGTGTTTTTATGTTGTGTTTTTAAATAGTGATATGAGATGTTTTCGTTGTTGAACACCCAATACTTTGAAAGTATTAAGCCTCCTCATATTCTCTCACTAATTTGATTAGAAAATGTTTCTATGAACATCTGCAAACACCAATATCAAATATCCTTTTATATATATATATATATATATATATATATATATATATATATATATATATAATTTAAAAATTTAAATGATTTTATATATTTGCAATCTTAAAAGTTTATTGTCATAAGTTTCCTCAGGTTTCTTTACGATAAAAATTCCGAAATCGCTTTATATATAAATTAGTATATGACTGATTTTTTTTTTTCATAAAAATATAATTTTTTAATTATGGATATTTAAATATAAATTTAAAAAAAAATAATTATATATATATTAAAAACAAATATTTGAAAAATAAAATTGAAAATTTTATTTTTAATTTTTAATAATAATTTAAATTAATTAATTTAAAATTTATAAATTCAATAATTATAATTTTAAAAAAATAAATATTTTTAAAATATCTCATATTTAATTATTGAGATTAATATCACAGTTTTTCATTAATATCATAAAAATATAATAAATTTTTATTAAATCATTTATAATAATATGTTTGGTTCATATGTAATCTTAGCATTTTCCAATTATATATTAGTTTTAGTGAATTTTAACTATCATCATCAATAATATGTTTAGGTTATATGTATCTATATCATTTTACAAATATACATTATTAAAACTATATTTATTAGTGACAATGCAAATTACATGTTCAATAAAATAAAAATTCTATAAAATAAAATTGTTAATTTATAAATGAATTCAACACACTCAAAAACCTTTATTACATCTAGATTTTATATTTTTAATTAGTAATATATAAAATTCCAATAATTCTTTTCAATTTTTAAATAAAAATATCCAAAAAAATATTTAAAAAATCCAAAATAAATATTTAAACTACACATACTTAAATTAATTATTTTCAATTTTTAATCACATCCCCCAAAAAATCCAAAATATATGTTTAAACTACACATCAATTAATAAATGAGAAGAAGAGTAATAATAAAAATACCCATAAAATTAAATAAATATAAATTAATAATATATAAAATTATATTTATAAAAATTACAATTAAATATTCATATTATAAAATATATTTATAAATTTTTTTTCTTCTTGACGTTATTTAAAATGTACATCGATCTATACATCATGTTTTTTGCTTATTAAATCGTATAATTTCATTATCATTTGACTGATATTCTTGAGTGGAATAATATTAAAAACGGGTATGATGATATTCTTGAGTGGAATAATATTAATAATTATAAATTCAACTATAATATTATCATGATTATATTTTTAAAAACATTTTTTTTGCTACTTATAAATCTTGTTTTATTATTTAAATTTATTTTCTGATGTTTTATAATATTTATTTTATTATTTATATTTATATTTATATTTTATAATATTTGTTTTATATTGATTGACTTTTGCTTTAAAATTTATTCATTTCTAATTTTTTTAAGTTAGAAATTTGGATTACTTTCTAAGAGCAAAATACAAAATATAGTACACTACTATTATCCCTGTGCTATTATCACTCGTATTGTGAGAAATTGAGAATGTGTTATTGTTTACCCATGCATAAGTCAAAACATTAACCTTAAAACAAAAGTGGAACATGTAAGTAAGAGAGAATCATTCGATCACTTGCTTGAGATAGAGTCTAAGTTGTTTAACTGATTGTACCCATGGTGTTGTTGAAGAGGAGAAGGACATTCCAAAATCATGATTGGATGAACTGGCATCTCCTAGGTGTGTTGGCGTTGCTAAGGACTAGAGCAGATATCTATCAACAAGTTGACTTTTTGTTCAAGCATTTCCATAATGTACCATTGGTTTGCATGTTCACTTCGAATCTCAAAGATTAATCTCAAGTGGTCCTCCATCAGCCAAGCAGTCCCTGGCTCCACCTATGAATTGTTGTTCACTGCGTCATACTAAGGATGTGAGGAGGGGTCACAGGATATGGGCATTCTCGAGAGGATAATAAAATTCTCTTCTGCCTTAGCCAAAGGTTCATTCTACAACAGAGGACCTGAAATCATCTTGTCAGCCTCGAACATTGGCTCATCCTCGAGCTCATACCATTCAACCATGCATCCCCAAACCATGTTGTCATCTAGAGTCTGCATCAAATTCTGTCTGTCATATTTTGGAGCTAAATTGTTATGTGGTTTAGTAGTTTGGGTCTCCATGTGACCTTGTTGTTGGCCGAGGATGTTAGACTTCCTCATCGTTCCACAAATCTTTTGAAGGACCCAAAACCCCTGCACACTTTATCTCTCTCATGAGGCATGATGAAGACAAGGATGCTCACAATTCGGGAGAGGGGGTTGAACAATCTCTTAAAAAATGGGAGGAAAGGTGCAAACGGTACCCAAGCCAGACGTGGGCAAGCATGAGAATGCATCTCGTCCATCTATAGCTCCATCAAATGAAGTCTACACTCCTCTCATTGCAAGTTGGCCATATTAAATACCCATACAAGTGGTTTATAAATTTCTTTATCATCATCAATACCAGGAACTAGCACTCTATGCATTGCATGCAGTAGGGGGTTAATCACATTAATGAATAGAGAGGGATAATTAAACAAAGCGTTGTCCACCTGTTCCCCTTGGAGCCTTCACTCATCTGATTAACCATCATGTGGGAACACATATCACCCCATCCGGGGAAGTTCCTTTCTATAGATCCAATTCCTTACATTCCAAGAGAAGTGGGTGCTATGGCCTTTGATTTCCTTCACAAACCAGATCATGCTCCCGATAGTCCACCCCAACATTGTCCAGTTTGTCAGCAATTTTGTTTTCTTCCCGATGGACATGCGAAGGTACGATGACTAAGTTGGGAAGTAGCAATGATTTCAATAATTCAAGATTACATAGAAGGTGCCAGCTAGGGGAGATCTTGGTTGGATAAGAGCCATTCAAGAGTCTTGATAACATAGTCAAAATAACTTGGAAGTCACCTTCCATAATGAGTTGCTGGAATCCAAGTGGGAGGCTACTTGAATCCCCATATTGAGTGCCCAGAGCTCCACATATTTGTTTTAATAACATCCAAGGATACCTACTAAATTATGACAAATGTGGTTGCTCATCACAAAAAACCACACCAAAACCTGTCAGTCGAGGGTTTCCTTTGGAGGCTCCATCAAAGTTGAGCTTGAGGAAGCCTAAGGGGGGACATTTCTAGGATTTGGGATTGCTCATGGAGGGTAGGCGAGCAAGCATATGAAAAGGGATTGAATCTAATCCAAGATCCCATTTGAGAAGGATGAGCTTTTCATCTAGGTCACATTTAGGGTCCTCTATTGTCCATTTTTGAAGTCTAATAGTTTCTTGAACATTATCTTGAATTCTAGGCCAAATTTTCTCCCAAGACAATTGATCTGAATGGAAAATCCTTCAGTTCCTTTCCTTCCATAATTGCCACATCAGAAACCTTGACAACAATTGCAAAATCCAGTTTAAGACTGGATTTTTAAAAGTTGAAGGTCTTCAGTTGTCAATAATGGTGTTGATGTTATCTCGGTTACAATATAAGGTCCTCATTGATTGGGTTGTTTGATCCCAAAGGAAAAAGTTGAAATGACATTGATTGAGAAGATTGTCCATGTTCTCCTCATGATGTAAGCATAGTAGACAAATAGAAGGACCAATAAAACCCCTCTTTATGAGATTGTCCCAAGTTAGTATGTGTTTATGTGCAACTAACCGAAGAAACATGCTTACCTTTGGCCATAGGTTGGCTTTCCAGATGGTGCTCAAAATGTTATCTTTGGGCAGTGAGTGAAAGTTGGCTCTGAGGACATAGACTTTCTTTATAGAAAACACTCCTCTTGGAGAGTAGCCCCATATTAGAATATCGGGCCCATGCTTAATTCAAATTCTCCAAAGAGCTACTTCATCTTGCCATGGACTAAGATCCACTTCCTTTGGGATTCTAAGATCCTCATGGGTGGTTTTCCATTCCCCCTGGAGTGGAGAGGAGGAGGAGGTTTTCCAATAGTCCACAACCTAAATGGATATGTCTTGCTCCATGTGAGTTTGAAATTCCAACAAAGTGCCCATGCTCTGCATCGGTTGCATTTTTTTCCATGAATCTATTCAGAAGAGAGCATCCTGGCCATCCATGATTTCCCAAAAATCATGATCTTATACCAAGGTATGATTTGTCCAGGTGCATTCCAGATTAGAGAGCCATTATGATGTTCATTCCACTTGAATAGCTTCGCCTCCTCTACGACCGTGGTGTATTTGTGTCACCACAACTTGGCCCAAAGGTCCCTTATGTTTTTTAGCCATCTCCACCAGGTCTTAGCTCCCATGACCTGATTCATTAAGAAGGAGTCCCGCAGACCCAAGCCTTCGTCTTGTTTTGGTTTACATAGGTTGTCCCAACTAACTAGCACCCATGTTTTTCCTTCTTTTGTTTCTTGCCACAAGATTTTATTTGGATGTTTTGGATAGTTTTGAGCATCAATTTAGGGGAAGCGAAGGCTAAGAAAATATAGATGGGTATGGCTTGAAGGATAGATTTAATGAGAACCATTTGCCCCGCCATATTCAAGGAGTGGAAGGTCCAAGAGTTAAGACATTTTTCAATGGAAGCTATTAGATTTTCCTAGGAGCTATTACGAAGAGAATTATCGATAAGGGGGATACCAAGGTATTTGGACAGAAGGGAGCTCTTGGTGAAACCCATGATGAAGGTGATATGAGATTGAATGACACGAGGGGTATTGAAGAAGAAGATTTGGTATTTTTCAGTATTAATAGAGGTGCCTGAGGCTTCACTGAATTCATTGAGGATGCTAAGGATTTTTTGGGCTTCTCTGGTGGTAGGGGTTCACATCATCATGCTTTCATTGACCAATTGGTTGTGAAAGATGGGGGTTTGCAAACCATGTAAGGGGAGGCCTTTGCGAGATCCTTCTGCTATACCCGCCTTGATGAAAAATAGGAACTTGGAGGAGAGAGGGTCTCCTTGGCAGATTCCTCTAGAGGGGGAAAAGGGATTAGAAGGAACATAGAAGGAACACCATTGACCAAGATAGAAAATAAAGATAAAGAAGTGATATTGAGAACCCAATTGACCGAGGCTTTGTTGAAACCAAAGGCAAAGAGAAACGAGTGCATGTATTTCCAGCTCATTTTGTCGAAGGCTTTAGAAATATCTAGCTTAATAAACAAATCGGGGGTGCAAGAATATTTTAGAGAGTGGATAACCTTGTGAATGAGGATAACACTATCCAAGATATTATGCCCTTCTACATAACCAAATTGTTCATGAGATATAATGAAAGAAATAAGTGGTTTAAGCCGAAGAGAAATTACCTTAGTTATGACCTTATACATGACATTACACAATGCTATAGGGTGAAACTTCTTTGGGTGCAAGACACACTCCTCTTTGGGGATGAGAGTGAGGAATGCGGCATTAAAGGCTGGAAGAACCCCAAGAGAGCTGTGAGAATCCTTGACCAGTTGTCATACTTCTTCTTGAACCAGGTGCCAAGAGTGATGAAAAAAATGGGACTGAAACCATATGGCCTTGGAGATTTTTTGATGGGAATATCCTTGATTTCATGATCTACCTCCTCTAAAGTTACTGGTATGAGAAGTGCGGCATTCTATTTTGTTGATATTAGGGAGGGGATATGTTGAGTAATTTTTCCGATGGATATTGATCTGCCTGGGCAGGGTTCCGTGAGCATCTCTTGGTAGTAATTTACCAATTCCTTCTAAATACATATGTGATCCATGATTGGTTTCCCCTACGCATTGTTCAACCTAGTGATGTGATTGATATTCCTTCACTGAATCATAGATCAGTGGAAAAATTTGGAGTTCTTATCACCTTCCTTGAGCCATTGAACCCTCAATTTTTGTCTCCAGAGGATTTCTTCTTGAGAATATCTTTCTTCCAGTTGTTGCTTAATGTGATTCTCTTCTTCTTGAAGTTGATCTATGCTCCCTGTGCTATGATTTGTTGTTGAATATCCTTCATCTTGTTTTCAAGGTCCCTTTGTGCTTGGAAGATATTCCCAAAGACATTTTTGTTCCATTATTTGAGATGTAGCTTAAATTTTTTTACTTCTGCTATAAGTGATACATTAAAGTGTCATGGGGAATGGCCGCATCCTCCCACCATTGCTTAACATTTTTCTGGAAATCTAGGTGAGTTAGCCATAATTTCTTGGATCTAAATGGCTTACGTCACAAGGAGATTGCAATGTCAAGCCATAACTGGATGGGCCAGTGATCAGAACCGACCATAGGGAGAATGTTGGATTCCATGAGAAGGCCCTCCAACATTAGCAGTTTCGAGATTAAGAAGCGATCTGGATGTAGATTTTAACCTTGTACAATATTTTACTGCAAACATATTTTCAACAAAAGAACAAAAAAGATACAATGGAAAATACACACATTACACAGATTTTTCCCCTAGAAACCCAAACCAGGAAAACCAACATATTCTATATTTATTCACGGGTGAAATCACGAAGGTGGGTTACACTTTCGTGACAATCGGGTCTCCAAATTTTCGAAAAACAAATTTTCGGCCGAACTAAATAACTTTTTCGACCGAAAGATATTATTTTCGGCCGAACTATTGTTCGACCGAAAACATAAACATCAAATCGAACGAAGCCATAACCGGGCCCTCGATTTGCGTGTAGAAATTCGGTCTGCCGGATATTTTTTTTCCGGCAATATTTTTTCGGCCGAACTATTGTTCGGCCGAAAGATTGTTTGTCCGAACAATGTTTCGGCCGAACAATAGTTCGGTCGAAAACTGGTTTATATAATTGCCACACATCGATGTGTGACGGTTATAAACTTTTTTGGTTGCGAGAGTCTGTGTAGCCGAGGTCTGTGTTGCCGAGGTCTGTGTAGCCGAGGTCTGTGTAGCCGAGGTCTGTGTCGCCGAGAGCTGTGTCGCCGAGGTCTGTGTCGCCGAGGTGTGTCACGGGAGCAGTGGTCGCGGTCGCGGGAGCTGTTTCGAGTGGTCGCGGGAGCATTTTCGAGTTTGGAGGTATTTTACGTTTGCGTGTTTGTTTGCGTGTTTGTGTTTGCGTTTGTATGTGTTTGCGTGTTTGTGTTTCGTGTTTGCGTTTGTATGTGTTTGCGTGTTTGTTTGCGTTTGTATTTATATTGCGTTTGCGTACAGTTAGCGTTTGCGTACAGTTAGCGTACCATATTGCAATATATTAATAGGTTGTTCTCACTATTTGTCCAACACTTTTCCGTCAATACTTATATTGATAGGTGGATCATCATAAGATAGTGACCTCTATGGCATCCTAAGGCATACGTAACAAACCTTATTAGACTGTTAGGTCACTTTTGCGAATGCTTGACATACCATAGTAAAAAATTATCATCGAAACTTACATCATTATTATTATATAAACTTATAAAGCGTTAGCATTCAAAT
>ML777284.1:1537637-1571880 GCA_009831015.1 Picea engelmannii | reverse complement strand
TATTACAACAAATCCATTGAAACATTATAAGTACAATATACAAATCTATTCAAATAATTTGGTATATATTTAGATATTTGTAATGAAAATTATACAGCATGTTCAGAAAAAATAAGGGACAAAGCATGAATCCTAAAAGCATGGAACATTAAAAAGGGGAGGTGGATCTATTATCAACCAAAATCACCCTATATAATATTAATTCCATAATAAAAATTAGGGTAGATTTAGGGATACACAAGAGTATTGATGCCCAATATCAACAAAAAAACTACCGCTCTTCACTTCTAGTTGGTTCTTTTCCAACTCAAGGAGGAAACCCTAAATGTAAATTTACTAAGGCAAGGATACTTAGATATTCAAGAAGTTCCATGAAATATAAGAACAAAATTAGAGTGATTGAATCTAATTAGAGTGATTGTAGCTGAATCAATAATCTTTTTACTCTATCAAAAGTGGATAAACCATAAAATCTTTTTAAGGAGTTAAAATAAACCATAAAATTTGATTTAAGGAGTGAAAACAAACCATAAAATAGTTCAATAGCACTAAATTACTAAATCACATAGAATTTTTTTAAGTACTAACCTTCAAAATCTCAACTATGTAGAGTCTGATCAATTCAATGTTTCTCTTCTTGAAAGAGAATTGAAATTAAGATTTCATAAAAAACTAGAACACCATTGCATCAGAACACTCGAATGATTTTCACAACTATAGAAAATGATTGTTCCAACTATAGCAAATTTGTCATAATTGAGATATATATAGGATTGATTTGCCGTAAATGATCGTTGGTTCTCACACGTGCCATTGTTGGTCACTATAGCGACTAACTGGGGGTTGGTCGCTCTACCGACCAACTTTTGTCGTTAAAAAAACCAACTTGGAAGGTTGGTCACTAGAGCAACCAACTTTTGGACCCCCCCAAAAAATATATATTTAGTCCAGAAAAAGAAAAAAAAATACGATGAAATTTTAAACCGTCGTAATATTTCGTCGTAATTTGTGCCCAATGTAGTAGTGTATGTATTGTGAAAATTCGGGATAAAGTTTAAAACAAGAGGGTGTGTAGGTAACATCCTTCTCTTGTGCACACCTGATTGGACTTATTCTTGAGGACACTTGCGTGCAAGTGATCTATTTCCTTATATGATTGATTGTTTCACTTATGGATTATGATGATGTTGTGGATATGATGATATGTTATTTGATTATATTTGTATCGATAGGTGATATTGTCTGGTTTCTCCGTAGTGTGTAGGACTCTGAATCGATTGAGGATGTCGATGGCATTGTTAGACCTCCTTGGACTTTGTATTGAGTTAGGGAGTGGACTGTTTATGGTTTGTGGATTTATGCTATCGAATATGTGACATATGACTAGTATATTATGATGTTGATTTTAGATCACTAACATGTTTTTTTGATGGATGCAGGATGACGATATCTTTCTAATCAAACTCACATTTGGAGTAAAGGGGTCATGCACGACAACCAGATATATTGAGGGAGAGGTGTGGCAAAAAACCTGCCACAACCTACTAGCACTACCACCATGGATAAAACTGTAGGTTAACGATTACCTAGTTCAAGAGATCCACGATGTCATGAGAGAAGATTGTGACATTCGCTCACGATGATTCTAAGGGGGGCACAATAAGGCATGGTTCTTATTCCTTAGAGTCCCTTAAAATCCCACAAGGTAATGTGACAGAGTATTGACTCTAGGGGTTTGACGTCTACCAAAGTTAGTCAAAAGGAGATTGACACCTTTGGAACACGTAGTGCATCTTGAAGGGCACGTCGTGTAAATAAAACAAGAATGCAAGCGAGTGGAACCCTTGGAGCATGTAGTGCGTCTTGAAGGGCACGTCGCGATTTTTAACACTGGTAAGTTAATGAACCTAGTACCTAGAAAACTAGGTCTCCTTAGGAATTGGTTAGCCTTAAAATGAATGATTGCATGAGTAAAGATTAATAATTATAAATTCCCTAATTTATTGTTTTTCTGAGCCTAGTGAATTTAAAGACTAGGTCTAAGTATGACATGTAAAATAAAATAAAAAATAAAAAAAATGGACATTTAACAAAGCGGGGGTGAAGAAATTTCAAACATAAATAATTAAATTAAAATTTTGATGGAGGATCAAAATATTTAAAAGATTAGTTGTTGGCTAAGTACAAACTTGCTAATTCAGAACTTAGACCAAAAAGGGGAAACTTAAAGAAAAAGGGGAATGTTCAATATAGTAGGGAATCTAGTCTAGAAAATTTTCTAAATTCAAACTCAACTAGGCTTTAAGAAAGAAGTCAGTCATTAAAGGAATGTAAGGTAATAAAGGGATTTTGAAGAGCATTTTTAGGAGTGCAATTCATTTAATTCCCAGAATGTTTCCTTTAATGCTCTGAATGTTTCAGAAGTTACGGGTTTCAAATTCCTTCCATTTTTAGTGTGTTTTGCCCTTTGGCTTGACTTATAAATAGCCCATGATTAGAATGTGTACACCTGTCGAGTTTCTTCCTTTATGGATTATTTTACATTTGACCCTTAGACTGGTTAAATTACAACATGCTATATGTTGTTATATCCTTTCTTTTTATTTGTTAAATCTAGTTAAATTGAGCAAATACGTGTGGACCTATTTTATGTAAAATCAAAGTATTAGTTTTATGGTATCAATGATGATTAAACATGCAAAATTTAAAGTGAAAGTTTATATATGGATAATTTCGGGCTAGAACTTACATTGGCTTAATAATTTTCCCGTGTCCAAAATAAACTTAAATTGGCCACATGTTAAGGTTTATTATATGAATAAATGTTGATGTTGTTTGTTTTATGGTTTATTATTAAATGTTAATATTGATTTGTTGTTTTACATTAATAGTGTTTTATGATTAGTCATTAATATTGTTTAATTAATTTTGAGAGGTAAATGGTTTTATAAGAAAGTAATATGGATTTGACCATAGAATTTGTCTCTAGTAGAAAAAGGGGAAGTGTACTTCTCCCTCATATTTTAATTACACTCATGAATATGAAGGTAATTTAGTTTCCATTATGAAATGTGTATTTTAAAACTTTGTGATTACTTCTTGGGCCATCGCTTGTAACCTTAATGTCAATTAGATGCATCACACTTAGATGATCATTGTTTGCACATTGGATTTTAGGGATTAAGTTCTTAGACTTTGCGCCACAAAGCTCTTACCCTTTTGGACGATTGAATTCCTCATCTGCGCCTTAATCTAATTTATGTGTTTTTTAGATTGGATTCTATAGCCTGGCATGATGGACTGGAGTGTATTTATTGTTGGCGCCTTAAAATTTTATTTAAGGAAGTTTATCTCACGCCGGTTTTTGTCGTGCTTTAATAGCTGGATTCCTTGCACTGAGAAATAAGATGGGTGTGCAATGTTTTGGCTGATTTCTTGTGTGCATCCCTTAGGTGGTGATGTGTGATTAGTATAGTGATTTTTTTTACATGCACACCTTATTTTAAGGGGGCATGTGAATGCTTCGTCCCTTCCTTCCACCTTTGAATTAATGATAATCATGTTGATTTTATGTGATTGACCTTGATAAATAATGATAAATATTGTGCCACTAATGGAGGTGATGTATGTTTTAAATTGCATTAATATATTCTCATGCGCCTTGTTGTGGAGTTGAAGTATGAATTATTTGGATAACTAGACGATTGTTAAGCTATGATAGTGAAGTTGAGGTTAAGTGGTGAGTCTTTAAATAAATGCTGACTTGTTGAGTTATGTAGTCTTTTTACATTCACGCGCAATGATTATAATGTAAGAACGATTGTTTAGACTACTCGCGCTCTTAGATTTATGTATTAATGATTTCCTTAGACATTAGTCTTCTAGCGTGTAATGGAAATTATTATGACGGATGACCATATTTTGTGACTGGGCCTTGCGCCTCTAGAATAACTGATAATTGCCTTGTACCTTGGTTTTAATATGGTCTGTTATGTGTTATGCGAATGTTGACTCCTGTACCTTGATTGATAGATACTTAGGATTGATGGACTAATGAAACAACTGACTTTTTTGTTGTTAATTATTGTGTAGTTACATCGACATGCATATCATGGCACAAGGTGATGATGTGTCGACATTGTATCATATTCGATTATCGACGCATCATATTTTTTTGTTAATTTTGTGATTAATGTGTCGATGATGGCGCTCTTATTTGATGGTTTAATTTCCTAACGTAGCTTTAAAAAAAAAATTACTTGTCGTACATCGCTTGTTGTCGTAACAGCGGGGTCGTTACATATGGTATCATAGTGTGTTCAACCCTGCGACTGTGGATAGTCACGCCTTCCACTGCATTAAATCCTTGATGAATAATTAGTGCTAATTGAATTATTAACCTGTCCTTGTGGTAATCTAGGTTAGAGGATGCCACAGAGATTCACAACATTGTGCTAGGGAAGGAGGTGCGACGCCTCTAGAAGCACCTGCGCCCTAGGAAAATAAAACACAAGGGGACAAACAATTCCTTGAGTAGGAGTCGATTGTTGTAAGGGATGTGGATGGACTGACAAGGTCTTTCCAGGGAATGTCATAGTCCTTGATTAACCATCTTCACTAACATGGGGCCAGGGCACCTATACCCTTGAGGGTCCACCGCGCACCCCAACTAGACTGGTAGCGTTCATGAAAAACTCGAAAGGGTTAAGTTCTCGAGTCCACGAGTGCCATGGACAACTCAACTGTCAAGGCATAATTGGAGAGCAAGGAGATGTTCTTTGCACTTCGCAGTTTCAACCTCCAGCATGAAGTTCTACATAGGTGGTCCTCAACTAAAGGGGAGCACTCTTCTTGGAGGAAGACGCTCCTACCTTAGCTAAACATGGTCATTGAAGCTGTGTTAGGGGAATGGTTTAAGGAATAATTTCGAGAGAAGTAATTGTCAGAGGAATTTATTGAGTGCCAGATTGATGAGTTTAATGCCTTACAACAGTGTGGTCATATGTTGTCGAATTATGAGATCAGATTTATGGAGCTACTTCAGTATGCCCCACATGTGAACATGAAGAAGCTGGAGATCATCAAGTTTGTGACTAGCCTTAACTCCAACTTTCGTGTGAAGGTGAGGATCTAAATTCCTTGGAAGTTGCAGGATGAAATCTAGTAGGCCTCTTAGATAAGGAAGATTTGATTGCGGGAGTCTAAGCATGACTCCTACAAGAAAGTCTAGACTAACAACATCTGGTTCGCAGCAACATCAAACATCATCTAGACCAAACCTCTTGGTATCAAGATACGTCTATAGGACCCTTGTTCATGACACCTTGATGATATTTTCCTTAGCAGAGGGATCCCTATATGGGACCACCGTATCCGCAACAACACCACCAACATCCGTCGTTTAGGCTTGTCAACGGAATATACCAGGACCTTAGGTTGGTGGGCCAACAACTTCTACTTTGGGGACAGGAGTGATGGGACGAAGTTGGGTGATGGCCATGTGGAGAGCCACCATACCAGTAAGAATGTATATATGATGGGGCTAGAGAGGCCGGGTCAATGGGTCACACTACCTAGGATTCTTGACCCATAGGATTCTTGACCGAGGTAAATAATCACCAGGCCGAGGACCATTCCACTGTGCTCAAGGTGTTGAGTAGCATCGCCAACGAAACTTTTAGTTGGTTAGATCCCGATGCTATAGAGATCTCTATTTCTAGTACCACGCTAAAGGGATTCGGGTGCCAACCAGATGGTTGAAGGAAGGGGTATGAACTATCACTTTAACTTGGGGAATAGTGTAACAAAGTCTGACCTAACCATCACGATCTTAAGATTGTGATGACGTGATCTGCATGGACTAGTGGGAATCTCATGATGTGATACTCAATGGTAGGATGAGGCAGTTGAGTTGGATCGATGATGAAGGACAAAGAAGTGTGACTGTAGGAAGAAAATAGGGAGTATACCTGAGGTTCATTTCTTCCCTACAACTACAAGATAGCACGTCCAAGGATGCAAATTACATGCATACTTAGCGTCAAACTTTAATGGCATTGCAGAAGGATTAGAATACCTTCCGTTAGTATGAGAGTTTGTGGATGTGATTCCTAGAAGAATTAACATGTGTGCCGCTCGAAGCCGAGATGGAATTTATTGTCAACCTAAAATCAGGAACTGAACCGATGGAAATAAATCCTTATCCGATGTCGACCCTTGAGTTACAGTATTTGAAAATGCAATTGAAGGAGTTGTTGGACCTGGGACTTATACGTCCAAGTGTATTTCCTTAGAATTCTCCTGTTAATTTCATACTGAAGAATGATGGGTCATGGAGACTCTGCTTGACTACCGATGAGTATTACTTGATGCCATTTGATATTTTGTTAGGTGATGGAAGATCAAGACAAACTTTTACGCTTGGTACTATAGTATTCCGAGACAAAAAATTACAGGAAGTCGCCGCAAGCTATCGATGATTCATTTCTTAGGGAATGTTGTCTCCGGTGAAGGCATCACTGTGGATATAGTGAAGGTAGAGGTTGTTGTGGAGTGTTCTGCACCAATGAATGTCCTAGCAGTGCAAAGCTTTATGGGTTTAGGGGGATATTATCGACAGTTCGTCAAGGGTTCTTCGAATATAGAAAATCTGATTACAAAATTGCAGAAGAAGAATGAGAAGTTTGTGTGGACCAAGAAATGCATGGAATCTTTTTGAAGGCTCAAGGAGTTGTTGATGACAATGCCACTAAAAAAAGACCCCGGCATGGACAAGGTCTTCTTGGTATGCACTGACGCATCCAAGTAAGGTTCAGAAGTAGTATTGAGGCAAGACGGTCGAGTGATCGCTTACATCTCGAGAAAGTTAAAGAAACATGAGGATAACTACACAACGCATGATTTGGAGTTGTTAACCATCGTTTATGCCATGAGAGTGTGGAGAGACTATGTGATTGGAAGAAATTCGAACTAAAAACAGACCATTGTGGTTTACAACACATTTTTACATAAAATTACTTGAATGCGCGGCAAGGGCATTGGTTAGAACTTATTATCGAGTACAATTTTGAGATTTCCTACTTAAAAGGAACAATGAATAGAGTGGCAGACACGTTGAGTCTGAGACCACACATATTTTTAGTGATACCTCTTCAAATGAATCTTCGTGAAGGGATTGTAACTACAACGCGACGTTGACTAGTATAAAGAGTGTAAGGAATTTTTCGGGAAAGACACCATGTTGTTACCAAAATTGAGAGATACTAGACAACGATGGATCTTTGATACATAATAACTACATTTACTTATATCCCAATGAAGAATTAAGAAGTTCTTGATCTTAGGAGAAGCTCATAGAGCAGTGTACATGGCTCATCAATATGTCATGAAGATGAGGACAAAACTTTATCCCTTATTCTTATGGAAGGGATAAGGGAGGACATCATCAACTATGTGGCGATATGTTTAGAAGGTCGGCAGGTGAAGTCTGAACATAGACATTCGACAGGATTGCTATGGCCACATATTATTCTAGTATCAAAATGGTGTTGATGATTAAAATCATAAACAAAGCTTTTCCCACAAAGTGTTGTTAAAGCCTATTATTATAAAAGCTAAATAATACTAGTAGGTGGGACCCCCTTGAATTATTGAAGATTAGATCTGTTCATATTTGATGTTTGTGATGGTGTGCAACGCGACTTACATGGTTGATGAGATCTTGTTTTTATTGGCTATGATTTGAGCCTATGATGTATTGGTTCTTTATGTTGCTATGAACTACGCTATTCGTTGATACCATTGCTATCTATCCTTATGACACCTACACAACAAACATGTTAGTGAAAATACATAAAAGGTAGTTTGGGGAAAGGAAAAAATACTATAACAAATGAAAAAGAAAAGAGATCTAATTCTGCAAATTTACTATGCCACATACATGAAAGGCAGTTGAAAAAAAAAACAATGACACATACAAACAATTGGAAAGAACTAAGAAACAATGCAACAATTGCAAAGGGGAAGAATTTAAACTATTGTATATACTATACTACATGCATGAAAGGCTTAATGATTATGGTTAAATCCTAGCTAGCAAGTAAATGGTTATGCGATTTTATTGAGTTATATGGTTACTATGCATATGGTAGGATAAGATGTGGGTGGAACATTTGACAAGTGAAGGTTGCTAATGCTTATGCGATTTGTTGTATGGAATGTGGTTGATTTGTTTTGTGGCATAAATAGAGAGTATGATATGGTCACATGATTGTTGGGTGATGGTTTTGATACATGTGATTAATAGTGTAAATGAGAGGTTTGTTGGCATGTACTAAGAAGTAAATGGACCGTGAATGGAGGCGACGTGCATTTACTACATGTCACCTTTACTCCTTTGTTGACCGCCACCCTAATCGGGATATTGTTGATCCTTGTTGCTGTGGTTATGCTCTGATTTCCTAGTAGAGAGGAACCGCTCAACCATCTTGCGTTTTAAGGTGCTTCGATCACAGGTATGTATTTTTTTGATCATCCATGAGTCTGCTCTGTTATGAAATGGATATTGGCTCGAAAGTAGAGGTTGTGTTTTTCTTAAGTACTTCAACTGTGTAAAATTGTGTTTTTGGAATGAATTATTGGCGGGTTTCTCTATGATAAATATCTGAAGTTACAGTGTATTGGGCCATCCTGGGTGTTAGCAGCCATAGGGGCTCTCTGTGATCTTTGTTCGTTTAGTTGGAGGGTTTTGCTGGTTTTGGTTGGTTGGCTGTCCTCATGCGTTCACATCACTATGTCCAATATCTGTCGTTTATGGTTTAATGTTTGGAGGCACTCTGCGTCACTGTGTTTGATTCACTTTGGCGTTGATTGATTTCACCAATAAAGGTCATGAAATGTGTTTTCTTGTTCTTACACAACCCTTTCTTCACCTCATTGTTGTGGTTGTTTGACCAAAGAGCCACGAGGGTTACACCCTGTATGCGTTAAGTACCATTACTGGCTGAGTTGGAACCTCACGCCTTTGTGGTAGCCCTCCTCTCTCAGGATTTGATTTTGTCCATGAATAATTCGTGGTTCTTTCTATGTATGCACCATTGGTCTCAAATGTTTTTCACCATTGAAGGGAGTTGGATCAGCGTTTCTTGTGTTAGTCAAAGTGCAAACCTTTAACTCCATAGGTCTGGGGGTTGACATAGAACACCGACATGGCATGTCGGGTTTATTGCTTGGTTATTGTTGAATGGTTGTGTATTTTTGACAAAAAATGGGGTAAATACTCACCCATTTGGACATATGACAATCATGTTGGTTTGATATCTAGTCGCTGCCTGTGTTATTAAAATGAGTAACCCTGCATGTTAATTGGGTAGTCCAGATACACAGTCAATTTCCTTATGTTCGATAACCCAGTGTTTCTTTATTTGAGAAGGTCACAATCTCCCTCCATGTCAATGCATGGGTATGCATGGTTGCCACAACATGTTTGGTTGATTGGTTGATACACAATCATGGTATTTTGCACTAACAATTATTTGGATTTTGGGCTTGGCATTGATTACAATTGCTTAATGTTGCTCACACATACTAGGTTGTGTGTGAGATGTTTCTACACAATGATTAAATGGTCATGGTAATCGTTAGTTTCTTTTGGGGGCTGAATGGTTATTGCAACTAGATGACTATAGAAAATACATCCATTGTATGTGTTATGATTGCATAAGCCTGAGTTTTTGCACAACATGGTTGATTGCAGTTTGATTAAATTGAAGCAATATTTTATTATATTAATGGCTCAACATGATGGGTTGAGTTATTATTGTGACTATGTGTTTGGTTTTGTAAAATGGGGATATTGCATCATAGTGTTTTGGGTGGCTGCGCACCATGTGTAATATGGATAGTTTGAGTTCCACACTCAGAGAAAGTCACAGAGTTTAAGCACGACTTGTCTGCATTTAGATTATTTGTTTTACGAAGACATGCATGTTGTTGATACCTTGTCGTGATGGACAACCCAACATGATAGGGTAACATTGAATTGGGATTGTACAGTGAAAAAATTTCACTTGCATAATTGAATTATCCTATGCATAGCATGTGTTGGAATGATGGATGATTGTCAATCTATTTAAATAACGATCCGTTTTTTTTTTAAATCTAGATTATTTGGTCACCCACTACATATGTTTAATGAATATTATCGCATTTTAAATGACACGCTTAATTGCAGTGATAGTATGACTTCATTGTTATTTTCGAACCATGACTTTTGAGTGTATTTGTTGATTGAAGTAAGGTGTGGTAAGTGGTTGATTATGATGGTTAACAGAGTGGAAATGGTTACTATTTGAGAATTTTTATAAGATGCAAAGTGTATAAATGAAAGAATAGAACTCCTTTACAGATTGTGTGAAATGCATACTATCTTGTGATGGCAATGTGTTGGACATTTGATTATGAATAATGAACTAGTTAAATATACAATAATTGTTATTTGGTCACAATGATCATTGGTTAGTGCATCTCCTTTCACATAATGTTTTATGAATCACTTAGTTAATCTTATGAACAATAACCACTCTTTTTCCCTTCCATTATTTCATTTTCTGCTAATTAAAAATCCCATCGCCTTCCCATATTCATTTTTCACTCCCTATTCTGAGATTGATTACAGTCAAGAGAATTTCGATGCTAAAGTAGTTGAAAGTGGTAGTGTCTTGTTTGTATTACAATGGTGTTCTATTGGTTTACTTTACAGTTGATTGTTGTTGTCATTGAGAAGTAACCATGTTCTTTCCCCCCTCATTATATCATGTTTTGCTCAATACAAACCCCTTACATATCCTAGAACCCCTTTTCACCCCCTACTCATTGATAAACAATAAAACAATTTGTATGGATTGGATTGCATGATTCTGATACATTGTTGAGCCAAATCTATTTCATATTTTTAAGATTTGTCATGTATGGTTATTTAAAAGACTATTTTCTAATCAATCATGCATGCAGGAAGGAATTTTTCTCTAGTCAAAGTAGCCATGGTCGAGGAAACATAGGTAGAGGTAATTGGAATAGAGGCCCATCATTCCCTTGACAAGGGAAAAGCCATTGCTGCCCCTTCCTCACCCTCCAATGGCTCTAACAAATCCATGTATTACCAGATGCATTTGAGGGACGATTGTTCCCACTTGATCAGGGAGATTAGGCCTAAAGGCTCTGCATAGCCAAAGGAAAATTCAGGAAAATCGAAGGGTGACAACAACAATCAAGGAAAGATTACATCACAAAGTGGAAAATATGTATTTTAAGTTTTATTTTATCTATTGTTTTATGACAATTGACTTCAGGGATCTTTGGACAACATGCTTTATTTTGGATATATGAGTAATATTTTTGGAAATAACTTCAAATATCATGATCTAAATTGTCAAATGGAATATGTGGATGGGAGTCACAAGGAGGTGTGTTTTTCTTGACTAATAGTTATGCTATGATTGTTATAATTGTTATGAGATAAGGGAAGTCACAAGGGGTCCCACCTACTAGTTATTATTTATTTATGACCTTTATTATGATTATTACTTTTCCCCTTAACTAAAGTTGGTTGAGTCTTTTAATTAACTTAACTAATAAGTTGGTTCAACTACTTCAACAAATTATGAATTGTTTAAAAGGAAAAGGAAAGGGAGGATAGAAGTAGAAGCATACTAAGGTTTGCTCTTTGAGTTTATGTTGAGATAGTTCAGTTTTAATTCATTCATTATTCATCACAAGCCTAATTCTCTTTTATGATAGAAGGGTCTTATTGTAGACAAAAACAATATTCAGGGTTGAATCACATCATTCAGACACTTGTTTTTCAGAGGTGTTGATCTATCTTTGATAATCTGTGTAGTCTTGTCTGTTTGTGAATTAATTTTCATGACTGACAAAGGCTATTATGCAGATTCGAGTGGGCAACAATTTGTGGTAGGCTAATCCATCTTTTAGAGTTCAGTTTTGGTTTTTTGTCAGAGGTCCTTTTGTATGTTCCACTGGGATGTCTAAGTTTGACTTTGGTCCAAAATTTCTGCATGAGATTTTGTAAAGAAAATAACTCTTCAGTGAATTTGAATGAAATAAAGGATTTTTTTATGTCTCATCTGTCTTGATTATCATCTTGGTGACTTTACTTCTATCTTTAGACTTATTTCAAAAACTGATATGTTCAGAAAATTACATAAAAATTAAATTTCCAGCAAGCTTTTTGTTGATAAAAGACTAGCCTAAGCACTCGTAATTAATACTTGTGAGTTAGGATGTTATTCTTGTTGGCTATAAACATAGGGTGATATTCCTGTCTACTTTTCTCTAGCCAAACAGAGTCTAAAAATGCTTGAGTAAGATCATTTCATATCTTTTCTTCAACAAATGGGAGGTCATTTTGATGGAATCCCTTGGGGAAATTGTCGCTGACGGTAAGGAGTCAAAACTCAATTTTGTGATAGTTGACAATTTGACGAAGAGTTACCATTTTGTCCCTTTGTGTATGATGCATCAGGCGCTAGGTATAGCTAGAGTTTTTATCAACAAGATTTTGAGGCTGTCCGACATACGAGAGGATGATATCTGATCAAGGATCGATGTTTATAGGACAATTTTGGACTAGTTTCTAAGAGGTATTAGGAACCCCACTAAAATTTAGTACCACGTATCACCCGGAGGCAGATGGGTAGACAGGATGAATGAACCAAGCCTTGGAAGGTTGTGTTGCATATGTGTGTGTTAGACCAACATAAACGTTGTAAATAGTTCTTGCCACTGGTAGAGTTGGCTTACAACATTAACTATCAAAGCACCATTAAGATGGCACTGTTTAGTTTCTTTATGGGAGACTATGTTGGATCCCCTTAAGGTTGGATCGAATTGAGGATGGGGTCCTGGTAGGACCAGAACGATCCAAGAATTGAAAGAACAAAATCAAACGATACAAAAGGGGATGGAAGAAGTGTAGGATTGATGAAAGGGTTTGTCGAAGTGCATCACACTGACCATAATTTGAAAGGCCTAACAACTGGCCATGCCTCATTATTTGAGGTGTTGTGCAATGTTTATCTTGTATCTATCTGCAAATTTAGGTCAGTCATCCTACGGATGATACTAACTGATTTCATGGAGGATGTTTGGTGAGGGTGCGCTCACGACGGAGCCAATCCACTTTCTGTACCGTTGCATTCGAAAACTACGATGTCGAACTATTGATCAGGTGAAGGTTCAGTTGGAAAATTATAGTCCACACCCAACTACATGGGAGGATGCATATGATATTCATTTGCGGTTTCCATTTTTTTTTTGTTTGATGGCTAGACCCTTTGATATTGTCAGATACTTTAGTTTTGTGCCTATGTACTGTGAAACTTTTGGATGAAGTTTAAAACAAGAGTGGGTGTATGTAACATCTTTCTCTTGTGCACACCTGATTGGAATTATTCTTGAGGACACTTGCATTCAAGTGATCTGGTTCTTTATATGATTGACTGTTTCGATGATGGATTATGATGATGTTGTGGATATGATGATATGTTATTTGATTATATTTGTATCGACAAGTGCTATTAACTGGTTTCTCCAGAGTGTCAAGGACTTTGGACCAATTGAGGATGTCGATAGGATCGCTGAACCTCCTTGGACTCTAGATTGAGTCAGGGAGTTGACTGTTTATGGTTTGTGCATTTCTGTTATCGCATATGTGACATATGAATAGTATATTATGATGTTGATTTTGGATCGCTGACATGTTTCGTTGATGGATGCATGTTGATGATAGCTTTCTAATCAAAATCACATTTGGAGTAAAGGGTTCATGCACGACAACCAAAGATATTGAGGGAGAGGTGTGGCAAAAACCCTACCACAACCTACTAGCACTCTTGCCGTGGCTCGAACTATAGGTTAACAATTACCTAGTTCGAGAGATCCATGATGCTGTATGGGAAGACTGTGTTAGTCGTTCACGATTATTCTAAGGGGTGCGCAATAAGGCAGGATCCTTATTCCTTAGAGGCCCTTAGTCTCCCACAAGGTCACCTGATGGAGTATTGACTCCAGGCGTTTGACGTCTACCAAAATCATTCAAAAGGAGAGTGGCAGCCTTGGATCACATAGTGTGTATTGAAGGTCACGTCGTGTAAATGCAACATGATTGCAGGCGAGTGGCACCCTTGGAACACGTAGTGCGTCTTGAAGGGAACGTCACGATTTTTAACACTGATAAGTTAATGAACTTAATACCTAAAAAAATAGGTCTCCTTAGGACTTGGTCAGCCTTAAAATGAATGATTTCATTAGTAAAGATTAATAATTATAAATTCCCTATAAAAAAATCGAGCCTAGTAAATTTAAAGCCTAGGTCTAAGTAGGACATGTAAAAAAAAAAAAAAAAACACTTATTGGACATTTAACAAAGGGGGGGTGAACAAATTTCAAACATAAATAATTAAATTAAAATTTTAATGGAGGATCAAAATATTTAAAAGATCAATTGTTGGCTAAGTACAAACTTGCTAATTTATAACTTAGACCAAAAATGGGAAACTTAAAGAAAAAGGGGAATGTTGAACATAGTAGGGAATCTAGTCTAGAAAACTTTCAAAATTCGAACTCAACTAGGCTTTAAGAAAGACGTCAGTCATTAAAGGAATGTAAGGGAATAAAGAGACTCCAAGAAGCATTTTTAGGAGAGATTTTAGGTGGGTGAGGGAAATTGTCAAATTAAATTAATTAATTAAATAAAATTCTGGTGCAACTAAGGGATCAGGTGACAATTGTATGGAGGAGAATTTTCTTAATTAATTTTTAATAAAATGGATTTAATGTGCATTTTGGAAAGAAGTCACTAAGAAAAATCTTTAAAAGAAATGGTAGAGGAGGAGAAGGGAGGACGTCTGGTAGGCGTGAGGTTACACTGCTGATATTTTTCTTGACTGTTTTTTCTTTTAGAAGTTGGGATGCCCAGCTCGATTAGAGAGTGGTAGCTCGACCTTGCGAGGAAATTTGGGTAATAAATTTATTTGGTTGTGGGTGTGTGGCCCCGTTGCATCTCGGGGGGCTCAGGAGGGAGAAGAATACCCCTAGCGTTGGTTGGAAGGTACCGGTGAGGTCTCATCGATAAGAAAGCACAAGCAACGAGGATAGCCAACCGCTGAAGACATAAACAAGACAACATCGGTTATGGTATTCCTGTTTAGTATGTTATGGTATTAAAATTTTGTTTTATGTTTGTATGGTCGTGGTAATTTGATGAAAATTTTACTGCGTTGATATTTCTTGCATATGTCCAATTACAGGGGTTTATCAGATTGTTCATTATAGGTTCTAGTTAAGTACTGTAAGATGATATATGTAAGGAAGCTAATCTGTACATATAATGTTGATCTCGCCAGGTATTTATTTAATTCTAAAATTGACTGCTAGAACATATAGATGTTGATAGATGTTGATTGCGCCCTTTCTCTAAAAAACTAGGTGTGAATGTATATTTTTATGATATTGATCGCTACAATTTCTAAGTTGTATGCATATTTCTATGACAGTTGATAGCTTCCATTTCTGAGTTGTATGTATTTTTCTATGACAGTTGATAACTGCCATTTCTGAGCTGTATTTATATTTCTATGACAGTTGATAGCTTCCATTTATGAGTTGTATGTATATTTCTATGACAGTTGATAGCTGCCATTTATGAGCTTGTATGTATTGTTGAGGTTGATCGCTTCCCTTTTCTGAGAGGGGTTGTGTATTTTAAGAACATTTTGTCCCCGCCCTTGAATGAAATCTTGGATGATAAACCTAAACTACCATTTATTTTACTGCGTAGAAGCATTGAATGTTCTGTATGGTAGGCCTGGAAGTTGCTTTCCCTTGGGTGTGCTTGGGCGAGTCAAGGGAGAATAAATATACCCTAAAATAACTGATTAATCCATGCTTCGCCGATCCTATTATTTTTCTAAGATTAAAACCCTCCTTACCTAGATTCGAATTTTAGAGTTCAAATTCTCCTTCTGCGTTCTTTTTGGTTAAGTAGTTGTTCCATAAGGAAACACTTGGGTTTCGAATGCCTATCTCCTTCTGAAGTAGTTGTTCCATAAGGCAACACTTGGGTCTCGAATGCCTATCTCCTTGATATTGGAGTAGATGTTTATGTTCTCTACATATCCTTGGATCGATCGTTGCTTGGGTACTCGAGTCTCAATTCCTTTTCCATTAGGCTAATTTCTGGGAGAAGGGAGCCTGAACTCCATTGTCTGGTGCATTCCTTGATAGTTTGTTTAAGGCCCCGAAGGAGCCCCTTTTTCTGTGCACAGTACCCAGACCTGGTATAGAGATGAGATGGTCTCCCTTCATGGTAACCGCTTAGAGTACTGGGCACGAAGTTCCTTGAACCTTGAATGACTGTTCCCACACCCATTTTCTCCACTTTCTGAAGAGTCCCCTCCTCATGTAGATATCCTTGTGATGGATCATCTCTTGATCTCGTTACCAGTGACCCATAGGGACTCGTACCTACAACCCAACTGCCTTCCTAGCCAGTCTGAAACGATTCTCTCCTCGGCGTTTTCTTCCTTGTCCAGAAAGTTTCTTATCCCTCCGTGTCGTCTCAAAATCATCTGCACATTTCGGTGTCAGATTCCTTCTCTTTTCAGTGTGTTTCTCCCCTTGGCTCGACTTAAAGCCACTTGAGATTAAAAGGCGTACACCTATCTAGTTTCTTCCTTCATGGATTATTTTACATTTGATCACTAGACTGGTTAAATTACAACATGGTATATGTTGTTATATCCTTTCTTTTTATTTGTTAAATCTAGTTAAATTGAGCGAATACGTGTGGACCTATTTTATGTAAAATCAAAGTATTAGTTTTATGGTCTCAATGATGATTAAACATGCAAAAGTTAAAATGAAAGTTTATATATGGATAATTTTGGGTTAGAACTTACACTGGTTTTAATAATTTTCCCGTGTCCAAAATAAACTTAAATTGGCCACATGTTAAGGTTTATTATATGAATAAATGTTGATATTGTTTGTTTTATGGCTTATTATTGATTTATTATTTTACATTAATAGTGTTTTATGATTAAACATTAATATTGTTTAATTAATTTTAAAGGTAAATGGTTTTATAAGAAAGTAATATGGATTTGATCTTAGAATTTGTCTCTAGTAAAAAAAGGGGAAGTGTACTTCTCCCTCGCATTTTAATTATCCTAGATTTTAATTACACTCACGAATAGGAAGGTAATTTAGTTTCCATTAATAAATGTGTATTTTTAAACTTCGTGATTACTTATTCAGCCATTGTTTGTAACCTTAATGTTAGTTAGATGCATCACCCTTAGATGCTCGTTGTTTGCGCATTGGATTTTAGGGATTGCATTAATATATTCTCATGGAGGTGATGTATGTTTTAAATTGCATTAATATATTCTCATGCACCTTGTTGTGGAGTTGAAGTATGAATTATTTGGATAACTAAATAACTGCTAAGCCACGATAGTGAAGTTGAAGTTAATCCATGTGTCTTTAAATAAATGTTGACTTATTGAGTTATGTAGTTGTTTTACACTCGCGTGCAACGATTATAATGTAAGAACAATTGTTTAGACTACTCACGCTCTCAGATTTTATGTATTATTGATGTCCTTATACATTAGTCTTAGTCTTCTAGTGTGTAATGGAAATTATTATGACAGATGATTATATTTTGTGACTAGGCCTTACACCTCGAGAATAAATGATAATTTCCTTGTGCTTTGGTTTCAATATGGTCTGTTATGTGTTATGTGAATGTTGACTTATGTATCTTGATTGATAGATGCTTAGGATTGATGGACTAATGAATTGAATGACTGTTGTTTCTGTTAATGATTGTGTAGTTACATCGACATACGTGTCATGGCAAAAGGTGAGGATGTGTCGAAATTGTATCATATTCGATTATTGACGCATCATCTTTGTTTCATTAATTTTGTGATTAATGTGTCGATGATGTCACTCTTATTTTATGGTTTAATTTCCTAATGTAGCTTTAAAAAAAAAATGGCCTATCGTATGTCGCTTGTTGTCATAACAACGAGGTTGCTTCAATTCTACAATCAAGCAAAAGTTTGTTCTAAGAATGAGATTAAGTTATGTAAGAAGCATGAAGCTTCTCTTATGGTATCATGGTGCAACACTTCCAGAGTCAACTCTAGAAGTCCGTAGATGGCTCCTTGAAGACCAAAGTTCAAAATATATAGAACTCGAAGTGCATAAATACCCTCTCAAGTCAGGTAGAGGTTATAACCTTCAGAAGTACAAGATCAAGAGAGACAGTGCAAACTTTACATAGAGGAGGTGCAAAGTACATGATTAACAATTAAAATCCAAATCTTAGGAGGGATGCACTATTGAGCATTGGAGTTCATTTCAAGGGAAACTATCAAAAGGGACAATGTGTGCAGGGTTCAAAAGAGGAAATCAAAGGTTGAAATCCCTTCGAAGGAAACCAATTGACAAGGTTTTATCATGAGAAATTCAGAATCCCCGGGACTGTCCAATCAGACAAAATATGCGCACTCGCTAAAACTCACAGACCTTTGGGCTTCGTCACTTCGACAGATCCGAGTTATTTATCTTAAGAGAGCCCTGAAGTCTAAAGTTATGAAGTGATATAAATCGTAGATCAATGAGAGATTTCTAGCCGTTGGATCCGCAGGAGTTAATCCTGACTGTCATTGATGGTAGATCCAGGACTGTCATATCTGTGGGTTTCGACCTTCGTGAATTCAGAGGAAATGAGAGTTGCAACAACTAATACCTCTAAATCCTGGAGCCCTCGAGTTCCTTATGGCCATAGATTTGAGTAAAGTGTGAGAAGTATTGATCTCTTAGTATTTCAGTATTCGACTCTCCGACTAATTTAAGAGGTAATTGTTAAGGATCATGAAGACCCAAAAGTTCCAAACTCCCTTAGTAAACTTCATCCATAGATATAGTGATTGATCGAGGAACATTAGATCTAAGAGCCTTAGTCCTTCAGAGGTTCGACAGTTCGAAACTCTGGAGGAAAAAGGGTTGTAGTTGCAAAGGTGACAAACTCCCAGAGTTCTGAACACCAGAGTAGATGACTGTCGTTTATTTTAGAAGTAGTGTAAGCTATTATATATCTGATTTGTTTAGTGGTTCGATGGTCTGAGTGAACAGTATAAGGTTGTGAAATAAGGGAAAAACACCGAAGTCTGAAGTTTTGTACTGGATCTCCACCATAGAATCTCGCGTGAGGTGAAACTCCACCAGCTGTTAGATTAAGATGTTAAAAGTTAATGAAGGAGGGTGGTAGGGAAGGATAACCTACAATTGCCGATAAAATCATCTTATGACTAAATTCGACTGGTTAACACTTCATGAGAAAAGGATTGTAGAAGTTTAAAATACTTCGGAGCACCATAGTCCCAGAGCTCCGAATAACACCCTTTTTCCAGCATTGGGTTATATCCCCTGGTCACATGCCTAACTTGTTAAGAAAAAGGGATAACATCCAGGAATGAAGTAAGTTAAGATATAAGTTTGGAGACTTTCATACAAGCATTCCAAGATCCCGAAGTTTGAAATTAAGATACTATAGCATAGATATTCCTTGTTACTGATAACTTTGGTTAACCACGAATCTAAATCAGAGAACACAATAATTTCAGATCAACAACCCATCAGGATCCATCCTTCGAAAAATTTGAAATTTATCGTAAACTAACAGGGAGTGGATAAAATTTGAATATAATTTACAATCTGATGGGATCTCATTGTAATAATTGTTCAGGAGCTACATGAAATTCAGCAGAGGAACTCATTACAATCATATTTACACAAATTCAACATAATCCATATTACCATGAATTGAAAGACAATTTCCATGATAAAAAATTGCATTGAGAGTATAAATCAACAAAGTTTCCATGGAACCCCCAGATTGGATGATAGTGAGGGACACATGGAACTTTGAGGTGGTGCAAAGAGGACGACATGATGATGGCCATGTGATTGAAGCATGGAATGCACCACCGCCACCCCCATGCATTTAAATCTCCCATACGATGTTCCAGGCACCATTAATCCTTGTGCGCCTAACCTCCTCATGTTGTCCCCTCCATGGCTCCGCTCATTGAAGACACCATTAATCTACACATGCGACATCTCCTTCTTCTTCAGTCGTGAATCCATGCCTCATTCCAACCTCCCTCCTTTGCAGCGCTCTCCTACAACTAGCTTTATCTCTAGGTCCTCCTTGTCCACCTGGGCTCTTCCCCTGCACTTACCTTCACCCTCTGGGCTATCAAAATTCCTATACAAAGAGACAAGATAAGGAGAGGCTCACCTTGGAAACCACTTCAACCTCAGTTGGTCCTCCCTAGGGTGCCTGGACCCTCCCTAGGATCCTCCCCTGGGTCATCCCCCTCGCACTCCTCATAGTTTGAACAAAAACCGCGTGCCTCCTCCTCCCCTCCCACTTCCCAGCTTGAAGGGTTGGCACTCTCAGATAGTTCGTTGGGTTTTCTCACATGACCCATCCTTAACTGGGCCTCTTCATCATGGGCGCCTCTTGCAGTACCACCAAATTCACCAGCCAGTGCACTTGGTGCACCAGAGACCTCCTCCACTCGCCCACCCTTAGAAGCACCACCTTTTCAATAGGAAACTCAGCTAGGGCCACACTCCTTTTTAGACTCAGTCCTGGACTCACAATTGCAGGATAGCTTGTCCATCCTCCATGACCTAGTCTTCGATCTTCACCAGGGCTTGGATGCCCTCTAGTTTCGACTGGAGATACTGGACAGGAAGACCTCTACGCTCCTCCAAATCCTCTCCACCTTCTAGGGGGCCTTCCACTTCACACCAGATGCATCGAGGGTATCAGAGAACACTCATGCAGGTGAAACAAGAGAAAGGGGGCTTCCCACAAGAGATGGAGACTTGGGGTAGGCCATGCATGTGGCCATGGATGAGGAATATACGCCTAGAGAATAAGAAACAACTGGTGAGTACATTGCAGCAGGAATGGTCTTGCATACACCCAGGGAAGTGGGAGGCACACGACCCGATGATAGATAGGAAGGGGGTGACTCGGACGTCACTATGCATGAGCAGATGGAATGGAGGAGGGAAGATGTCGAAGATGAGCCCTAGGACCAAGCAACCTATGCCACCTCTCCATTTGGATGGCTAGGTTACAAGCCAAGTGTATGACCAACACAGGGGTCCATATATCATCGTTTTTCTTCTGTGGCCTCATGGAGGCCAGTAATAGGTTCAGTTTTTGCTTATGGATTTTAGTTTTCTATTTCTTAGCTCTGCTTTCAGTTTCTGTAAGACTGGTAGTCATTTTGATCCCAACACCGACTGGCTAAACTAATTTTCCCATAGGGTAGTTTAGTTATTACAATACGACACTATTGCACATTTTGTAACTCTGGTTTTTTGAAGGTTCCTTATATATAAATTCTTACTTATATAAAAAAACAAAAACAAAGTTTCCATGGAATAAATTAATTTAGGATTCGACAAGGTTTCCAACTGAGAACTCATGAGGACACAATTTGGACTTGACTCCATAGTTTACCAGAGATAAATACACCCATAATGTCCTTAATAATTTCAAATAAACTATGATCATACAAATTCACAATGAATAATGCACGAGTTTTATAACATAGATCATACACAATATAAATTCAAATTTGCAATGAGGATCATGTCGCTCAATTTAGGGTTCAGAAAACATCCAAAATTACAACGAAAGTTTAAAATATAGACACTATAAATACTATTCGTTGTAGCAACTATAATTTAAAATATAAACTTTGAACTAATTCTCATTGAAAACAAATGTAACCATGGGAATTTAGGCTTTCTAGTGATGCTACAGAGACCCTATCAGTCCAAAATACTTCTACACTAATGCTACAAATAATTTCAGAATATAAAAATACCAATACAAAAGAATGTTGCATACTGAAGATGCCTTCAAGTCTTGTGCTCATTCCTTTCATTCGCTTGCTAATCATAGAGACTTCACCGATACCTCCTAGCCAATGCTAGGGGTAATATTCTTCCCCCTTAGACCCCTGATCTACAATGGGGCCAAGCAGAAAAACTAGAACACAATAGCTTCCAATCTTGCCTCGCAAGGAAGAGATTCCACTCTTTTCACAAGCCCGGAGTCCCAACTCTCAAAAGTAAAAAAACACAGTCAATCAAAAATTCGGCAGCATAACAATGTTTTCCCAAAATTTCGATCCCCTTCTATTCTACTTCAATTACTTTATATAATTCTTCCTCATGGACATATGTCCCTCGTGCATAATTCATTAATTTTTAATAATTTAGTTAAAGGATTATCTACCCACTACAAGTGTCACATTCTCTCGATATTTGACCACTAATTTCTCTTTCAATTTGATTTAAAATCCACTTTTCCTCACATTTCGCCATGTGTTCCTAATTTTCCTCTTAGTTGTCTCTTGGTTCCCCAATCCCCTTAATTAATGGGTGTCTCCTAACTAGGTTTTAGTTAGAGTTGTATTAGGAGTCTTCTTAGTTAGGATAGGGTTGGTTGACTCAAATTCTATTCTATGCACAACCCATTCTCTCAATTTGTTATTTATTTCTAAATAAAGATTCATTTTTAATAATTTCATGCACACATGTGCATTTTATCAATTCTTTAGGTCTTTACTTACTATTTCCTAACATTTGATTTCCTTCAAATATTTACTCATGTCCCAATTCAATTAGTCCATTTATTTAAATTTTAGACTTCGACTTAGACTTCTGGTTGGCTTTAATAATTATTAATCTATTGTTTAATTAATTATTTAATCCAACAAGGTCTAATCATTCCAGTTGTTTCTAGTCCACCTATGTTTATTGACTCATGTTTCAATTGTAGAACGTTCCCTTCAAGACACATCTTCGTGCTCTAAGGGTGCTACTCACGTTGACTTGTTTTTGCAAGTTTTTCCAACCGCTTGGAGTCAAAACTTCATTCGGTTGACCTTGTGAGAGACTAAGGGATTCTAACAAATAAGGACTCTGCCTTATTGCATGCCCCTTAGAAATATTCGTGAGAGACTATCTTAGTCTTCCCTCATGACATCATGGACCTCTCGAACTCGGTAATCATTAACCTACCATTCGAGCCACGACGAGAGTGCTAGTAGGTTGTGACATGGAATATGCCACACCTGTCCCTCATGTATGGTTTCTGTGCAAGGCCCCTTTACTCCTTATGTGAGTCGGATTAGCAAGCATCGCCAAGCCTGCATCCACTGACAAAAACAATGTCAAAAATCCATATACATAAATCATACTAAAATCCATCATATGTTCATAGTAATGAAATACTCAAACAATAAAATCCACTCCCTGACTCAATTTGGAGTCCAAGGAAGCCCTTTGATTCGACCGACATCCATAACCTGTCATGTGTCCTTCACACTCAGGACGACTTGTCAAAAATACCTGTCAACATATATATACATCAATATAATCAATCAACCATAACACCTCAACATCATCATATATATAACCCATAATTTAAATGAAATCATTGTGTACCATACTCGGATCACTTGCAAGCAAGTGTCCTCAAAGAACAAGTCAATAATAGTATGCTCAGTAGAACAAGATTTTACAAATAATTATAAAATATGTGGTATTGTTGATGAATTATTACATCCAGTTAACTACTTGACCGTCGATAAATTATTGATATTATTCTGATGACAATTATTGGACCGTCAACTAGTTACTCATCACAAATTAATTCTTATGAGATCTTCCTTATAGTCGACAGATGTCAACACTTCTTGACTAATTACATTGACTATTAATTATGGAGGTTTTATTACAGAGGGTGGCCACAAGAATTGCCACAAAAATCACTCTTTCTTCTAAATCAGAATTAAATGACTTCTTGTACGCCTAATGCTTTATGTAAACCAATTTAGTCTTAAACCATCAAGTATATATATATATATATATATATATATATATATATATATAGTATTACATAGATAACCAGTAAGGAAAATGAATTTCGATTGGATGTGTATGACTATCATTAGTTCCAATTTTATTGAAGGAGAATTTAACGAATCCATCAACAATATGTAGACTATCATTTTGGTGTTACTATTTTAAGATTGATAATAAATATGCTATTAATGTTGTTATCGTTGTAATTTCTATTAAATTAATATCAGTGTAATCTACTAATAAATATACACATGCAAGTGATATTTAATAATTATAATATCAAAAGTATTGATCTTACCATTGTCGTCTTGAAGTAACATGAATAGCGACGATAAACAAAAACTTTATTTTATGACTAAATTAATATGTGCAAGGTACAACCACTAATTAGATTGAATGAAAAAACATAGTAGTGTTTCCTCAAATCTTTTAGCCGAAATCTAGTTTAGTCTCTAGCAAGAGTTGGGATTATGCTAGATTATGAGATATTGATCCTTGTCTTTGGGGCCTTTAGATAGAATTCTTGGAAACTCAGAGTTAGAAAATATCATTTGTTTAGTTGATTGCACCGATTTTGGAATAAACTACTTAGTTAATGATGCCAATTTAGGCCTTGTAAATGACAAGAAGATTGAATTAAATTACTTATTACTTCTTAATGATTAATTATTTTGAAGACTATCAATGGGCCATTACTTTACTATATACAAATGGTGTTTTAGGAACTTATCTTGAAATTATAGGAGCGATGGAACAGACNTTATCTCTCTCCTCAGGGGCTGCTCGACCTCTCAGTCTAGTATCGTTCAACCACTTGAGTTGAATTGACTCTTCGGTTCCCTACTAGAACTTGACGAAGTCTATCACAGGTCCCTCTTTCTCGAAATTATGGGTCCTATCCACCCCATGACTCTCTTCTTGGCCCTTTGAATAAATTTGAAGGCAGAACTAGTTATATGTGCTAGGCCCTTTCCATCATATTACCTCGGGCCATGTCCCAGGGTTAAACCATGAAAGATGCTTCGGCTTTGGGACTTCGGCCTATTCACAAAAACCAACCCCTATATCCACGAACTATGAATCAATGAAATCAAATGGTGCAAGGATCAACAATATTCATCAATCCCTTATATCAACAACTATGATCTATTCGGACTTCGGCCTTTGGGAGTCTCTCGCTTGTCCTCCTCTTCTTTTTTCTGGAGCACTGCTTCTCCGAAATGCATGAATTTCTTCCACGTGTCCCTCTTATATCCAATGGTATGGATTCACTCCACTCTTCATGACTTCATGAAGATTTCTCTTGGCTCTTGGAAAGTCTTCCTAATCTCTAACTCTCGGATCTCCTGATCTTTTGCCACCTGTCCTCTCTTGACAATGGGTGATTTTCACTTGCATTTGGGACTTCGACAAGTCCTCACTCCTTGTGCACACTTAGCACTTTTCTTCCCGAGACTTAGAATATTCCCAACCTCTTTCACTCCTTTCATTTTTCTTATGTGTGATGATGCTAGTTCTCCTGAGCTTTTGCTTGGCTCAAACTGATCCAGAATTGGATCCAGGAGCTTGATGGGGCTCATAAAGGCCTAAAAATCAAAGTTCTTAGAATAGATTCAAAACATAAGTGTGTGTAGGCCTCGTCGATATGAACCCAATGCAACTTGAATGGGCTTAAACATATTTCATGTGCTCCTAATATGATGATCTGTTCATTTTTCCAAATAGGCAAAAAAATGATGATTGTACAAACCGTATAGTGCCACATGGCAGATGATTTTACAGGTCATACAGTCATACAAATGACATGGTAGGCATAGTTGGAAATGACATGGTAGCATATGAAGGTGACACGTGGCAGGCTAATTGGGTGTATGAATTGATGATGTGTTGGGTAGGTACAGGTGGACCAATTCGAGAGTGACATGTGTCACCACTACAAGGGTGACACATGGCATGCCCGTACGACGTACGTACGACATGTGGAAGATAGTGACTGCGCAAGTGTGCTGACAGGGAAGATGACGTGGCATACATGTGTGGAAGAGATGGTTGAATAGTGTGCTGACACGTGGTAGTAGATGGTGTATGGAACAATGCCATATGGCCTAGACATGGGTTGCATGCACACATCTGAAATACTGTATTCATGTTTGGACTTACTAATCTTGATGAGGTTTCTGTTCAAGTAACATAAATTGAAGTAGGGAAAACAAGTGTTGGTGTATCAAGAGAATCGTCTTCAAGGAAAGAGGAAAATAGGAAGTGACATGGCAAGAAGGAAAATTCAGTGGCAAAAAATGAAGAGAAGCCGTCTTGTAAGCACTGAAGTAAAGAAGGGCATGATGAGGATTTTTGTTGGAAATTTCATCCCGAGAAGAGACTGAAGTGGTTCAAAGAGAAGAAAGGGAGGAAAATAGTCGCAGTGACAACATGACCCACATACTTGGGATCAGATTCAAGTGACGAATCTAAAGTCTCATTTGTTGGCATGACAGGTAAAATTGGTGAAGGATTTGACTGTAGAAGTAACTTGTTTCACATAAGGGTCATCATGTGGCACACTAAGGTCGATACATTGATAGATAGTGGAGCTCAATCTAATGTAATTTCATAGGAATTGGTTAATAAATTGGGATTAAAAACAAAAATACATCATAAGCATTACACACTTAAATGGATAAGAAACAATCATCAAATGCACATAACCAAGCAGTGCATGTTAAAATTTGAAATTTCATCTAAGTTTGTAGATGAGGTAACATGTGATGTGGTGTCACTAAGTGAATGTGGAATGGTCTTAGGCATTCCTTAGTTATATGATCGCAAATCAATCTTCTATAGGGAAAATAATCAATATCACTTAACCAAAGCAGGTCAAGAATATGTGGTTCATGCTCATCATTTCAAAAAAAATAAAACTCTTCAAACTATGGAATAATTAAGAAAGGTGTCTCAAGAAAGAAACACACCTATAATTGTTTCTAATCAAGTATTCGATCTTAAGCAAGAACAAGAGATGATTGTAGAATGGAAAATCAATCACATTTTGCTTCAAGATAAGTTAAGGTCATGCAAATATTACAAACATATCAACTCATTTGCAGTCATATTTTTTATGCAATCATTATTAATGCTGTCTAAATGGATGATAGTGGCTTTAGTAAGATATGACAAGGTACAAATGGCTAACAATATGTTGTCATTTATCATGATTGTGTTATAGTAGATCTTCTTGATGAGAGGGGTGCACAAGACAAAGTTCAAAGACAGGGAACAAGTCGGGTGGCCTATATCCCGAGATTGATGACTAGTCAGTAAAATTTTGTGGGACCAAAAGCTATTTAGTGGGGAGGTGTGATCTAGAATTGGATCCAGGAGCTTGATGGGGCTTATAAAGGCCTAAAAATCAAAGTTCTTAGAATGGCTTCAAAATGGATGTGTGTGTAGCCCTCATCTATACGAACCCAACACAACTTGAACGAGTTGAAATGGGCATCGTATGCTCCTAATATGGCGATCTGTTTATTTTTTCAAATAGACAAAAAAATGATGACTGTACAGTCCGTATAGTGCCACGTGGCTGCTGACTGTACAAGCCATATGGATGTATAATTGACATGGAAACATTTGGAGGTGACATGTGACAGGCCGACTGGGCATACAAAATGATGATGTGTTGGGTAGGTACTAGTGGACCAATCCGAGAGTGACTTGTGTCACCACTGCAAGGGTGACATGTGGCATGCCCGTACGACATACACACAACACATGGAAGATAGTGACTGGGCAAGTGTGCTGATAGGGAAGATCATGTGGAAGACATGTGTGGTAGAGCTGGTCGAATAGTGTGCTGACACGTGGAAGTAGTTGGCATATGGAACAATGCTACATGGCCCAGACATGGGCTGCCACATGGCACCCAGGTATTGGTTGTTGGTTTTTTTCAAAAGTGTTGGAGCACGATGGATTTGAATCAATGAACTCTCGTATGAGGGAATGTCTTGGGCGTAGGCCGGGCTACCAACCTTCCTACCTATTAGGTCTTAACTGTATGTGTTTCCACTTGTATTTAAAGTTAAGTATTGGTTTGAATGGGTGGACAAAGAGTTGGGGCTAACCCCAGCCCTCGGCACAAAGCCTTATCACAGGACCATTGCAATATGACCATGGCCTTCCTTTTTATGGTACGTGGGAATATAGTTAGGGGTATAGCCCCAATTATATGAATGTCCATACATTTGTCTACTTGACACTTGGTGCTAACCACCATGTGATAGAGTTATGGCATGAATGGATCCAACTAATGGTTTTGGGAACTTCCATCATAGGACCCAGTATATAACTATTAGCATAGGAAATAAGGGTTAGCCCTGGTCGGTCAGGTTATCATGCCAACTAGGGGCATAACCACAGGCATTGGACCAGGCGATTAGCCCATTAATAGTGCGTGGAGGTTTTGACACATGGCCATATGGCCTTTCACATAAATCAAGGTGTTGGCAGAAGAGGGGCCAACGTGCAACCCATAGGGGGTTAGCGCTTGGCCATATGATTCCATGCGACCATGAAAAGGGGGTGGATGCCCAACCTTTAGGGGCCGAGTTTAATTATGTGCATTTTTTGGTTTTTCACTATATAATAGTGATTTTGTATTGATTTTATAAGCAATTTTGGAGATGTTTGGCCAATATTGGGGGATATTGGGCCCTTTTTTAAACCAGATCTTGGGGGGAAGTTGGGATATGGTTACCAACTTCAGATATATATAAACCAGGGATCCTTGAAGCCATGGGAAGGAAATTTAGAGAAGGTTTATGCTGAATATTTTCCAAGCCAAAGAAATTTTTATGCAAGGAAGTTATTGAGGAGCGCACCTTTGCAGGCCATTTGTGGGAGCTTTGGTCATCCAATTTGAGTGTCATTTCTTTTGTTGGGTTCCAGAGATCTGGTAGAACAAGACCATATCATTTTGTATCCTTTTTGGAACTTATGTGATGTACTTTTAACTCTTTTAATAGAAATAAGAAAGCCTCACCCATTGAGATAAAGGCCTAGAGACGTAGGCGATATTTCTCAACTCCGTTACCACTTTGGTGTTCTATGGTTTTCTATTCTTGTTGATTTATTTCAGATATGTATATGTGTATATGGATGTGATGTTTCTTCTATAATTCATCCTCTTTCATTCAAGTTCCTAAATGGTTAATAAATACATGCATAATAACTCAACCATTGTCATTTAAAATATCTTTTCAGATCACGAATCTTCAAGGTTCTTGACTCTCTTGCCTCCTTCCACAGACTGTTTGGTGCCCTCCTGGAAACTCGATGCTGTTTATCCTGAGCTTGTGAGATGAAATCACTTTGTCCCTGGTTCACATATGTGCTTGATTCAAGTATTCATACGACTTCTTACAACACTTATCCAAATGTTGGCTTGGTGCACTCCTTGCATAGGTCTTACTTCTGTATTCCTAAAATCCTTTTAGGTTTTACAAGGAAAATGTTACACCAACTCAATGCACACTTGTAGATATTATCTTTTCTTAGAGCTTTCAGTCACTCTCAGGTTTCTTCAATTTACTCAACACTTCAAAATGTGTTGGTTGTATGCACACTCACACTTTCTCAATGCCCTCTTGGAAGAGTCCTACAGAGTCTCCAATAACTATGTGTTGTGCTTCCTCCTGCATAGAATTTCCTTCAGGGTATTCAACAAACTAGAATTTCTCCATTGAGTTTGTGAATTATTCTAGGGTTCCCTCCTAGCACATTCTTCTCTGACTCGAAAGAGTTCAGACACACACTCCTTGCGTCGACTCACAGAGTTTCAATTCTCTATCGTGCACTCCTTGCATTTATCCTGAAGAACTATAACTAATTAGACAAACTCACATATAGAGGGTTCTATATCCATCCCCGCAGATGATTTCTAACACACACATCTACAACATAAACACACATGAATGACATTCATAAATAAACATCCATTACACAGGAAAATGGTAAACAGTGTAATATGTTCCTATCTATTAATAACATAATTTCAATTACAATATATGAGTCTGAATTGCAACTAAGTCTCGGCTCTCAACAATCTCTTAGCTTAGAATGATTTTTCATCAAACTCTAGCAGCCTCACAACAACCTCTACTGGGCGTATAATACAAACATTTATACAAGAGGGGCTCAATGAGATTTCCCTCCAAGATACACTAATGGTGTCTAATAACCATTTAAAATGCCTGACTAATGAGGCAGATTACAATGAGTGGAAATATGATCCAAATCAGATGCAGATCCTTCCTACCATCAACCACTTAAGGAGACTTCATCTTCAACTTGTGCAAAGGAACAACTTGGCTCCTCCATCCTGACAACATTAATTGCCTTAATTACATTTTAAATTTCAAAGGGAAAATAAGAGGGTGATGCCTCTCCCTTCCTAGAATGTGCACCAAGATGCTAACCAGATGATGCATGTTGAGGTGGAATGATGCACCTACATCATACTCCACTGCTATGAAAATTCATGATATCCTACTCATGAGATCCCCAGCTCTGTTGAAATCCTCTTAGATCCCAAAATTTCTCGTCGAGTTGTCCTCCTGCCCCTTCACTTTGTTGTTGTTGTTTCTTCTACATTTTTCCTGCTTCTCGTGCATGTTCTCTTCTATCCATCTTCTCCTTTCTTACATCTTCTTTTGTCGATTTCAACATCAACTCCCTTATAGCCTCTATGACCTCTTCTAGCTGATCTCCTGTCTGGTTCTCCTCATGAAGTCTACTCGACTGTAACTCCTTCTGCTACTTCAAGGGAATATCATCCTAATCTCCCATGCCCCTTTTGTCTCCTATGACACTAACTGGCCACTTAGTTGTAGACTCCAGGTCCATAGGCTCTTTAATAAATTATTGCTCAACTATCTCCTCTAAAAGGCCAAGTCTTTTGTCAGTGTTTCTTGTGTTGGTTCAACTCCATATTCCTCCAGTTGTTTCTCATGCTGGCATGTCTCCTCTGTCATGGCTATCTCCTGGAAGCCACCTTTTGGTTCTGGACTGTCCAACCAATCCTCTAGCATCTTCAAATCCATCTCCCATTGAGTGAGCGCCTCAAATTTTTTCTCCTCTTTTGTTGTTGGGGTAGACTTCAATATCTGCTCCTTCTCCTCCTTTATGATAGTATTTTCTAGTTGTCTTTCTTCTGCACATAAAACTTGTGCATTGGCCTCTGCTGGGATGATTGGCAGGAATATTCTGATTCCCCCAATGATAAAAAATCTCCTCTAATCATCCTTTTTCAACACTCCTTGCTTATATGAACTCTCAATTGAGTTCATGATACTGTTAGACAGTCTTCTCTCCTCTCCCTTTCCCACCTGGAAACTTGGGACTTCTCCTCTGTCCTCCTAGTCCCTACGAGATCAACTACTGATCTCATCTTATTTCCCACCTGGCAATTTGAACTTTCATCACTTCCCTCCTGGAAGTTCATGAGATCAACTGACCTCTTCTCATTTCCCACCTTAAAATCTGTGAGACCTCTGCTAGATCTCTTTCCCTTGCCACTGATATTTTCATCATGTTTCAACAATCTTTTTAACATATGTTGTTGCCTTCTGGCCAACAACTTATAAAAAAACCACTTGGATGTCCTTTTCAAAGGCCACTTATATCTCCAGTGTACCTTTTCCTCTGGTTGCATATTCAATGCTATCTTTTCCATTTCTGCTCAGATTTCACTGAGCTCCTTGTCCATTTCCTCTTTTCTCTTCTGTGGATAGTCCTCTCCTTGACCATGCTTATGGCCTACAAAAACCATCTTGTTTCACCTGCAGCCCACTTGGCTGTCTATCATTTGTTCCATACCTTGCAACAGTCTCCATAGAGCATCTCATTCTGTCTCCTTTCCTACAAAAATCAATTTTGTGTCTCTGATACCACTCTGGCATAGACCGCCCCCTTATCTCTCTATTGAGGGGCCACTCGATCTCCCAGTCTAGGATCGTTCAACCACCTAATTCGAATCGACTCTTCAGCTCCCTACTGGAACCCAATGTATTCTATCACAGGTCCCTCTTTCACCAAAGTGTGGGTCCTATCCACCCCATGGCTCTCTTCTTGGCCCTTTGAAAAAATTTGACGACGACACTAGTTCTTTGTGCTAGTCCCTTTCCATCATATGACCTTGGGCCATGTATTGGGGATAAACCATGAAAGATGCTTTCTCTTCAGGACTTCTTCCTATTCACATCAACCAAATCCTATATCCCTGAACTCCAAATCGACGAACTCAAATGGCATGAGGATCAATGATCTTTGTCACTTCCTTAGATCAATGACTGTGATCTATTTAGACTCCGGCCTTGGAGAGTCTCTTTCTTGTCCTCCTCTTCTTTGTTTCAGAGATTTGCTTCTCCAAAATGCATGTATTTATTCCATGTGTCCCTCCCAGATACAACGATCTGGATTCAGTATGCTCTTCATGACTTCGCGAAGATTGCTATTGGCTCTGGGCAAGTCTTCCGGAGCTCTAACTCCCAGATCTCATAATATTTTTCCACCTGTCATCTCCTGACGATGGGAGATTTTCACTTGCCTTCGGGACTTCGACAATTACTCACTCCTTGTGAACACTTAACACTTTTTTGTTCAAGACTTATACTGTTCTCGGCCTCTTGCACGCCTTGCAATTTTCTTGCGCGTGACGATGCTAGTTCTCCTAAGATTTTTCTCGGCTCGAACCTTCAAGGTTCTCGTCTCTCTTGCGTCCTTCCATGAAATATCTAGTGCCCTCTTGAAAACTTGACGCTCTTTCTCCTGATCTTGTGAAATGAACTCACTTTTTCTCTGGCGCACTCCTGTGCTCAATTTAAGTCTTCAGACAGATTCTTACAACAGTTATCCAAATTTTGGCCTGGTGCACTCCTTTCATAGGTCTTAATTTTGTATACTTGAAATCCATTCAGGTTTTCCAAGGAAAATCTTACGCCCGCTCAATGCACACTTGGAGAGCTTCTCTTTTCTCAGAGTGTTCAGTCACTCTGGGGTTTACTCAATGTCCTCAACATTCCAGAATGTTTTGGATCTATACGCACTCGCACTTTCTCAATGCCCTCCTGGTAGAGTCCTATAGAGTCTCCAGTAACTCTGTGCTAGGCTTCCTCCTGCGCAGACTTTCCTTCAGGGTATTCAACAACCTATAAGTTCTCCCTTGAGTATGTGAATTATTTTGGGGTGCCCTCCTGACGCGCTCTTCTTTGACTCAAAAGAGTTCAAACATGCACTCCTTACATCAGCTCACAGAGTTTCAATTCTTTGTCATGCACTCCTTACACTTAGCCTGAAGAACCAGAACCAATTCGTCAAACTCACAAATATAGGGTTCTATCTATATCCCTGTAGATGAGTTCTAACATACACATCTACAACATAAAAACACATGAATGACATTGAGAAATAGACATCCATTACACAGGAAAATGGTAAACGGTGTAATTTGTTCCTATCTATTAATAATAGAATTTCAATTACAATATATGAGTCTGGACTGCAAATAATTCTCGGCTCTCAATAATCTCTTGTATTACAATGATTTTTCATCAAACTCCAACAACCTCACAACAACCTCTACTAGGCACATAATACAAACATTTATACAAGAGGGGCTTGATGAGCTTTCCCTCCAAGCTACACTAGTGGTGTCTAATCACCATTTAAAACACCTGACTAATGAGGCAGATTATAATGAGTGGAAATCTGATCTGAATCGGATGCAGATCCTTCCTACTGTCAACCACTTAAGGTGACTTCATCTACAACTTGTGTGAAGGCACAACTTCGATCCTCCATCCCGACATCATTAATTTCCTTAAGTACATTTTAAATTTCAAAGGAAAAATGAGAGGGCGACGCCTCTCCCTTCCTTGAATTCACACCAACATGCTAACAAGATGGAGCGTGTTGAGGTGGAATGATGCTCCTGCATCAAGTGATGTAAGATGTAACACTTAGTAGTAATATCCAATTTAAATTATGCTAGTCTATTGGAGTGTGAGCGTGGAATTTGATTAAATATTAGAAGATGGAAGAGTGGATATCAATGTGTACTGAAAGGTGGAATTGTAACTTTTAGAAAGGTTATTAAATTGTTAGTTTAATTTTTAAATGTTGTTAACAAGTAGATTAAATT
>ML777284.1:1499761-1518118 GCA_009831015.1 Picea engelmannii | reverse complement strand
TTTTCCAAAAAAAAAAAAAAAAAAATAGGTAAAGTAAATTAAATATGCAAGATTAATTATATTATGTATATAGTGCTTCTATACTTCTTTTTTGAAAATTATTCATTTAATAGGAATTTATTTTTTGTAAATAAAATTCACTTACTGACCTTTATGTAAATTTACAAGAATAATCAAAGCAAAGTTGCTTGGTTTATGGAGTCCCCTCACTTTTTCCCAAATGCTTCATATTGAAGACTTCATGGTGGTGGGAGATTTCATAGCATTGGGTAAATACTTAGATATGAATAAGAGAATCTTTTTTTATGAAGAATTGCTTGATGATCAAGAAATAAGATTAAGGTCTTTCTATGTCTTCTGATTTTAGTTTGTTTTTCAGTATTATTATTTTTTGAAGAGAGCTTTTTGCTGAGATTTGTATAAGCTACTTAATAGTTTTGAAATTTGTGGGTACCCTATGACTAATGGATTTTAAAACCATTTTGTTGATTTCAGATTTATTTTTGAAGATAAGTGTATGGATAATAGATGCAGTCACTTTTTATGAATCTATCTGTCATTATATATACCTGAAAAAATTTCTTTGATTCAATATGAATAGCATAGAAGCTGTTTTTTTTTTCAGTTTTTTTTTTTACAACTATANATATATATATATATATATATATATATATATATATATATATATATATATATATTGAGTGAGCCTAATGGTTAAGAACATGTGTTTTCTCAGTAGACTTTATCAGTCAAATCATTGGACTAAAAAAATCCCTTGTCCCACAAACAATCAATCTCAAACACTGCTTGACCTTAAAAATAAATTATTATTATTATATATAATAACACCATTTCAATTAAAACAAATACCCACCTCTCTTTAAATTTTAAATTCTCAATTCTCATATTCAAGTATGTCACATTCTATACTGTATTTAGTATATCATGGTATTTTCTGTCGGTTAAATAAGTCTGATGCATGTCATTGTAGCTGTCTATAATATGCCTCGGCCCTCATGGAATATTTTTTTTTGTCATTTAGTTAAATCTGCTATTTTTTTTGACATTTAGTTAATCTGATATCTTTTGTCCTTTACGTTTTGAATGATTTATTTTAATTTGATACCATTCAGTGTAGACTAATTTTTTGTTTTTTATGGTGAGAGGATCGGAACGTAGAAAGTTTGTATTATCAACAACCGTGTTTCATTTTGTTACCACAAGAGCTCTGCATCATCTCAAAACTTATTGACAAATATTTGAAACCCATCCAAACCGATTGCAACGTGAACGCCGTGACAGAGGTGAGAGCATCTCCATAATTCAGAGATTGAAGTCAGTGAAGACTCGGCCAACTTCTAGAATGAGTCACCATCTCCATAATTCAGAGATTGAAGTCAGTGACAGAGGTGAGAGTCTCTCCATAAGTCAGTGAAGACTCGGCGAACTTCTAGAATGAGTCACCATCTGCATGAGTAGTAGAAAGTTCAAATCGGCGCTTAGCATGATAATGCTGATTGAATGGAGACAATAACGCCAAGCTTTGTAGTTTTTTTGTATGTAAAGATTTCTGGTGGAAACGATTCCATTTTTTTTTTATTAATTATGTTTTTTTTACTTTTTATAATATGTTTTTATAATATGAAGTAAATATACATTTATAAACATATGTAGATATATTAATATTATTACTATATTATAGATATATATTAATATTATTAAATATATATATATATATATATAAAACAATATTTTGATTTTATATAATTATATACCACTTAGGTTACCTTTAATAATTTATATTAAAATATTATATATTAAAATTATATATTACAATATTTTTATTTTTAAAGTATAATGTTAATTTTAGTAATAATAAATTATATCAATATATATGTTATTCATGTTTATATAATTGCTATAGTTTCTATATCTTATTATATTAATATTTTGTACTCGATCCTCGATCCACATGTTAGAGTCCATCTGAATTATGTATGTTCATCTATCTCAATAAAACTTCCAGCACCACTTTTTATTTTACGTTCCTAAGCAGCTCCATCAAACCACCCAACTGTTGTTCCCCCATCAAGCACTGGAGGATGGTGAGATAATCGTGTCGAATGGATTCTAGCCCAAGGAAAGTCTATGTTGCCAAGAATTATGTGAAGAATCACATTTAAGGAGGGTCAACCAGAATCAAAGAGTACCCTGTTGTGCTTCAGCTGGATATTTCCAGTAAAAAATAGTTGGAAAATGAGGAAAGGATGTACAAGAGTTTGACCAATCAAGAAAACAAGCTTGAAGAGTGGCTCCCCTCCATTAAAGATTAAATTAAGAGAATGAGTCACTTGTAACAAAACCTACTGAGTGAAGCTACAATGGTTCATAATCTGTAATGTCGTCTCTCCCTCTGGTGAGCATAGGACACAAATTCTTGGACTAGAACATCCCCTTCGTTGAAGTTTATCCCAGGTTAGGATCATATCTTCCATCAAGAGACACGTAAAAAGTTTTAACTTTGTCCCAAGATCCCAAGTCCAAATTCTTCGATGCCACCATTTGCTACTGTATAACCAGAATTTACTAGCTAGAGCCACATATATATGAATTTTTAGCAGAAATGAAGCTTGATCGGTCACGCCCAGTCCAAATAGGTGTATCTAGTCAGTCAGTCAATTCGATGCCTGAAGCTATTAAAGCTCTGCAGAAACGATCCCTTTCTGCAACCTTTGTACCTAAGAACCCCAACACTTCACTTGTTTTCCACTAAGTCAAAACGCCCCCTGTCATGTCTATACCTCTATCCTGGTATAAGAAATGTATACCTTTTTGCTTAAGAGATGTAATAAGGAAAGGAGATAACCAGCAGCCGATATAAAGGCCTAGGATCATATCCTCACAAATGCGAATTGAGTGCCCCAACCCCAAGTTCCATGCCAACTAGTGGGTGATTACCTCCACTAACTTAACCATGCTATGCCAAAAGACTAAAACATTGTGAGACTTCTTCGAAGTGGATATCAATCAGGATACAACAGAGAAAGAAGGGAGATACTTATCCAATAACACTCTATTCCAAAGGACTTCTTTCATCAATCATGACCACAAAGTATTTGCAGCTAGGGATTTGTTGAATGTGGTTAGATTTGTAATCCCCCAACCGCCTCAAGGTTTTGGTTTGGCTATAGTCTCCCATTTATAGAGATGGATCCAATCCTTTTCCCCACTCCCTGACCACAAGAAGTTGAACATCAACTATCTGATGTTGGTAAGTACCGAGGTCGGAATAATAGCTACAGTCAACCAATAGATTGACAGACTTTCTAAAACAAACTTGACCAAAATATACTGTCCTCCCAAGGAAAGCCAGCAGTAGCACCAGAGCTCGATCCACTTCTCGTACTTGTGGATAATCCAACACCAATATTCAACTCTATAATTTGTGGGTATGAGAAAAAATCCCAGGTACTTGAAACCCTCCAAGAGTTCCACACACTTATAAGGAAAGAGAGAAATCAATGGTGTTAAGCCATCCTATGATAAACTAGAAAAATGGAAGTTATACTTGAGGGAATTTATACATAGACCAGAAGCTCTACAAAAAGTAGACAATGAGGAATATATGGCATTCCATTCGCTTAAAATAGCTTTTCTCATAATGATAACATCATCCACAAAAAAAAGATCGAGAATCTTCTTGGAGCACAAAATCTTAACACCTGTAATGTCCCCATCTGTTTGATCCTTTTTAAGAAGAAGACAAAGGCCTTCCATCACTAAAATAAAAATAATAGGCGATAAAGGGAATTATTTCCTGAGTCCACGCCCACTCTGGAAAAGAGGGGTAGTACCACCCTTAATCAATACAGAATAAGTAGCAGTAATAACACAGCAGATAATCCAGTTTGTAAGCAACATGACAAATCTAGTCTGGAGAAGGATCAATCTAAGAAAATCCCAGTTAACAAAATCATAATCCTTCTTCAGGTCAAGTTTAAGAATAAGATCCTTCATATTTTTCACTTTAATACTGTGGAGGAATTCCTATGTTGTTCCAACATCATCCACTATATGTCTACCTTTTAGGAAACCCAATTGCTCCCTAGAGAGTGTCCTAGAGAGGATCGATTTAATCATGTTTGATATAGCTTTTGCAATAATATTATATGCCAAGTTTCATAATGCAATAGGTTTGAAGTCCCCAAAGGAGGAGGGCCTTCTTACCTTCGGAGTGAAGGATAAAAAGGTAGAGTTTAAGGATATTTCCATAGTTCCCTCCCTCCTTGACTCCTCCATAGCCTCAAGTAGGTCATCCCCTACTAGAGCAAAGAAATGAAGGAAGAATTCCACTATCGACCCGCCAAGTCCAGAACTTTTGTCTTTGGTGAAACCATTAATAACACTCTATATTTCTTATTTTGTGCAAGACCCTTCAATGGCTAAACGGTCTATATCCTCAATGAAGCAGGGGAAAATTTGAACTGTGCTCACCTGTTCCAGAATCGAGTTATGTCCCATATCCGAGTAGGAAAATTTGAAATGTCTAACCTCTTCTTTTATTAGTGTCTCCTGTCCCGAGTGAAAGTTGTTTTTTTCATCTTTGATTTCCCAAATAGCTATGCGGTTTCACCTATGATTCACATACTGGTGAAAAAACATAGTGTTCTTGTCACCTTTTTGAAGCCAAATTGCTTTGCTTCTTTGTCTCAACAATTCCTCCTCTACTAGGAGAATCTTACTTCGTTTTTTCTCAAGAAGTTTGATTTGTAAATCAGAGTCCCCTGTATCCAAAATTAGAGCCTTTGTAAGGTAATACTTCCTTATCTTATCCTATAACAGGTCAAGTTACAAATGTTTGTTATGCTTCAACTCAGTTCCCTAGGTTTTCACTCTATTTTTCAATACTTTCAATTTCTAGAAAAGTCTTTTTTGAGCTGAGGTTTCTCCCACAAATGCAAACGAATTCCAAACCTCTGAGACTAAATCACTCAAACCCTCTTCCCCTAACCAACAAGGATTCAACTTAAAAGGAAAGTTATCCCTTCTTTGGAAATTGTCTAGCTGAAGAAGAGCATGAGCATGGTATGAGATGAAAGGCATAACTACCCAAGACTGATGCCTCCCAGTGACCTTGAGCAAGTCCTCAACCATGTAAATCATATCCAATATTTTTGTAATTTCCTTTGTTCCAGTTCTGCCATTGTGGCACGTAGGCCCATAGTCAATAGGGATTATATCCACTAACCATTTTTCTTGGAATATTTCTTTAAAGTACCATGCCAAAGGGTCCAACCGGGTTCCCCCTCCCCACAGTTCACCAACATAAACAGTGAAATTTAGGTCACCTAAAAAAATTAAGTTTTTATTGTACAACAATTTACTGTTAAGAACTTTGTTCCATAACGTCTTTCATTATGTACACATCCCATAGAAGTTAACCAAGGTAACTAGAAAATTTAGTTCAACACTAGCAAATTTGGGTCATTTTGCGACGGCTATTTCGACGCTCTTACGAAGTTATGTCGTGGAATTTGCAACGAATATGGACTCTCTGAAATGTCATTTTGTGTCATGTGGAAATTGCGACAAAATTGAATGAACGTTGCAAGAGCGATGCCCCTAGGGAACTTATCACAATTGCGACAAAAAAGAAATATCGTTGCCAATACGACAATTTAGGCAAAAATTATGAAACCAACATTTCGTCTCAATAGCGATGACCCTTGTTATGAAAAATTTCGTTGTTTACATAGAAAAAATGTCGCATCTATTTAAGTTGTTGTCGCAAGTGTGACGACAACTTTTTCGTTGTTTACATAGAAAAATTGTCGCAGCTATTTAAGTTGTTGTCGCACTCGTAATGACAACTTTTGTTGTTTATATTGAAAAACTGTCACAGCTATTTAAGTTGTCGTCACAAGTGAGACGACAACTTTTCGTTGTTTATATAGAAAAATTGTCGCAACTATTTAAGTTGATGTCGCACTCGCGACGACAACTTTTGTTGTTTATATTGCAAAACTGTCGCAGCTATTTAAGTTGTCGTCGCAAGTGCGACGACAACTTTTCTTTGTTTACATAGAAAAATTGTTGCAGATATTTAAGTTGTTGTCACACTTGCGACGACAACTTTTGTTGTTTTTATTGCAAAACTATCGCAACTATTTAAGTTGTCGTCGCAAGTGCGACGAACAATATTTATTTAAAAATAAAAATAAATAAAAAATTTAATTGATTTAGTATTACCATTTTAATATTAATATTAATACAGGATGCAAATGAAGAGCTTAATGATCTTATTAGAAGATTTTATCAGATAATTAAGGTGCAATAGACCAAAGAACAAATGAATGAGAGATTTCAAGAATATCAAAATAAGATGAAAATTATTTTTGACAGAAGAGTTAAAGAGAGATTTTACTCTTTTACTCCATGAGATTTGGTGCCACATCAATTTTACCAAGGAAGAAGATGGCAAAGTCAAGGATATTAATGGAATAGGGCATCAAGGAATAATTATGCGACAAGATATTATCAAATATTTAAGGAATCAAAGGAAAGGAAGCTATCAAAGAATGACACTGAAAATAACTAAATATGGATGGATGAATAATCATATTGTATGAGAGCATAAATATAAGTAACTTGATTACTTGGTTTCATCACATGCAAAATATTTAGCCACAAAGCTTTTAGGACAGTTTTTCGAATGGGGGTACTTATGTTATGACCCAATGGGGGGTATGTATGGGGTTGAATGTGTATGTAATTGGATTGAATGCATATGTGAAACATTTGAACATATGATTTGGATATATGGATGTACTTGGGTTATTTGGAGGAATTTGTTCCTAACTATAAGGAAGTTGTCCTCCACACTCACATTTGGCATACACTATGTATATTGATGGAGCATGTTATTTTGAGTATTTGGACAATAACTCTTACTTACCTCATGGATTTGCCTCCTAGATATATACTAAGGGCAATTGGTTTACATGGTGTAATCAACAAAAACTGACATCAATTCTATAATTGTTAAGTTTCTTGTTAGTTCAAACAATATTTTTCTTGACAAGCATTATATTTTTAAAGTGTTGCCATCCTCTTTATTTGGTCATCTTGAAGTCATTGTGCATTTTTCTCTAAAAAAAGGTTTCATTTTTAATAAATCTTATTCTAATTATAATATGAATGAACTTTGCTTAATAGCCAAGCTTGTATGGAGATGATTTCATTCATTTTGGAGAGCAATAGTTTATGTTCCTAATATTTCTTTATCCCTAAGACCAATATATGGCATGCCCATTATATTGTTTCCATGCTTTGACTACAATGCACACCAACCACCCAACTTAAACTCACATCAAACCAAGGTTGTGAGACTTGGGATTGACGAAAAGTTAGTGAGTTTGGGATATGGAAAAAATTGGCAACTTAGCAAAAATCAATTCAAAACTCTTCAAATAGAAACAACACTCAGAATATAGAAAAAAATGTTCATAAAAAATATTAATGACATTTCCATCCTTAAAATCTATAAAACAATAGGTTTTCCATCAATTCATCTCATCAAATATGATAACAAAAAATCTGGCACTTAAAATTAGCCTCAAAAACTTAAACATAAATCAAATAGCTTGCATGGGACTATGACATCTTTGCAACAAATTCATTTTAGGTGGTGTTTCGGGTTGTTTGTGCCCCCCCTTTGATACTGTGGTTATAGTGTTTGAACTTGAGCTTCTTGTCATCATTTGATTCAAGTTTGAAGGCATGTTCTCATGATTGATCAAACCACCTTTTGGACTTAGGATCCATGGTTAGTCAAGATTCAATACAAAGAATAGAAGAGAATATCTCCAAAATCAATTTTGCTGAAAATCATAATACTTTCTTCAAAATCAGAATGCAATTGAAACTGAAGATCTAACATGTAGATATCTTGGCTCTCCACCTCTTATTCAGTCTCCAACCCACAAATACAAGTGTTCTCAAGACTCCAATTGAACCCCAAACAAGAATAACACAACCTGTTGAAAAAAGTTTCTGTGTTCACAGTCCAACTGAAAACTCAAATCGATGAAAATAAAATGACCAAATGAGTGAAATGCATCTTGGTATTGGGTTATATTTCTGTAGGGTTTACTTTGATGTATTCCTGCTCATATTTCTCCCTCCAAAAAACACATTTTGGCCTTTTCTCCAAGTCAATTCCATGTGGGATCCACCTTTTCTTAATGGGCGAGTTTTGTCATATTTCAACAAGTCTAACAAGTTCGAGTCAGGTTCAACAGGTTTTGCAAAGTTTCATTTATAGGAAAGCTTCACAACAAGTTTTCACTAGTTATTCATTTCAGTGTTGACCCAACAAACTCACAGACCTTCGGCATGTCTCACAAAATTGCTTCAAATGAAGGCTGTGAGACTCAGTCTCAACAAAAACTCGGCTAGCTTGGGACTGGGCAAAACTTGAAAGCTCAACAAGACTTGACAAAACTCTAAACTGAAAATTAAAATAAAATTTAATTAAAAAAACTCTCAAAATACAAGAAATTTTATGCAAAAAAAATAATATGACATTTTCGTCCATAAATCTATAAAACAACAGTTTATCCGTCAATTCATCTCATCAAATATGATAATATAAAATTTGGCACTTGAAATGTGTTCAAAAACTGAACCATAAATCAAAATTTCAAATAGCTTGGAATCCATCAAATAATAACAAGTTCAACAATTGAACTATTGTACTACATAAATCATGACATAATCATAAACTCAAAATAGACAATATCTCCAATGTCGAGTATCATTTATTTTGTTTCCTTCATTTGATCTTGAAGCATGAGAGTCTGAATTTATTTTAGGAGATATCAAAGCATGCAAAGATTGAAGGTATTATAGCAAACCCCACTAAAACAAGTTTCCTTGTTCACAATCACGCTATAGATTGAAACACAATCACTCAAGAATAAATGAGAAAATGAGTTATATGCCTTTAGGGTTTCATTAGAGGATTTCAAGGTCTTTTTTCCCCTCCAAAACCCTGTCTAAGACCTTTCTCCAAGTGCTTTTCATGTGGGGTCTATTTTTACCTATTAGGGGTCAAAATCATGAGCTCTATACAAGTTCTAGCAAGTTTCCATGGGTTCCAACAAGTTTCATGCAATTTTATAGTCTCTACAATTTTTTTCCACTAACCTACAATGAGTATCTTCAAATCCAAGGGATGAGGAAGAATCTAGATTACCTTGCTCTTAAACACATCCTCACATTGGCCATACAATTGTGGCAGGCAAAGAATAGCACACCAACCCCATTTAGTTTTGTGAACTTTCAAAAGATCCTGACAATGTTTCTTGAATTTACTAGAACAACTTCAATAATTAGGATTCTTTATCAAGAGTATGATACTATATGGCATAGTTATCACACCTAAATATGGTTCTCACATGATATCCATGACTTTCTTTTGCAGAGGTTTTTATGGAGACATGATATCTACCCTATTGCTCGTAAATGATGACATCCTCCTAGTCTCCTTATAAGAACAGTGAAATATGATTGTTATTAAATTTTTGGGCAAGGCTAGGCAATTTGAGTTCAACCTTGGTAAGACCATGTCATGATTTTCAACACCGCTAATGAAGCACTACTGAAATAACATTTCACTTTTTCCTTCAAAATATTTCAAGGCCAAGACTAAGTTTATGCCCAATAAATAAAGATTAGTCTTCTTAAAGGTTGTGCAATGTTTATGCATATAGGTAAGTATATATGTATACATGGGTATGAGCACATAAACAAACAAGTGCCATGAAATAGCCCTCCACTTATTCATTTCTATTATATATTCACTTGACAACAATTTAGGTAATAAAACATAGAATGCTTCATTATATGCACTTTATGTTAGATTTGGTGGCTCTAAGGTACTTCCGCATAGGCGGCGCCCATCATGTAGAAGTGACCAAGAACATTTCTCCCTAGTGACTTTATAAAATGATTTTATAAAGTTAAGTTGAGCTTTTATTTTTTAATGTGTAAAAGTGAATTTATGAGGTTGTCGATCACTTTAGTGACTTAAGTGACCTCAATGAATGATTAAGTCATTACCGTTGATATCATGAGGGCAAGATTAGATCTTGACCACCAATCTCAATGGGAGACAAAGTGTTAAAGGAGTTACACATTGGAAATTGCATAAAGGAAGCACTTGAGGGAGAGAGGGCACACACTTTGAGGAGAGCTTGAGAAAGAAGGTGAATAGTCACTTTTCTCAAGAAAGAGATTGAGCTCATGGAGAAATGAGAGTAACAACAAGAGGAGGGTGCATTCTCCAAGGGAAAGAGGGAGGTTCATATAGCTAGAGGAGGGGCATGATTTCCAAGGAAGGAGAGGGTTCATACAACTGAAGGAGGGCATGATTTTCAAGAGGAGAAGAGGGCACGTTTTTCTAGAAATTACAACATTAAATGTTGAGTTGATAGCAGTGAAAAGGGAGGTCATACATCAATGTTTAGAGGCCGTAGAATAGCACATAGGGACAAAAATCGAGGCAAGAGGATGGAAATTTTTTCTAAGTGTTTGGATGTACGAAATTAGTGCAGAACAATATTGCTAATGTGCACATATATGGAGATTTTATTTGTTGTTAAAAGGACTATACATTGCAGAAAATGGGGATTGTTTTGTGTGTTTTTTAGCACACAAATTGAGAAGGTTTGTTGGCACATTTTTCAATAATTTTTGTTGTTGTAAACTCTAATATGAAATTGCTCTGAGCTCAATAAGAAAACTCTCCTTGAACAGGTTTTCCCAAGTTGGGTTTTTTCGAGGGGCATTGCCCAGAAATTACTAGTGTTATATGGAGTGATTTCTTTGTTGTTCATTATTATTTCCGCTGTTATTTTAGTTTCATATCTCTATCATATAGTATTTATGATTCATTGTTGAATCTTTATAAGAGGTTGAAATATGTTTATGAATTAGTATATATCTGAGCTAAAATTTCTACATGGTATCATAACTGGTGCTCTGAGGTTCAACAAATAAGAGAGTTGACACTTGATTTGCAATGCGTTGCAAATGGGTTTTGCCTGGAAGAAGGGAAGGGAAGAAAGTAAATGAAGATATGCAACATAATCCAAAGAATACTATGAATCATGAAGATATGAAACATAAAATGTTGTCTATAGGGAATCATGAACCTTTGAGTGAGATATGGGTATTGCTATAATATTTTGTGTATCAAAGATGACTATGAAGGATTTAACAATGGTTGGGGGATAAATCCAAGGAATTAGACCTTGAAAAAATATTATTGGGTTAATAGGCCATGATTAAAGCCATGAACTACAACATGAGACATTTAAAGGGGATCTTTTGCATACGGGTTGGATGAAGTTTCCATTAGGATTTTTTGTGTAATAGGTATTTATGTTGGGGCCTTGACCATAATTAGGTTATGAAAATAGGGTCCTTAATCCATAAAGTATGATCACGGCCTTTAACTACAACATCATCCCTTTAGAGGGGATATTTTTCATATGAATGAGAAACGGTTTCCATTAGGATTTTTTGTGTAGTCGGGATGGGTCTTCGGGCCCTGACCATGATTAGGGGATGAAAATAAGGTCCTTAATCCATAAATGAGGGTAACTAGTCTTATGGGACATGAAATATTCTTCAAACAACTAAAAAAACAATTTTAGAAATTAACTTTGTCCTTGAGCACGATATTGGTACTTTTAGGAGGCTTTACATAAAAGATATCGATCTCATAGATTTGGCTGTAAATGAAGCTTCTAGGGCCCTATTCCATGATAAAGGACTCAACTCACGATACAAAATCAAATCATTGGCCTCTTGGTGGGATATGGGCATCATTAAGAGAATTTTTATACCAAGCATGGGTCTCAAGGCTTTGACCATGGTCAATGAAGGAAAACAAGGGTTGTATGATCTAAATTAGTATTTTAGAGATTATAATATTTAACATATGAATGAGATTTGGGAAATATTAGAAAACTTTAGATGCATTGGATGGATTTGGAGACTGTGACCATGGTCATGCGAGAAAATCAAGGGTCTTAAGATCTAAATGAAGCCTTTAATGCTCATGAACCATGCACATGTCCTTGAACCACTACAAAGTTTCTTTTAATGGGATATTTGGCCTCCAATTGCAATATGTGTGACGTTAGGTGGTTTCATGCACCAAGGATAGGTCTAGGGGTCATAACCATGACAAGGAGAGAAAATAAAGGGACTCAAGTCATATATAAATATTTTAAGTATATTGTCCATGAACATGGACTCAAATCACCACATAGGACCTCTAAAAAGGATCTTTGATCTCAAAATGGGATATGTGTGCCTATAGTTGTTTTTTCATACCAAGGATGGATCTTGGTGTCTTGACCATGGTAAAGTAGTGAAAAGAAGAGACATATCAACTAAATGAATATTTGAGGGCTCATGGGATAAAATGGGGTCTTAAACCATTACATTCATCCTTCAAAGGGGATATTTAGTCACCAATTGGGATACATATGCAATTAGGAGAATTTTTTGACCAAGGATGAGACTTTTTATTAATTTATATAAAACATGCCCTATATAAGATATCATTATCATTAAAGTGGTATGTGGATGCCATTAGAAGGTTTTATACATTAGGGATGGGTACTAGAGCCTTGAACATGGTTGGGTCACGAGTCGAGGGAATTAGGACCTAAGTTAATATTCTTGATCTAATAGGCCATGATCAAGGCCTCAAACTACAACATAGTTCCTTTAAAGTGAATCTTTGTCATATAAGTAGGATATGGGTCTAATAATGAGTTTTTTCATAGTAGGAATGGGTCTCAAGGACTTTACCATAACAAAGGGAGGACAATAAGGGCCTTATTCCATAAATGTATTTGTAAGGCTCAATATCCATGAACATCACCTTCAACATAATCCCTTTAGAGGAAATATTTGGCCTCCAAGTTGAATATGTGTACCATTATGAAATATTTTGTACTAGGGACATGTGCGTTAAGTAATTAGCCATGTTCAAGTGAGGAAAATAAGTCCCTTGGGTCATTTATGAATCTTTTAGGGATTAAGGGACATAATCAATGCCCTAAACCACATAACATGTTGTCTTTAGGGAATCATGAACCTTTGAGTGAGATATGGGTATTTTTATAATATTTTGTGTATCAAATATGGCTATGAAGGATTTAACCATGATTGGGTGATAAATCCAAGGAATTAGGCGTTGAAAAAATATTATTGGGTTAATAGGCCATGATTAAAGCCATTAACTACAACATGAGACATTTAAAGGGGATCTTTTGCATACCGGTTGGATGAAGTTTCTATTAGGATTTTTTGTGTAGTAGGGATTTATTTTGGGGCCTTGAACATGATTAGGTGATGAAAATAGGGTCCTTAATCCATAAAGTATGTACAAGGCCTTTAACTACAACATCATCCCTTTAAAGGGGATATTTTTCATATGAATGAGAAAGGGTTTCCATTAGGATTTTTTGTGTAGTTTGGATGGGTCTTCGGGCCCTGACCATGATTAGGGGATGAAAATAAGGTCCTTAATTCATAAATGAGTGTAAGTAGTCTTATGGGACATGGAATATTCTTCAAACAACTAAAAAAAAAAAAAATTAGAAATTAACTTTGTCGTGGAGGTGACCACCCTTCAAATGTGCATTTTTCAATGAAATTAAAAGGTTAAATGATTGAATAATAGCTAAACATCTATGAACACCCATATTTCTCGATTATGTCATCGCTCTATGATTTCAATGTTCATCTTGTTACATCCGCATTCTCAATCAAGGTATTTAGCATTTTTATGCATGGAAACAATTCCTCTTTGTATCCCACCTTGTGGAATCACAAGACCTTAACATTTAAATCCTTGGGTTCATGTCGTTGGCTTATTTTTCTGCTCGCAATGATTTTTGGAAGGATCAACATCATTGTACACATCATAGAGGAATGAATAAGTAGGCTTTGAGGCAATGTTGAGTAGCAGCACCATGTCCATGACACAATGAAAAGAATTGTAATGCTCTTTGTCATTAAGTGTATAACAAAATTACATTCATAGATATATACAAGCCATAGAAATAGACTTTTGTATACTATCAACTATATAATGTACATCTAACTGTCTTATAAAATTATTACATGACATCATGAATTTCTTTTAGTCTTCTTTTTTTCTTTCCAGTTCTTAAGCAAATCATCCACATCCATGTCTTCGTTTACTGGGTGCTCATCAACAGATGATGTTGTTTTAGTCCTTTCACGCTGAGTACGTCTGGCCTCATACCCATGACGTGGATGCTACTGTGAGGTTCCATTACCTAAAAAAATAAAAAATATTAAATTTATATGGCCAATTTTTAAATATCATTGAAGTAGTTCATTAATATTAAAAAAAAACTCTACAATGTAATTATTTACCTGGTCCTCTAGTCGGCAACGTTCGAATGGCTTCTAGCCCATTCACCTGATCTTCAGGTCAAGGATGATCATCTATGAAATTCTCTGCCATTGAAATGTAAAAATTTATAAGTACAAAATTATTAAGTATATGATTAATATATAGACATTTTACCATCGTGGGCCTCAGTCACAGGAACATCTTGGGGTTGCACCTCACTGGGATGGGGTTTTTGAGGAGCACCATGATCTTCTGTCAGTGTTTCACTATAAACACTATGTTGTCCAATACTAATGGTTTTGTTGATAGGGTTTCTCCCCTGATTAAAACAAAGTAAGACATTAAATTATGGACGATATCACATATTTACGTATTTTATAAGTAACGAAAGGTTAATGTGGACTGATTTTTATTTACCTTATCCTGAAAATTGGATATTAGGGTCTGCCCCATTCTTTTCCTACGATCAACCATATCTTTATAAACGTACTTGTAACCAAGTTGGAGGTCTTCCTCTGTGGTTTCTGTTCCGAAGTCATCACCCTGCATTGCATAAGGGTATGGTTTTTTAAAGTTTTTTTCTGCAATTACCTTAAAGTTGTAAGGTGATACAAATAATATTTTTAAGATGTTCGAGTACTTACGATTCATGACTGTAACCTCGAGTAGCCGCCCTAGTCTAGCTTGTGTTGGCCATGTTTGGCAATCCTTACTTTGGTTTCCTTCGAAGTGTCAGGCAACCTATCATCCAAATATTCAAGTATGTTATATATAACCACACTTTTAGTTATATCTAAAGAAAAATAAAGCTAGTATTGAATTCAAAAATTTGTAATTTGCCTTAGTGTACCATTTATTTGTTTTCCTGATTTTTTCAAAATCTTCTCTTTTGCATCATCAATGATCGCCTTCCACTCCCTCTCTGGAATTGAGGGAGGATGCTCATACCTAGGATTTCTTACCAAGCTTCATCTATAAACATCCTGGGTATATTTTAAATATTCACCCACTGCAGATGTGACTTCTTTTGTATTGAACGTCTCTACAACAAAGAGGCCTTCAAGATAATCCATAAGTTCCTTTTTGAGGTTGGAATTCTGGCAATTCCACCTCATGCGCAAGGTTGCCCCAAAAATAGACAAGGCCTTGCTCTCTACGTGCCTATAAAAAAGGTCGTTTCCTATACACACAAAGAGATGATCATTAATTTAAAATTAATAATCTAGATGATTTTTGTATGAGGACAACATTAAATGATTAAAATATGAATTAAAACTACCTGTGAGTCTTGATTGTTTTAATGAAATTCCATTATCGTCAACCAAAAATGTGCACAGAAGGGTCCCCGTGCTTGTCACACATCTAGATCCAAGAAAATAAACCGTCTCAACCACATCACCATGATCCTCATCTTTGCCACAATCTCTAGACTCTGATCAAGGTGTGGATCCATGTCGGTGCGTGTCATGGCTCCTATCTAAATGAGGTGTGGAAGATGGATAAGTAAATATTGCTGTAGAAGCTATATGACTGTCCACATCAGGACTCTGTAGCATCTCTGTAACACCACGACTACCAACCTCAGGCTGAACAGGCTCCAAATATTCCTTTTTAAAAAATAAAATGTTTTTTCGTGAGATAATGTAAAAGTTAAAGAACAAAGTGTCATAATTGAACATATGATTGCATTAAAAAAAATAAAAAATTATGGTTATTACCTTATATGTGTTAAGTTGTGACATAAGGAGCTTGATCCTTTCTTTGACGTCTGGGGTTTATTCTGGATGATATGACAAGCTAACAAGTTCCTTGTTAGCTTTAATGATATATTTTTTTAATAAGAGCATCAAATCAGTGCAAGAATAAAACCCCTTCTCATCGGCAGAATCATGATCCACATGGCCTGCTGACTACATATAATTTCAACAAAAACAATGTTATTTCAATAAAATTATATAAGAAAATAATAAAAACAACGTAAAATGAAAGTGGAAATTGATAATCATTTACATGTTATGTGGCTGACCCTTTTCCATGATCACCCTGCCACATTAAAATATAATTAGAACCCACAAATATTTAAAAAATTGTTAATGATAAGAAAAAAAACAATGTTAAAGATAATATTTACAACAATGTTAAAGATAATAAAAAAATATAATGCAATAAGTAGAGGTTTCTTAAAGAGGTGTTGCATAAGAACCTACACACTATTTTTCAATGTTTCTATTCGATTCAAATGTTAATCCACTAATAACTCTTCCCTGGGAGCTATCTTTTTTATTGAGCACAGGACTACCCAATTCTTTTCACATCCCTCAAATATGCAAGTCGGTTATTTGTTTGTTGTCTCGGGTCATGTGTTGTTTATAAACCCTGCGATATTGCCAGAAGCTTTAGGCCTTCGATCAATATAGATAGTCACTCCCTTATTTTTATCCTTGTTTATTAGTTGTATATAATTTGTGGCGTGTGCATATCTCTGCATACTTCGTATGTACCAGACCAACCACATCCAATCATTATAATTGTAACATGGTACAACATAGCCCATCAATTCAGTTACTGCATTGTATTTTACAATCATTCCATCCATGGAAAATAGCCCCAAGCCATGCAGGGTGGATGGTGTAATGCGATATGTCCTATTATTGACAATGAAGTCAACATCTATAGGAGTTAGTTCCTTAGGTACCCATTGCTTTACCAAATGTTTATACCTGAGTGGAACAACTATGTCTCCTATTCTCTCATCATCATAAGAGCATGATCCTCCAACAAGAAAACATTTCATGTGTCTACAAAATTCTATTGTGACTTTTTCACCTTTGGTCCTTATTTTCTTATCATATCTACTAGATGCAGTCGCATTTCCTGCCTCTATTTGTCCTAATCTTTCCTCACTCGACGAAGAAATATCTGACAGGTACCTGTTTGGTTGTACCTTTAGTTGCATGTGCAGGTTTTGTTAGTTAGTAGTCCATCATCATATTCACAGATCTAAATAAAACTTTTATATCTTTAGTTTTGGAAGCATAGTTAGACTAGGGTGCAATTACCAATATTAGTGGTCAACCACCTAATTTAGTGTGATATCCCTCTTAATTTTGGACATATTAAAGACATATTAAAAATGTGAAAACACTAAGGACATGATAAATTTATCATATGGATCTAAGAAAAAAATAGTATTAAGGTTGTTGTTTGTTGGATTTTTTCAAGATGAACCTAAAAAAAACACTCACTTGAACTTGAGCAATGCCATAACTTCTAGAAATGGTATAGAAAAATATAAATACTAGACTAGGATAACCCAACTGTTGGTCACTATAATTGCTTAATTAATTTCAAACAACCAAGTGAAACATAAATTATCAACCCAGGGAAGTCTTTTGTTTCAAAGATAGCTGCGCACTATATATGCTCAATTCCAAAAGCACTTAGTGTTGTAGTAAGGAAATCATTCTATCTATACTTGCTGAAGTGAACTGAAGCTCTGGATTGAATCACAGGAAAGTAATCTCCCTATTGCAATTCTTTATAGTTCAAATTAAGAATCCTGGATTACATTTAAAATAATATTGCAATGGGTGAGAACAACTATCTTGCAATCAGAGAACATGACCCTTACTCTCAAACAGAGACTCAGTACTAACACTCTTTTATGAAAGCACTAAATGCAGAAAACAATAAACTCTATCTAACAGAAAACAAAGCACTCAGCTCCTTTCTGTCTAAGCAGGAGCTTTAAGCCTTACTTCTGTTTAGCACACTTGTGAGATTGAGGTCTATAGAGAACAGGGAAATCTGATTCCTTCCTTTCTGAGCAGGGATCTCTAACCCAGTTTCCAGCTAACACAGGAAAAGTACACAGTGAATAGGATGTTTTG
>ML777284.1:1468876-1499661 GCA_009831015.1 Picea engelmannii | reverse complement strand
CGTGGCGGCCTCCTCTGTGTCTCAGCATCTGTTCTTCTGAACTGAGTGACAGCTCCGTGTTTCAGCATCTGCATCCTTGAACCGTGTAGCTGCTTCGTGTTTCGGCATATGCATCCTCGGACTGTGTAGCAGCTCCGTGTTTCAGCATATGCGTCCTTGGACTGTGTAGCAGCTTCCGTGTTTCAGCATCAGCTCAACAGCGGCTTTGGGCAGTGTTGTGTTTCAGCATCGGCCTTAAATACTATTCTGCAAATATGGACACTTATGCACTTCTAATCAATGGTTAGGTTCAAAAGTAATGTAAAGTATTATGCAAAACAGATTAAACATATAGTAATGAGAAAGGACGTTGTATACCTTGGAGTGATCAGATGAAGTGATAATATGGGGCTAAATACAGGTGATCAAGGGTATAATAATGGCAAAAAGTATGGGCAAAAAAGGTGCAATATGTGGTCCTAACACCAACTAGGCATCCTCTACTCAAGGAATAGGAACCACATGATACAAAACGCCTCTAAATTTTGCAAACCCCCATGTGTTTCATTGTCAACTCCCATAAGACCATCCTAAACCCCAATACTATAGGGAAACAATAATATTTTTGTAGGAATCAAAGAAACCTAGGGTTGAACATGGGACATAAAAACATGAAACCCATATCACATACAAAAATAAAATACACAAGGATAGATCCAAACCAAAAAACATGTTAACAAGGAAAACACATACTTTTCTATGTGCTTAAGACCAACTCAAAAATAAAACACATATGGACAAATTCAATTTGAATACCACTATCACAAGGAAAACGCATCCCTTTCTATGTGCCAAATACCAACAATTCCAACCAATTTACCAATGTATGCAAGAGGTAGCAATGAAACTACCCACAATCCTATGGAAAAACAACCCTCCTCCATGAAATTTTTTACCACACATTGAAAACCACTACAAAACACCATAATCGAGACCAAACCCAAGAGAGGAATGAAAAACATGGAACAACAACCAAATTCCAGAGTGCACCATGATCACTGAGACAACCACAACAAAAAACCATAATCGAGACCATAACCATGAAACCCATGGGAAACATAGAGCACCCACAAAATTTTAGGCTATTCCACAATGAGCACAATTCATGGCCCACTAAATTCTACAATACACCACGATCTCTAAGAGAACCATGACCATTCACCATATTAGAGACTAGATATAGGAAACTCCATAGTGCACCACAACAACCAAGATAACCACAACCATATATCATGGTTGATAATACATCTAAAAAACCCATGATAGGAACACACCACCCACCAAATTCTAAGCTACACCATTACAAGCATGGACCACCAAATCTCGACAACAACAAAAACACATGATAAACCATATTGAAAAAGGAAAATGAAAATAAATTCCCTCATGTTCATCTCATTTCCACCTCATGCATACCTTCGTACATGAATTGGTAACCTACAATTTTTTTGAAAAATGGAAAATAAACATATATTCCCTCATTCATCTAATTTTCACCTCCTTCCACCTTCATATATGAATAGGTAGCCTCCATTTCCCTCATATTCATCTAATTTCCAAAATAAGGGATATGGGGCATGGTTGTGTTGATTCAAGGGTTCTCTTTTCTATATCCTTTTAGTAGTAATAATAATAATAATCTATTTTTAAGTTAAAAACCAAGCCAGACACCAAATTGGTGTATGAGACCCCCTCCACCTAGCGATTTTACTGGTAAATTCTATGGTGCTATACATACCCTTCCCCCCTATGGATTTGAACATATGACCTATTAGAAGAAAACTACAGCTTCTGGTCTACCAAGGGGATTTACTAAGGTGGAATTTGTTCTACATGTTGGATCAAAGGTAGAATCTGGTCTACCAAGGGGAATACTACAACTTCTGAGGATACAAATGACAATGGAAATGCCACTATTGGATGTCGATGATGTTTTTGAATCATGGAGGTGCTATATTAACAATTGTTGCACCTAGAATATGATTAAGGGACTATTGAAACATTGATATTTATCAGTTGACATAAAATAAATTCTCACTATCTCAAGGAGATAACTACCCTTTTCAAATTTTGAACTACTGTTTGAGCATAATTCTTATTTTTTCCAAACTAACATCCACAACCAAACTAACCAATAAAATAAGAAAACTTGAACATGTTTTAAATCAACAAATGGACTATAATGCGTCACTACTGTTAATGGTTTTCCTAGCATACAGTATAGAACTCGACAAAAAAATTGATTTTGCAATTCTCTAGACATGACAATTGGACGAGTATGGCCAATATTTTCCATATTATCCTAATTTTGTTAAAACAAGTTCGCAATGTATACACATACTTCAAGACTTACTCGAGGCTCTCCCATAACAAGTGTCATTTTTTTCAAAAAAACATCAAAAGCTACTGCCTTCAAAAGATACAATTTACAAAAATATCGGAGATCTATGATATTTTTGGTTAAAGAGTTATTTTCAGTGAAACAAGAATCACACTTTAAATTGCAATTTTTCGAGTTTGAATTGGATCAGCCTCCAAACAAGTCGATCCAAAGGTCACTAATTCAAAGTCACATTAACCAAGTTTGACTTAGTTAACACAAGTCAAACTCATGATTTTGGCATGGATTGCTAGTCAAGGTCAGATTGTGCTAGTTGGCCTATGGAAGCAATTTTTTGTGGGTTTTCTCTAATTTTTTTTTCCTGTTTGAACTAGTTTCTTCTCTACCAGTCAACTACAAGTGGAAAACAAAGCAATAGGAGGTTGAAGTAATCCATTTAAGGCCATCCACTGACCCTTCTTGACATCTATGGGCAAGGGATAAGAAGGCATAGGCAATCCAATTCTTAGGGATCTAAATATTGCATAAAAACAATTCTTAGGGCATATGGGAAAGGAAGAATAAGGTGTAGGAAATCCTGAAATTATTAGGGCATATGGGAAGGGAAGAAGAAGGCGATATGTCCATCTCCTTCCAATACAAAAATGGAACTAACCAAACTTATAAAAACAAAAATACTAATCTCGAATTAGCAATGTAAATTCAAGTGTATAGAGGTACTCACCATCCTTGACCTCGACTTAATAAAGTGTGCTGGAATTGATTGTCAAAATTCATTGTGTAGGTGTAGGTTCTCCTTATCTCCACTGTGCGGGGGTTCTCTCCTCCCTCTCACTAGGTTCGATTTAATGGTGGTCGGGTTTCATTGAATGGCTGGGTTCGGCTAGGTTCGATTGAATGGTGGTCAGGGTTCTCTCCTCTGCTCCCTCTCACGCCTTATCTCCTTCATCTCACTGTGCTAGAATGGCGAGGTTTCATCTATTTGGGGTTTTTTCTCTAGTGTTGTTGTTGGCTCATTGTTGTGTGTGAAATATGGGCATGGGCTCATTACACAATTCAATTTTTTTTTATTTGAAATTTGTTATTTTTTATGTTATTTTTTATGTTTTGTTATTTTTATTATTGTTTTTAATATAATTAATATATATAAATTATATATTATTCAATATAATATATATAATTGATATAATAATAATAATCTAGGACAATTGTCAATACCCCGACAAGTGTTAATATATTATTTCACTGAGAACAAGTGTCAATACCGCACAATCCCAAGATTTGTATCATGACATTAGAGTAGAGTCCACATTAGGAACATTGAGAGTAGTGGCAAGGCCGATACACTCATAACCCTAGAAAAATTTCCCATCAAACAAATAACAATGATTTTGGTGTAAGGTCTAATGCCTGTGGTACTAGGGACAAAGCCAATTGTTGGAAAATTATCGATGGTGTTGGGGCGATGCTACATTGTTTAGAATGCCTTAATGGATAGTGTGACAATAACTCATCCTTGTTGTTCCAAATCCTTGCAATTATGGAGAAAGTGAAACTACACTCAAAATTAACTTACACTCATGAAACCCAACTACATGCCAAGTTAATTCACACCCATGATGTCTTAGTGGGAAATTACATCCCATTATGGGTTATAGTTGGACATTGTACTTGAAATGCAATCACATTTCTTGGGAACTTGTGTCATTCATGAGAGAAACCTTCCTCCTCTATGTTGATCCTAATTTGTCTTATCCCTTCCAATGTTGTGCCGCCATTGATGGGTTCTCTCTTGAACTAATTGTTATTGTTTTGTTGGATTTCATGAACTTGGGTTTGGTTGTCGAACCTATGGGTGGAAACTCATTTCCACTCATTTGGGTCTCCTAAAGAGAAATTACCATGGGGAACTTAGTCATTTGATGGATGAAACACAACACAATTCACTTAGTTAGCGACCCTAGTCCTTCTAACTATTCTATACCCATGTACTAAATCCATCAACATACTGACAAGACACAAGTTACAATTATAATCCATACACCTAATTTATGCACATACCCACACACCCAACCCATGAACCTAATGCATGAAACTAGAACACACAACTAACCACTATTAATGTTAGTGTTGGACTAAGGGTGGATGTAGCTATCACATCAACCCAAGAAATTGCACCCTAATGTGCTAATTACTCCTAATTCCAAACATGGACACCAAGGCACTAACCCAAAAACACTATTCTAAGCCACCCAAATATCCTAATGCACTTAACCCATATAACAATTGACCAATGTAGCTAATTGATGCACTTAACTCACACAATTGACCAATGTATCTATTTGATGCACTTAACCCATACACTTAATTTTGTTCCCCATCGGTGAACTTCTCCACGATAGAAAGAAAACCCACTTCATTGCATTAACATTCCATGTTGCTAACAAACCCATTTTCCATAATATTATATTTGGGTACTAGTAAGGCTTAGAATAATTCAAAAGCATACATATATAATACAAATGGATGTCACAATTAGGGAAGAGGGAACACATTCCCTTAAACCCTACCTCCCCATCATCTTAACAACTAACCCCACCATTACATACTTATCACCTTAGGAGCTCCATCTCAGATAATGACATGTGGTTGAAGCATGGGTATGCTCTTGAAAGAAAACACATAGTACTATCCCAAAGTTACAATTCCACCATTATTAATTGTGATAGGAGGTGATTTGGTGCTTTAGCACCATCAATAACATCTAGGCCCACCCATAGTAGGTCATATCAAGGAATTGTTAGAATCCCAAACCCCTAAACCCTTGAAAATTTAACCCTATTCTGGAACCCTTATAACCCCAAACATGTACATTAACTATTACATCTATCCATTATTAGTACTAGTCTATCACCTATGTTAACCCTAATCACTAACCTCTATAATTTCTAAGTTATAAACCCCAAAAGATAAATCCTAACTTATTAACCCTAAGCACCTAATACCTTGATATCACAAACATTAATACTTATAATACTCAAACCATATAACCAATTTAATCCATAACACTATAACCCTTATCATCCCTAACACCTAACCCTTAATTCTCGCCATACCTAACCCCTATAAACATTAACCCCTAATCCCTATAAATCACAATTCTAAGCTAATGTAACCTTTATCTAACTTGTAACTACTATTGAGCTTAACTACCATAGCCCCTAACTCATATATTCATTAACCTTTAACTCTTGTAACGTTTATAATGGATAAACCCTATTCTCAAACCCCTATAAATCCTCACTACTATTACCTTAATTGGTATAAACCCTATAACCCTTAGAATACCTAAATTGAACAAATATGACCTCTAATCCTAAAACTCTAATCTATGGTAACCAATGAACCATAACCCCTAACCAAAATAACCACTAGCCAATATAATCATTCTAACCCTTATTTTTTAATTATTATAACCCTTGATTGCTATAATTGATATTGCCCCCAAGCCACAAATTCTAAAACCCATTACCCATTTAACCTTTGTTACCATGAACCCATATAAACCTTTATAATTATTTTAACCACTAACCACATAAATCACAATCACATTTAACCCTTAACTCCTAAAAACCTTGACCCTTTACACATTATCTATATAACCCATGTTACGACTAACCCCAATAAATATTAACTTTTATCCAATATTAACCCATTTCCACTAACCCTAAGTGTTTAGCTATATCCACTAATATTTATATACATAAACACCACTAAACCTATATCACCCCTAACACTTAACACTTATAACCCTTAAATTTGAAAATCCCAAACCATAATAGCTCCTTACACATATTTCTTATAATATCTTAACTCTTTTAACACTTAGCAATTATAACCCTTAACCCCTGATCATTATAAAGACAAAATCCTAACTCCTATAACCCCTAATCCTTATGAACCCTTACCTCTAATGTCATCAACATATACCTACATTCTTAAAGAACATAACCTCTAGCCCTTAAAAACCCCTTTATCCCATAACACTTATATTCTCAATCAACCTTTACCCTAATAACAACTAATACCTAACCCCTATAATTATTAATCTATAAATGCCACAGACCTCCGACCCTCGGCCAAGATCCACACAGGATCGTTCTCCCTTTGGATCCGCAGAATTGAAATGGTTCTTTCAGCCCTCACTGGAACCCCACACTATCCGATCCATAGGTCCCTTCCCGAAAACCCCACCTACACAAACATGCACTAGGCGAGAGCTTTCACCTACACACGGCCTCCAGACACGACTGTGACCTTTTTTCGAAAAAGGAAATTTTGGGTTTCGCGATTTTGCGAACCCTGGCATCAAGTTCATTGACTTTTCGACCCCCCGAATGCTGAAAAGCCAAAATGCCGAAATAGGCTCAATGATGGTTATCCCCTGGCCAAACCTCAGTCTATGTGACCACTTTCCTCATGACCATATCCCACACATGTCACGTTTCGCAACTTCAGTCTTTTCAACACTCTGTGCCCCACTCCTTGTCTTTGGGATCCCTGAAATGCCGAACCTCGAATGCCAAAATCTAAGACCGCATCCCCACTCCAACAATACGTCGCGTTTCATGACTTCGAGAGCTTCAATGCAAAGCGCCCCTGGTTCCTTGTCCTCGGAACTTTCGAAATGTCGAACCCCAAAATGCCAAAATGTCGTTCTCCGAAATGCCGAAATGCCGAAATGGGTTTAACAGATTTGGGTTCTCCCTTAGCCTCCGAATGTTTTTGGGTTTTCAAGTTTCGGGATTTCGCGATTCCATTTGCAACAGTTCTTGACCCTTCGAACTCCCGGTATCCAAAATACCGAAGTATCGAACCCTGAAATGTCGAAATTCTAGTTCAAAGTTGGGATCAGTGGCCATGAGCCTCCCTTGATTTGAAGGCTTGTGTCTTTTCGAGATTTCATAGGTCAAGAGTTCTGAACTCTTACCCTTTGAATTCTCGGTATCCGAAATGACGAAATTCTCCCTTCGGGAATTTCCCTAAAACCTCGACCGCTCGCCACGTGTCCTCCTATTGGACGGTCACAATCTTTTCAGGATTTAGTGGGTCAAGACTCCTGAATCCTTCCCTTTGTATCTCCAGGTAGCCAAAATTCCAAAATAGGCCTTTCATTCCCCACTTCACATACGAGGGTTAAACATCCTGCACCTTCTCCTGGATCCGATGGTTATCATTCCATGCGCCCAGATTTGACAGCCTAGATCTATTTCTCCTATGCACTCTCCTCCTGCTTGCCTAGATGTATATTCAATGGTCCAAATTCTCGTCCTCTCTAGCTGATCTAATGACAGTTGTGCTCCCTCCTGAGCTTGTGTTTCTTCCTGAACTTGGAAGAATTCAAATGCTTCAAAGGTCTCAACCTTTTCTCCTGCTGTGAAGCCTGTATCCTTAGCTCCCGCCCGCGTTCTAAAGACATTGTACCTCCTTAGCTTTTCAAACTCTTACCCACCAAAGGGTGTCTCAAATTCTGCAATTCCTTGTAGCTATGGCTCTGTGTGAAAGGATTTTTTCCACCCGATCTTGGTCCTCTATGAAACCTTGAAAGGTTTCTCGACTTCTGCACTCTTTGCAGAGTCCCTACACACAACTATGCTATATGTCCTGAGCTTTGGGACTTTAGAATAAGTCCTCTCTCTCGTCTCCCACTCCTGTTGTCTGACGAGCCTTTAGACGGTTGTCTGTCTGTCAACACTTTACTCAGGTGTTGGCCTGGTGCACTCCTTGCATAGGTCTTTATCCTCTTAAGATTTAATTGCTTAGACCTCTAAGGTCTATGCTCCTTTCTCTCCTTGAAAGGATGGAAATGGCCTCTGGCAACTTCTTGCTCAAGCACTCCTTGCTGAGCCTACATGGTGTTTAGTAACCATGTGAAGGTCTTCCTCTTGACACTTCTTCTCCTTTCTAAACTAAAAAAGAGTTATTTCTATTCACTTCTTGCACTCGCTCGATGCCCTCCTGGCAGAGCTTCTACAGAATCCTCGGTGACCCTGTCTTCTCACTTAACTCAAAATAGAGTTCCTTTCGTGCACCTCTTGCACACACTCGTTGCCCTCCTAGTAGAGCTTTACAAAACCTCAGACGTTCTATCTTCCTCCTCTGTGCTCTCCTCTGCATAGTTTATCCTTCAAGGTGTTCAAAAACCTTGGGGTTTCTCCATGGGTCTAAGACTTCCTTTGGTGCACCCTCCTGGTATGTCTCTATCTAAAATTCCATAGAACTCAAAAGTGCGCTCTATGCACTGGCTTACAGAACCCACAGTGTTCTATCATGCAACCTCTTGCATGGAGCCTCAAAAGAACCCAGACCTGGAATCAAAGAATGCAACAGACAACGACTTCTATCTGTAACCTGCAAATGCAAACTAACATACATTTACAGCATATCATCAACACATAAAGACATTCATTCACATACACAGAATAACATGCAGGAACAACTACTCTATTTGTATTAAACAAGAATGCCTCTTTACAATGTGTTTGAGCTTGGACTGCAACAAAGTCTTGGCTCTCCTCTCCTCTCTATTCAACTCTATTCTTCTCTCTTTTCTAAAATGAGATCTAAGATCGTTTACATGAGGGGGCTCTTTGAGCTCTTCCCTCCAAGATGCCTACTCTATTCAATTACATTGAATTACATTGAATGGTCTGTCTAGTCCGATTCGGATCTAGATCCTAGCCTTACAACCATTTAAGGAAACTCTTTATCTAAGCCTACACATACACCTGGCTTTTGGCTCTTTGGCCTTACAACATTAAATACAATTTCAAAATTTGAAATTTTGAAGGTGAGAGGGATGCGTCTCTCCTCTCCATTGAATGCATGCTTGATGTGCTGGATGGTTGCACGTAGCTGGATCTGGAGCGATTCTCCTACATCATACTCCTCTACTGTGAAAAATTCATGATCTCTTGCTCATGATCTTCCCAACATCGTTATTGAAATCCACCTGGATCCCAAACAGTTCTTTGGAGTTGTCCATCTGCTGCATCTCTTTGTTGCTGCTGCTGTCTCTGCTGCTGTTGCCGCCCTATTGCTCTTGCAGGTCCCTTTTTGTTTAGCTTCTCATTGCTGACTGCTTCTTGTGTTGACTTCAACATCAACCTTCTGATTTAAACTATCACCTTTTCCAGCTGCTCTAATGGCTGGCTCTTCTTTTGTAGCCTGCTCCACTGCACTTCTTCCCTACAAATGGGTAGATCAACTAGATCTCCCATGCCATATTCTTCCTCTTTTGTGGCATTGAGTTTCCACTCTACTGCAGACTCAAATTATACAATCCTATCACTGAGCTACTACTCATCTTCCTCCTATGATAGCTTGACTGTCAGCTCTCCTGCTGGCATATCTCTAGCTTCCTCCAGCTACTCCTCAGATTGGAATTCTCCTTCACCTGTTGTTGCATGCCTTTGCACTGTAGTTATCATCTGTTCAGCTCCTTGGCTGAAATTTCTGAGAGATTCCTTGGAATTATCCTCTGCTAACATCTGGATGACTGTCTCTTCATGGCAGTCATCTACTGGTTCTGGATGGTTCAACCAATCATCCAGCATCTCCAACTCCATCTCCCATGGAGTGAGCATCTTATCTGCATGCTCTTATTTTGCTGTCATCTTCAGTGCTGCAGGTGTCTTTGTTTCAGCCACTTGGATGAAATATTTAATCCATTCTTATGAATGCTCATCTTCTTCTCCTTTTGCTGGGGTATCTCCTGATGTCTTCCCCAATTCTTCTTTCGTGATAGTTTTTGTTGTCTTTCCTTCCTCTTCTGATGCACCTTCATCCTGTGCATCAACCTCCACTTGGTTTCTTGGTATGGATAGTCTTATCCCTTCAATCATCAAAAATCTCTTCTGACCTTCCTTCTTTATCATCTCCTCTTGCTGATATGAACTCACCTCTGAGTTCATCTTCTCTCCCTTGCCCACCTGGCAACATGGGATTTTTCTGCTGCCCACCTGGCAGTCCATGAGATCAATCGATCTGATCTCTATCAACACTCCCTACTAACTTGAACTCACCTCTGAGCTCCCGAGACTTTCATGCAGTCTCACTTCTTTTCCTCTGCCCACCTGACAATTTGGGATTTCCTCTCTTCCCTCCTGGCAGTCTCTGAGATCTTCCAATGATCTTGTCTCATTGCCCTCCTAGCAACCTGAATTTTTTGTTCTTCCCTCCTGGCAGTCTTTGAGATCATCTTGAGACCTCTTCTTATTGCCCACCTATCAAATTGAAAATTCCTCACTACCCGCTTGGTAGTTTCTAAGATCTCTGCTCAATCTCTCCTCTTCATCATCACTGAGATTTCTCCCAGCCTCTGGTTCACAAGTGTGAACCACTTCTTCTCTATCACCAAGGCTTCTAACATGCCTCAACCAAATCCTCAACAGTCTTTGTTGTCTTCGGGCCAACAATTTCTTGACTGGCCACTTTGCTTTCCTCCTCAGAGGCCATTCATATACCCATCATAGCTTTGCATCTGCAGTGCAAGCTCTTCCATCCTCTCTATTATCTCAACAAGATCTTTATCCATCACTTCTTTACTCATTTGTTGTTGGTGGTTCTTCTTTCCACTACATCCATGGCCTTCAATAGCCATCTTCCTATTCCTATCTACCCTCCTGGAAAACTTATTGCTGTCACTCTGCAACCGTCAGTGCTTCCAACCTTCACTATAGTCCACTTGACTGTCTTTTTACTATTGCACACCTACAACAATCTCTACAGAGCTTCAACACTATGTCTCCTTCTCTTCTGCCTCATTCTACCTGCAGTGTACAAACATAATCAAGCTCTGATACCACTTGATGTGTATCAGACTATTTTCTTTATCTACTTTGCCTCCCTTTGCCCACAGTATACAGACAGAGAATTAGGCTCTAATACCAACTTGATGCAGACCTCCGACCCTCGGACAAGATCCACATAGGATCGTTCTCCCTTCGAATATGCAGAACCAAAATGGTTCTTTCATCCCTCACTGGAAACCCACGCTATCCGATCCACAAGTCCCTTTCGAAAAAACCCACCTGCACAAACATGCACCAGGCGCGAGATTTCACCCGCACACAGCCTCCAGACATGACCGTGACCTTTTTTCAAAAAATGAAATTTTAGGTTTCGCCATTTCGTGAGCCCTGGCATCGAGTTCCTCGACTTTTCGACCCCCTTAATGCCGAAAATCCGAAATGCCAAAATAGGCTCAATGATGGTTTTTCCTTGGCCAAACCTCGGTCCATGTGACCACTTTCCCCGTGACCACAACCCACACATGTCGCGTTTTACAACTTCAGGGTTTTCAACACTCTGTGCCCTGCTCCTTGTCTTTAGGATCCCCGAAATGCAGAAATGGCCAAAACATGAGACCACAACCACACTCCAAGATTACGTCACGTTTCGCGACTTCAGAAGTTTCAACACAAAGCGCCCCCGGTTCCTTGTCCTCAGAACTTCTGAAATGCCAAACCTCGAAATGCCGAAATGTCGATCTCCGAAATGCTGAAATGCCAAAATGGACTTAATGTATTTGGGTCCTCCCTTATCCTCTGAATGTTTTCAGTTTTTCATGTTTCAGGATTTCACAATTCCGGCTGCAACAATTCTTGACCCTTCAAACTCCCGATATTCGAAATACTAAAGTATCGAACCTCGAAATGCCGAAATTCCACTTCAAAGCTAGGATCAATGATTATGAGCCTCCCATGATCCGACGGCTTGTGTCTTTTCGGGATTTCATGGGTCAAGAGTTTACACCTTTATATAGAATGATCAGTATACAAAATAACCAAATAGCCTGTTATATGGTGACAAAATTTATTAATAGCATGTAGAGTTTACACCACAATTGTTTACACCTTTACGCGATTGTTGTTCCCTTCATGAGTAATATCATCCATTCAAAATAACGATTTTCATTCCTTCTGTTAAAATGATGTTCCCTTTATAGTGTCTATTGTTCCTTTTTTGATAGCATTGTTCATTCGAAAGGAACATTTGTTGTTCCTTCTACGTTTTTATTATTGATGTTCCTTTTTCTCAAAAGTCACGATTCTTTTTGAACAAAGCATTCCATTATTACGTTAGTCACTCCTTTGGGTATGACCTTCACTAATCCATTTTCATCAACACTATTTCTGATTTGTCATTTTGTGTGGATCATTTAACATACCTTAGCGAACTATTTTTGGATTAATTTCTCTAAATCATCTTAAAAATTGTTCACAATTCATTAACCACCATAATTTGTTTCTTTCCCCTATATATTTACATATAATTGAATGATAATTACTTTCATATCATAATAAGGAATAGAAAACACATTCTTACTTGGAATTCTTACACTTCTTACGCCATCCTTCACTCTTAAGGAGTATATGAGCCTCCCTTGATAGAGCCTTAAAAAAAAAAAAAACAACCAAAATAAAATAAAGTTTTTAATTAAGTAATAAACTTCTCCCACAAAGGATAATGATTCTCATCATGAGCCAACCTACCACGGTCATTAGATAATAACATAAGTGACATTCCCACTATGGCTACCACACCAAGAAAATGGCCTTTGGCAATTTTTTCATCAAAGGACAAGAGGTCTCATCACGAGACGACTTGTTCACTTAGGTTACGATCTAGTGAGTGGCATTATCATCATCTGGCTACCAAACCAGGATAATGGTATTCTTGGGAAAAGACAATTCAAACTATTTTTTAAGAATACGGGCTCATCTATGGGTTAAAAGGCAACCCTGTCGAGGCTATGGACGCCTGCTAGCAGTAGTGGCTCTTCCTGTGGTATCGAATTTTACCTTAAATACACCAAGTTTTAGTGTGTTCCCAAATTTCATTTTCTAAAAAATGAGGCTATCATTCTGGTTATATCCATTAAACAAGGGAAAGTAACAACGTTATGATATGTGGAATATTTCTAAAACACGTGAACAAATTTAAAATTATTCATAATCTTTTTCCTCAAACATTTTTTAACATAGGTATGTCGATTTGAATTTCCCACACAAAGTGATGATTGTTCATAATTACTGCTAAAGTGATTTTTGAAAAGTTATTAATGATTGTCTTTCCAGTGGCGACGATGACATAGTAATCATACCTCACCGGAAATATCTCCCATTATTACACTCGTATATTTTGACGGTCGATATCGACCTTTCCATTTATGGGGGGACGATACTTCACACATTTACTGATAGATTATAATGAGTGCAGTAAATGAGAAAAAATCACGTTTTTTTATATACAGAGTGTTGTTCTATATTTTCTATTTATATTGTTTCAAAAGCTAGTTGAGTTAAGCTGCAGCAAGGAACGATATCCATCCTCACCTTCTCAAAGAAAACATGGGTGGCCAAAGCGTGTACTAGGAGCCCACATTAGTATAGGTAATTGAGTAGGAAAGAGAAATCTTACACCATTTGGGGTGGACAAAGTACTACAATTGGTTGCAAGGATATGACATGAACATAACACTCGATTTTTTCCAAAATTTGCAGGGAGGAGTCTCCATGGTTCGAAATATACAAATTACGATCACTAAGGAAATTGTAGCATAGGTTACAGGCCTCCCCAACACAGGCATGCAATGGACTGGGAGGTACACAATTCTCAAGGAGGCTATGGAATATTTCATATATCCTGGAGAAGAACTCAATAAAAAGGGAAAGGGACTCAACCTCAGTGCTCTTAGCGAGCCATGGAAGGAGCTGGAAGGAGTAATACATAGGTATATCACCTGCAACGGGAGGTACAATGTGATCCGACAGCGCCAACTCAAATTGTTAGCAACACTCAAACAATGATTAGTAATAAATTTACCATTTTTTCTAAATTTCATGTTACATGAGGTTGTTATAAGAACGCAAAAGGATAAATATCCTGTTACTATAATTAGTCACCATGGACTAGTGAAGCTAATAGTAAACAGGGCCCTGAGCCAAACTCAAATAACCTGGGGTGATCTAATCGAGGCCAATAGGCCTCTACAACTAGAACAACCTGAATTACATCATGAAAGCTCACCATAGGGAATTGAGGTAGCACAGGAAGGGGGAGACACCACCCAAATGGGAGTTCCATTACCCCAATTGAAAATTGAGACAACCTGAGAAGGAAGAGACAATACCCAAGTGGAAGTTCCATTACCTCAGCTGGAGAATGAGGCAGACCCCATCCAACTGGCAGAAACTTAGACCTCGTTGGAAAAAACTTCAAAGAAAAAGAGAAAAAGGATAATTGTTTTCCATAAAACCCCCACTGAGAATAAAAGAAGAAGCAAAAGGATAGCACAGCCTGGAGAAACCCAAGAAATGATACAGATAGAGAAGCCCTCACAGGAAAATGTTTAGGAAATGGAACAGACAAAACAACCCTTACATGACAATACTTAAGGAAATACACAACTATCACTTGAAAAACTTACAACACGGTTCCTCAAGGGTTATGAAATTGAGGTGGATCAAGTTCTAGGGAATTTAGGGATGTCAATTGACAAAGACACAAACAGGTTCGAAGAACACCAAGCACCAACTTATTTTTGAAACCTTGTTGTGGGCCTCCCTGACATAGAGATGTCATTCCCAGAAGATACAGCGCAACCAGAGCCTCACATTGAGGTGGACATCCCTGTAGATTAGACTGAGCAAACAGAAGGAACAAGGGAACAATCATTGGTTGATCAAGATGAGGAAAACCTTGACATTCCTCATAAACAGAAAACAACAGGCAGAGGCCACAATAGAATAAAAATATTAAAGAAGGAAAACAAGTTGTTGAGAAAGAGGGTTAAACAAATCAAAGTGTTAAAGCAGAAAGTTGGTAGACTAAAAGAAATAATTAAAGAATTAAGTAAACAACTAGAGTAGGCTAACAAGGCCTATGAGAAGAAGAATTCCAAAAGGCCTAGAACATAGGGAAGGAACCCACTTCCTAGGAGGACAGTCCATACAAGTTCTGCTGGAACACAAACAGAGTTGCATGCCCCTGAAGAAATAGTAGAGAGGGAACCTCAAACTGAGATTCCAACAACAAAGGAAACAGTTATTCAAAATGAAGAAGGGATTCCTTTGGAGGCACATGAAATAGAACCTCAAATAGAGATTCCAACAACAGAAGAGATAGCTACCCAACCTAAGGAAGTGATTCCCACATATTTTCCTGCTGCCATGGAGACCATTGATGCAGAGACCCAGACAGATGTACAAAAAATAGAAGAGACAAGCCGTTAGACTGAGGAAGCATTTCAGTCTCCTTAAAAGAGTGTTGTCATTAACAGGTTAGAGGCAGAGTTGGTGCAAGCCCAACAAGCCCTGACTCAAAGAAGAGATGAAATGGTGACCATGGTAAAGCATCAAAGAGTTGTTAAACAACTTAAATCCATGTCAGGAAAAAAAAATGAGACTTATGCTAAGCTAACTAAGGATCAAGGGAAGACAAAGAAAATACAAGGCCAATTAGATAAATATTTGGAGCAAATCAAATAAATTTGTGATGTCTATACTGATGCAGTAGATTGCAGGGCTCCTACTACTAATTATACCTTTTTTTTATTAGAGCGTTATTTGTTGTTGAGGGTAAAAGCTATTAGAGCAAGTAAACCAATTAAATTCACCACTGTCTCTAAGTTTTTTTCATTTTTTAGAGAGTAGGAAGAGAAAGTGCAATACTTTTTGTGTGATCTATACCTCCACAAATTCATCTTGGAAGACAACAAGAAATAAAACCCTAGTCCTTTTATTAGGGACATATCATTTCAAGCATTATTTTCCTTTACAAAAAACCAAATCAGGTGGGCTAAAGCACATAATACCTTCATGAAAAGGTAGACTGGGCTAGATCTTTGGATTAGAGGGGAACCTCCAAAATCATTCCTAGCCATCATGCAACACAGAACATTCATGAATAGGGAAGGGGTTGTAGAATCTTTAGCCCCTATCCACCGACAGGTTATATGTTCATGCCTACCATATTTTATTGAACTTAAAGAATAAGCTCTTGCTACTTCCAAGTTAAGATGGGATGCCTCCCCAAATGAAGTCAAGAGTAGGGAACCCTTTTGTTTCCAAAACAATTTTGCAGCTACCTTCAGAGTGGAAAGGTATACCAGAATGATCCTAGAGGAAGGACCTGTCTGGATTGGGTGAAGATATAATCCCCCTATTATTTGGTTTCCTCCAGAGCTTTACCAAAGAGATTATCAAATTAATAGGAAGAGGGAAGAATCTTCTTTTGGAGAGATCAAACACAAGAATGGGTTTAGGGAACTTGGTAAACCAACCTCTGCTCCTTACAACATCACTGCTTTACATGTAAGATCTCAGCTTGCATGAGGACATGCAAGAAGGTAATCTGGGGGGTATGTTGAGTTGTGAAAAAGGTACAAATATCCTCCTTATTCCCATGGTTTATGATATAATATTGATTGAATTTTCTGTTAATTATGAATAATTAGGATAAAAAATGATTAAAATGTCTTCTAGAAATATTATTGAGTAATATTAGATAAATTCTAAAATTCGGTTGGAATTGTTTGATTTTATTACAGGAATGGATAAATATTGTTAAACCCAAGATAGCTAAGGAGATTTTGAATATGTGTAGGATATTGGAGGTTGAAGACATTAGGTGAAAAGAAGTTTCGAGGAAGATTGATTCTCTATTTTGTAAACTTTATAAATAGTAAAAGCAATCCTGAGGATCTCTTGATCCTCGGGATAGCTTAATTTACCGGTATCATTGTAATATATAGAGGGTAATGAATCTTGGAAAGGATCATCTAAGAATTTTATCCAAGCATTCAGAACTCAAAATTGCTTTGTACAAGAAGTTTTTGTAAATGTTGTACCAATTATGGTATTAATAGAAGCTTTGAGCGTTTTCATCATTTTTGCATACTGAGTTTCTAGCAGCAGTTCTTTTGAGGACCGAGGGCCCAGTCTGAAGGAGTTATTGTCTCAATTTGTAATTGTATCATTTTGATTTATGTTCTGTGAGTTAAATCTATTTTTCAATAGTTAAGATAAATTCATGAGTGTGTTAATGATTTTATGTTGTTTTCTTCCAGAAGATAGGTGCTTCATTTGAATGCTATCGATTGTTGTTCTAGTTTCCATTGTTCTAGTTTACTGCTTGATAGTTCCTCTCATTTTCACACGCACTGTTCCTTTCACTTAAATTAACACTTGTTGTCCCCTTCACTTAAATTAGCATTTGTTGTCCCTTTTCGCTTAAATTAGCATGTGTTGTTCCTTTCAATTCTTGTTCCTTCCCAATTTATAGTACTTAGCTATTTCTTTCTAGCAGGTTAAATAATTATCGATAGATCAGTTTATCAGTATTTTCATAGATTCAATTACTGTTTCTTAATTAGATCAATTCAACAATTCAATTAATGCCTTTAATTCACAGGATGTTGTAGATCAGATTTCAATTCTGTTAAGTAAGATCTTAGTTTCAGGGTTTTAATGAATGTGTGAGGAACTTGATTGTTGATAAACTCATATTTTCTTTAACTAAATGATTTTAGCCTCTACATCTATCTGCATAGACTTTGATGATATTCTTGAAATAAAAGACGAATCCTCGGTTTGATAAATTAATGTTAAACTAAGGTTGTTTTTAGGACATCTTTAAATCCCAACAACGCTCTTCCCTCATCTCGATCTAGGAGATTGATCAAATCCTCTAACATCCTCTAGAAGGATCTCATCATATCGACCACATCTTCTGTAACAACCTTCTCCTGCTTAGTGGTATGCTCATATCCCTGAGGGTTAGATCCCTCTGGCGTGGATACTATTGTAGGTGTCACACCTCTTCCTCCAGTACCTCATCATGTACTTCCCCTGCATTTGCTAACCATGATTACCTGGATGGGAAATTTTCACAATTAATTAGGAATACATCCTTTAATTATTTAATTTTAAAACAATGGAAGGCGTAACGGTCCAATGTCACAGGGTTGAACCCTCTCTGATACCACATGTAACAATACCTTCCGTCACGACATAAAGTAGGTAAGTAAATACAGTCGTAATTGTTTTTTTTTAAGCAACATTTAGAATAAGAGATTCATGGAAAATATATACATCTACTTTACACATTACTCTCTCATCCACATCACTTTATGGAATGAATCGAATAATTATCAAGATACTAATATATCAACATAAAATAAGAAGTACAACAAGAATGTCTAACTACCCAACCTACCTTGCAAGGTTAGGACCTCCAAGACACATAATGAACACTCAAGTCTAGAATTCATCGATTGATCTTGACCATTTAAGGTATTCTAACTGGTAACTGTTCTGAAGAATAAGGAGGTATTATTCCCATAACCAAAACAATTATGGACTCAAAACTGAAGTAATAGTAAGTTACTTAATCATAATGCAAATTAAACCATTCAATTACTCATCATACTAGACAAGGTTTCCTTCTCTTAAAGATCACATCAACAATAATTACTCTTCATCTAGATAACATGTCTTCTCTTATGACTACAATCATATAATTATTATTCATCATTAACAAAGTCTTCTTCCCTAGATATAACATTAATTATTCAATATCTACACAATGTGCCAACTATTTAAGAATACAAGATAATTATTTATTTAAAACCTGGACAAAATTTACCTACTCTCTGACATTAATACAATAATTCACACTCAACATTAACGAACTTTCTTCCCTTTAATAATACATGTAGAAATTAATCTTTTTTCTATATTAACAAATGTACCATAAGAATATATGTATCCTATAAAGAATCCATAATCATTTCAAACTTGAAACCAAAATTGGGAATGTAAAAATAACAATTAATCCAATCACTAACTCAAGTCTTAATAAAAAACAGTTCATTACAAGGATTCTTGAACTCATTAAAGAGTTTATCTTCTATAATAAAAATAAATAATAAATACTCAACATAATTTCATTTTCTCTTAACACAATAATTATTAGTATTACCATTACAGGTCTAAGATAGTTATATAACATTAAATAATTGCTAGTTATATGACGATGATTACCTATAGTAATTAAAATATCAAATTAAGAGTAGTCAAATGAAGTTGCTACATTAATACCACCATTAGTCTAAGACTCATGTTTTCTAAACAAGTCCTTGCTAAAAAAAATTAAACAAGAGGATTTCTATAGTGGAAGGATAATCTGAATATCTAGATGAGAAACTAGATAATCGTGACTATTGTATAAATGCGAACTTGGTGAAGGAATAACTAAGGCGATCGTCTATCAGTCATTCTCTGTAAGAACTACTCAATCCGGCAGTGGACTACTAGTGATCTGGAGATATGACAATGATATCAACGCCCAACCATTCAATGTATGGTTGTGGTTGTGCACAAGTAATCGTTACCCATGCACTAAAATTCTGACGTCGAAACTTAAGCAGAAGTTGGAATCGCTACAATTAATAAACAAATGACAATAATGACTATTAATTAAAGAAAGAGATGAGCGCAAGGATCAAGGATGGATCCAAAATTTCCTCTTGAAATTTCACCTTTTCATTGTACAAATATCCACTGGTGTAGAGAGTAAGACATTTAACTAGTTGGAACTAGATTCATGCTACCACGTTGAGACAGGTTATAATTCCACAAGGTAAGATCATCAACGATGATCATAACGAATCCCGCTCAAGATTTGAATTAGATACACAATGAAGGTGCATTTTAGACATGGATTTAACAAAACTATTCTCTTCTTGCAGTGACTCCAAACTTTCGATTCAATTCGATTAAGAGATTGTATATGCAATCCATGATACAAATGCATATTTAGAATAAATTTCAACATAGATCCCACAATAAGAATTTTAGAATTAATTCCTTAGTTTATTTACGAACAATACACTATAAAATTTCTTTTAAAAATGATCTCAACTAGTTTGTTGCAATCATACAAACTTCAAATGTGGATTAAAATAAAATTTTAAATTGTAAACCATACAAAATACAATTCTGAGTTTTACAATGAGGATCAAGCAAGTTGAAATTAGAGTTCATAATTGCTTGAAATTATAGAGATAATTTGAAATTTGTAAGCACCGTAACTATTATTCATTTGGCAACAATTATAACAATTTTTCACTAAGAAATTCTATTGATTCTACAATGGCCATACCAAATCTAACATATAAATATACTCATACTACAAAATAAATTCATAATATAAAAATACCGGGACCAATGAAGATTGGGAGATGAAGATGCTATTAAAAGTCTTGTGCTCTTTTGTTCTCTCACTTGTTAATAAACGAAACTTCATCGGTACCTCCCAACCAATGCTAGGGGTACTATTCTTCCCCTTGAGCCCCCTGAGCCACAAAGGAGCCATACACAAGAAACCAACAAACAATAGCTCAAAGGCTTGCCTCGCAAGAAAGAGATTCCACTCTTTCCACAAGCTTGGTATCCCAACTCTCACATGTAAAACATAGTACACAAAATTTTGGCAACATAACCTTACCAAGGATAAGTGAGATCCATTTCCCTTATACACCATTTTTTTTATAGAAAAATCCCCAATGAAACGTGTCCTCATGCATAATTAGTTATATATTTAATTAATTTAATTAGGATTTTTCACCCACACACTTGTCACACTCTCCCCAAGTTGCACAAGTAATTATCATTTTTATTTTATTTAAAAATCTAAATTTCGTCACATTCCCCAATGTGTTCCTATTTTCTCTCTTAGTTTTCAATTTGTTCCCCAAATTCTCATTTAATGAGTGTCTCCTAACTAGATCATAGTTAGAGTTGGATTAAGAGTCTTCTTCTAGTTACACTAGTGGTCGTTTGACTCAAGATACTATTCTATGTGTGCACCTATTCTCTCATATTATTATAATTATTATTTATGCTTGTTATACATGGTTTTGGTCACTCTAGTGATGTCTCTACAATGATGTATTTAGGTTCCCAACAAGGACTTTTTGCCTGAGAAAAATGACTGTTGTCTTCTTCCAAAAACACATTTTTAAAGTGAGTTCGCAGGTTGTCTATGTATTAGGGTGCGAGAATGTTTGATTCTCGCAGGCTACCCACACTTATGGTGCAAACTGTTCGTAGGATGTTTCATAGATAGGGTGTGAACCTGTTTCTAAGCTTGGAAAAAAAAAAAAGTCTCAAGGGTTCTAGAAGGGGATCTTCTAGAAAATGAGTTGGCATTCATATGGTTGGCATCCTACTGACTTCTCAAATTTGGTGGGATCATCCTCATCCATGTAACCTTCTCTCCTTCTCCTATTTATTGAAAGGTTTCTCATGGAAAAGGTTAAGCAAGATTGAATGAAGAATTGGTGAAAGAATTGTGTGAAGAGCCCTGTTTGGATAGAAGCTTGAAGGCCCTATTTGGTCTATCAAGAGGAATTGGATCTTCTTCATGCAAGTACAGAGCAATTATGTGTGTTGGAACCAAGGGTCACTAAAAGAAAGCTTGCGACATCAAAGCGATTAGGTTGTATCTTCTACTTTCAATTAATATGATACAGTGACATGTCCCTTTCCCATAAAGTCACTCTTACTTTATTCTGTAATTCCTTGATCATATGCATATGTTAACATTGGATATACTTTACTATCTTCACTTTGGTTGGTTTGTGTCGTCTTGGACTTGACTTCACGAGAGCACCGGAGTGAAGTGGGAACAACAGAGACCTAAGGAAGTGATACAAAGGTATGCCACTTATTGCTTCCTATTAGTAGATTCAATGATTACAACTTAGGGAAGGAGTCATGTCCTGTCCTGTTTTGTTCTAGATCTAGGTGGATCTAGGGGGATCTGTTAGTGTCCGCACCTATCGATTTGTCCGATAACAAAATTGGCGACTCCACTGGGGATCATACCCATTTTTAGTGGTTTTTATTGTTTTTTGCTTGACCATTTTCTCTTGACCTACCATTTCTCATTCCCATAAATTTCTGAGTCTTGAGGATATCCTCACTGACTCCCTGGGTCCAGAAGTTTTCTCAAAAATTTTGTCCTTTTTCCAAATTTTTCTTGTTTATAGACCTTCTCGCACTGCACCCTTTAGTAGCCTGCGAGAATCACCTGAGTTCGCACCCTAGTGTTCAGTCTAGTGCGAACCCCTCGTAGACAACCTGTGTCCATCCTGCGAGAATCCTTGATTCGCGCACTATAATACACTGCCAACCTACGAACCCACTTGCAAAATTTTTGGTTTAAGTATTTTGTGTCCTTAGATACCCAGATTTGTTTGTGTGTCTAGGAAGAACTTCTCTGGCCATTGATTGGAGGTTTCTTAGCTTCAGATCTCGTGAATGATTAGCTTTCGGAAATCGAAATCTCTCCTTGCTCATTTTGTCTCGATTTTTTCCTCTTGACCTTTTTCTTCAAACAAGGGTATAATCTTCGATCTTAGTATCCGAGTGCTTGTTTGGTCAAGAGACTTTGATTGGTTTAAAAGTTGAGATTAATTGTCTTTTTCAATTGTTTATTACTTGGAAATTTGTTATCCTTGTGCATTTGAGGAAGCTAGTTTTGTCAGTCTATCATTTTTTGTCTTCATTGAAAGATCCATTTGGGGTGTTTGTTGTGCATTCTTTTTTTTTCGTTGATTGCTTATTTTTTTAGTTCCATCTCTGGTGTTGGTTTCTAATAAAAATTGAAAACATTTTCTTTATTTTATGCAACCTGTTATTTGAAAATATTGGCATTTAAATATTGAAAAAGCACGAATAGAGAATTTGCAGTGCTCGTGATTGTTTGATATTGCATTTTAAAGATGATCGTACATTGTAGTTCATGTTGTTCCAGAAAACTCCTCTTTCCCTCCTGTAAATAGGATTCATCGAATGAAATTTGTATCTTTCATTCCTACTTATGCATTTTTTGGGTCAGAGTCTCATACAACAATGGTTTCATCTCCCTCTCCTCTTGAGTAACAACAATCTTTAATAATATTGCACAATTTTAAAATTCAACTAGTAACTTTTTCTAGGGCTCCTTTACACCAACATTAGCTAGGCTAGAGCTTTGGAACAGGCAGTGAGACACACTCTCCAAGGCACAAAACACACAATAGTATCTTGTGATAGGGAGTGTCAAATTCCATTTACAACATTTTGTCCTTGGAAGCTCTTCTCACACAAGGGTCAAACCCGAGGTCGCATTGAGATTGATAGAGTTACTCACCCTTCTTTGTCGATATCAGTGTAGAGATTGCACGTAGTACTGGGGTCACTTAAAGGTATACCCACAATGATGAGTGGAAGCTTCTCAAGCTGATTGTGGGCTAGATACCCTACCCTTGCATGTGGATTGGACTATTGAATGTTCCCCCAGGCTTCATTGTTGTTGGTGGTAACCTTAGTAGCCTATCTTCTTAGGGTCTTGAACAAAGTGACTATGAAGGGGCAAGTCTTCACAGTACCTGGAATCGACGTTGGCCAAACAAACTCGGGCTCCTTGGAGGGTATACCCATGATTATGTGTGGGAGCTTGCACTAGGGTGTAAGTCCATTAAGCAGGTCATCAACGTAACTTTTCCACCCTAGCCCAACCCCTTCTTGTCTCGTCATTGTGACGTTGGATTTCACCACCAACTAGTTACCTCGACATTAAAAGGTCTTGTTTGTTTGGTTTTGCTTCCTAGATTTTACTAGCATGTGTTGTTTGTTTACCCAAGTAGGCCTTAGAATTTCTTTCGTAATATCCTAACTCGATCACAATAGACCCTCCAAATCGTTCATGTAGAATGCAAGGCTTACCCCTAGAAAATCTGGAAGGTTCTCAACCCTTGCCTTCCAACTCATCGGAGGGCTCTTTTCAATAGAGTGAAGTCCAAGACGTCAACTCTCCACAAGTGGAAAGAACTGACTCTCTAGAATGGTTCCGAATTTCCAATTCTCGAGAGGACTTTCAACTTCACCCTGACTCTGAGAGACGTATTATGTGACTAAATTCTTCCAGAGAATTAGTTGTTTAGTCTTTTGGATCGCCAACTGGACCCTTCCTGGGACCTGAGGGTCAAGATCCTTTTTGGGCTACTGGTGTTTTTAGGCGAGATCTCTTTGGTTCAGGAGCAGGTGTTGATATCACTATCGCACCTGAATTGCCTAAAACATTTGATCCATATGCAATACCTTTTACTACTGCTTACTACTTTCCTGGTACATAAATTCCACCAACTAGCCACATCTTGATGATCCCTCTACAAACGGTCCATTATATAATGGCCCAAGAAACTACGAGTCCACACACCGGGATTACAATGACCAACCAAGACCCCATTGGCACACCACTTTCGCCCAGATTCACCTCGACCCTTCGACCCAGATATCATGCATTGAATGCTTCTATCCCCACTCCGACACAGATAACGTCTAGGACTTCTGGTGGTTCCACTCCTTCTGGGCACCTCCCTCCTGGTTTCATTTCGACACTTCCTCCACCCCCTTTCAGAGGACCTCTTCCATCCTCTGTTGGAGGTACTGATCCTAGTGGCACCTTTCTTTCGTTCACATCTTCTTACTAGATTCTTGTTGGTGGATAATTTCACCAAGGAGGGCACACCCAACCCCTTTTTACAAGACAAATCCCAATTGGAACTCAACTCTCGATTGGAGGGAAACCCCCACCGACCCGATTCTCTGGAAAAAACATACCTTTGTCCTTGGACCAATATTGGAATTATCTTGTTCAACATAATCCTTTCTCGACTGGGGGGAAACCGCCTCAAGCTAGCTCCATCTCCCCCCCTAACACAGACCAACCATAGCTAGGCACGTCCAATCCTATCTGGGGCTTGAACTCTCAACCCCACGCCCCTATTCAAGGGTACAAACCTATGAATTACTTGCCTCCACACCAACAACCGAACCTTCTCAGATCTTCACATTACATGAGAACCGCTTATGGTCCCACTGGTTTACCAACGGGACTTCCTCCCCAAAGTCACCAGTACCCGCATGTGAATAGATAGTTACCCTTCTTAGCCACCTTGGACCTACCTAATCTGTCAAGGATTTTAAATGATCCCATCCGTCACTCTTCTCAATGGCCCACCATACTGGCCAAACTACTATCTGACATCCCTAAATTCGATGGTAAACCAGGAGAGGACCCAAACAATCACATCATGAATTTTCACCTTTGGTTCTCATCCAACTCTTTGATGGATGACCCTATTCGCATACGCCTTTTTCAACGAACTCTCACAGGTTCCACCGCGAAGTGGTATATAGAATTACCATGAGGTTTATTCACCGACTTCAACACCCTCGCTATGGATTTCCTCACCCACTACCAGTTACCGATCCACTATGAAATAGGGATTGATATTTTGAGTTCTTTCAAACAAACCAAAGCCACTCATATCTCTGATCACATTCATAAGTGGCGACAGAGACAATGTCTTATCAAAATCAAACTTCCTGATCAGTTGCTGGTAGAGTGGTTCATGAAATCATTTGTGAATGACATTGGTCATGACATCACCATGGGTAGAGTTGTCACAGAAGAATAGGCCATTAGTCGTACTCAATACCTTGACCTCATTTACTCACAAATGGGTACTCTTTACGACTTACTCCGCGATGTGCCTCGTCCTTCTACTTCCACCACTTCAACTACTCCTGTTGCTTCTCATGCAACCAACGGTGTGATTGGCATTTTCCATGCCCAACCACATTCCGTCCAAACCCCTAGAAACAACCCCAAACCCATTTCTGCTAATGTTCAAAATGCTCTGTCTCCTACCCCTCCCACCAGTAAGACTTCTGAGGTAAATGCTGTTCAATCTACCCTCGCCGATAAAAACAAATCTAGAAAAAGAAAGGGTAAGAATAAGGAAGACAAAAATAATTCGCAAGCAGAAAGAACCAAAACACCACCTGTTGACGATAGGGATAAGAACAAACCCCGATACCCTTGTCTTATCTGTGGTGATGATCACTACACTAAGGATTGTCCAGGACGAGCCAAGGTTACTAAGTTCCTTCAAGGGACCACGAAACCCCCCACTTCGGTCGTATTATCACAACCCTTCCCCTCTCAACAACAGGCCCAATTGGTCATTCATGACCAACCTTCCCCCTCTAATACATCCTATGTATTAATGTGTACCGGTGATTCAAAGAAGAATGATATCACACTTACCACTCGAGCCAAACATAATTCTTCCTCCAAAGAAAAGGTTGATACGATACCGCCTTCGTCGGTCCAACCATATCCTATGACCCCACCTACCAATGGTCCTCTTCATCTCGAACGACCGAGCCTAGATACATCTCTTCGCCCTCCCTGAAAGGGTGTTGTTCGAAAATCGTCTTTCAATCCTAATGCCCATGTTGCCCAGAACTACAACATCGTCGAAGATCTAGCCCAAGCACCATCTGCAATGTCAGCCCTCAAAGTCCTTCAAATTTGTCCTATACAACGCAAGGCACTATTGAAAGCTATTGGTTGAATCGACCCCATGGATAAAAATTTAATAATTTTTGACTTGGAAGATCACATTCCAAGGTTACCCCCTCAACTCACATTCCAAATACAAGTTATTGTCTCTGACAAGAACATTTGTAGAATAGTTATTGACAAATGTGCCTCGATGTGTGTCATGTCTATTACCTGTTGGAAAGCCATCGACTCTACTCCTTTGACCGAATCCCACAACACACTCAAAGCCTTTAATGGCCCCGGTTTTAAGCCTTACAGTGTCCTCCCTTCATTTTCGATTACGTTAGAAGGCAAAATGGTCCAAGTTGAAGTGGAGGTCTTTGAAGCTCCTCTCAATTACAATCTTCTACTTGGTCGTAGCTGGATTAATTCCATGGACGCAGTTGTGTTGACTCTTTTCTATGTCATGCATTTCCTACATAAAGGAAAGTTAATTATCGTTGACCAATTAGCCTTCTTTAACTTGGATGCGCGTACTGGCAACATATCGTTCATTTCCAAACCCCCCCAGATACGAGAACGTCGGTGTGGGTCTTCTTAAAGATTCCTCGTTAATGGGTACCTTCCCCATCCCACCACCTGATGTTCCACAACCATCTATTGCCTCGATCAACATGATCTCCACCTCTATTCATGAAACCCCTGTGTCTCATGACCCATGGATGGTACCCAACCCCGACGATCATCTTCGTTATGGCGACAAAATAACTTTGAGTCCAGTCGAATCTGCCTATTAGGCCATTCAATCGGCAACCCCTTGTAGCCCCTCTCTTGATGATTCATCTCCAGATACTTTTCGCATTATTTTTCCCACGGACGAGATGATTATGTCTGTTATGTCCATGGAAGACACCCCTTGGGACGATGGACATCATCGTTCCATCCTCTTTCTGGAATAACGCACCATCAAGAGTTGCCAATGGATCTCGACCCCATTGACTGTTGTCGTCATTTCTACCATTCTCGAGTCTACACACGATGTGCTTTACGAAGGGAACTTAAGAAATATCTCACCCACCATTCCCCTCTACATATCCATAAAACTTGGAATTGTAAAAAATGTGCATATCAGAGCTTCATGTTCCCATGATGAAGTTGTCACCTACAAGTCTATTTTCCAAGAATTTCGTGACGTCTTCACCTAGAGCTACGAAGAAATGCCAGGTATTGACCCCTCCATTGTGATACATGAGATTAAGACATACCTGGGTGATAAACCCATCTGACAATGCCTTCATCTAGTCCACCCACGTAAAGCAGCTGCTATCAAGCTTGAAGAGGAGAAACTTCTCAAAGATAGCTTTATTTACAATGTGGCTCTAACTAACTGGGTTTCCAATATTTTTCCTATTGACAAGAAACAAGGCACCATCCAAGTGTGCGTTGATTATAGGGATATTAACAAAGCATGTCCTAAAGACAACTTTCCTACCCCCTTCATCGACCAGATCGTCGACGATTGTGCCGACAGTGAAATCTTCTCTCTGATGGATGGTTTCTCTGGATATAATCAAATCAATATCGTTCTCGTGGATCAACACAAAACTGCTTTTATTTTTCCTTGGGGTACTTTTTCCTATCGAAAACTTCCTTTCAGTCTAAAAAATGTTGGCGCAACTTTTCAGAGCACTATGTCTTACGCCTTCCATCATATCAAGAACATCGTGTAGCCATATCTAGATGACTTACTTGCTCATTCCATGCACCGTGTAGATCATCCAATACACCTCCGAGCCATTTTCCTTTGATGTCGGTTTTACCATATATGCTTGAATCCTCACAAATGCGTCTTCTATGTAGAATCTGGCCAACTTCTAGGCTTTATTGTTTCATATCAAGGGATCCAGGTAGATCCTTTGATGGTTGAAGTGATTCTCAATCTCCCTCCACCTTCCTCACTTCGCCAGTTACAAAGTTTGTAAGGGAAGGCAAACTTTCTTCATCGTTTCATCCCCAACTATGCCGAGCTAACTCTTGGATTTACACGACTGATCAAGAAAGGGTCTGAGTTCATATGGGATACCAATGCCAACAAAGCTTTCGAAGATTTGAAACTGTCTCTGACATGTACCCCACTTCTCTTCCCACCTGATTATAGTCGTGATTATTTCCTCTACCTCACAGCCTCGGACTACACCATCACTATGGTTCTTGTCTAGGAGGATGATTCTCATGACGAACATGTCATCTATTATTTGAGTCAAAGTCTTACGCCTATTGAAATCAAGTATTTACATGTTGAAAAACTGGCCTTGGCAGCCGTCCAAGTAGTTCAATGTTTCCAGCACTATATCCTCTCTCGCAAGACTATGGTAATTTCTAACTACAACCCTATGCAACACATTCTCACACGTCAAGTGCTAGGGGGAAAATACTCCAAATGGATTGTGATACTCTAGGAGTTTGACTTATAATTCAAATGCGCTAAGTTCAAGAAATCCTTAGTGTTTTCTGAGTTGATATGCGACTTTCCCTACTCTGAGATGGAAAATGTAGCAGCCGATTCATTACCTGATGAATCCCTTTTCCTAATTAGTTCCGATGATCTTTGGTACAAAGATATCATCATATATCTCCAAACCCAGACTTTCCGGCTCCATTTGTCTAGTATGAACCACCGTTGAATACGCTACCAAGCCTGTCAATATATCATCCTCAGTGATACTCTTTATCGTCATGGGATTGACTCCATTTTTTGCCACTGCCTCACGTTTGACGAGGCTGAGAAAGCCCTCAATGATTGCCATTTTGGAGCTCGTGGTGGTCATATTTCTGGGTATTCTACTGCCCAGAAGATCTTGTGAGAAAGGTATTTTTGGCCTTCTTTATTTAACGATTGTATAATTGCCGTCCAAAAATGCCACGCTTGCTAGACATACAACCATAAAATACGGTCACATCCTGCTCCTCTTCATCCTGTGGTCTCTATTGGTCCTTTTGTGAAATGGGGTATCAATTTCATGACATGTCACCCTCACTCGGTCGGGGGGCATGAATACATTATTGTATCTGTAGATTACTTTTCGAAATGGGCTGAGGCGATGCCAACATTCGACAATATCAGACAGATCGCTGCATTATTCATATTCAATCACATCATTTCTTGTTTTGGTGTTCCTCAGGCTATCGTTACCGATCATGGTAGCCACTTTATAAACTTCATGATTTTCGAGCTCACTGAAAAGTTGGGTCTTCGCCATGGAAACTCAACATCCTATTACCCACAAGCCAATGACCAATTTGAAGCAATAAACAAGGTCCTCATTACCATGCTTTGGTGAATGATAGGGATTCACAAGATGAGTTGGCACACAATGTTGTTTTCATCATTGTGGGTGTACCAGACATCCATTAAGTCTGCTACCAGGTTTACACCATTCCAATTAGTCTATGGCCTAGAATCCATCCTACCAATTGAATGTGAGATACCCTCCTTAAAACTAGCCGTCGAAATTCTCCTAAACACTTCTGTCGAAGAAGAACTTCTGTTGCACCTCATGCGATTAGACGAGACTCGTCGCGACACTACCCTAGTGTTATAACCCTAAAATGCACCATACAGGTTTACCTGGCATCAGGCCAACTCATGCCTCTTCCTAGCCAAAGCCATGCTGAGTATTTCTTCAAAAAACCACTTAAAACAAGCAACCCGCGCCCTAACTGCTCATTGGGCGCGGGCATCTGCTTGCTGTCCTTATACTGCACGTGGGTATCCGCAGGCTAACCCAAAACAACCCGCAGGTACCTAACAAAGCAAAAAATCAGGAAAGTTTCCGCCGGGACACGAGGCTTTTTGTCAGTTAACTGGAACTCCGAGCCATGCATGGCCGAGAGTTCGCCAAGAACCCTAGCTCCTTCTAGCCTATAAAAGGAGGGG
>ML777284.1:1450119-1461604 GCA_009831015.1 Picea engelmannii | reverse complement strand
TAAGTCACAACACATCATCATCATCATATACAACCCATAACTGAAACGAAATCATAATGTACCATAACCAGATCACTTGCACACAAGTGTCCTCAAAGAATATGTCAATAAAAGTATGCTCAATAGAGAAGGATGTTACATTATTTCTCACGAGAATCAGTCTGAGTGGAATGATGGTTATCGGGAAGTTTTGGAGAATTTAGGAGACTTACCTATCATCCCTTAAAAAATCCCGATAACTAGAAAATATCTCGATCATGGGAATTAATTGAATATATTATGTGTATGGGAAAATGTGCATGAAAGGTGGGATAATTTAATGTTTGTTGATTTTATATTTTGGGTTTATGTTTCACGTGGATGATGAGCTTGGTTGAAATCTTTGATAATGTCGTTGTCGTCAATTTCACCATGGTCTACCACACCCAACTCTACCCAAACTATGACCTGACCACATGAAACCCCGACCTTATGACGCAGTCGCGCCCCCGTGGGCACGTCCTCTCACATGATCTTCTTTCTCTCAAGGCCCGAAGAACTCAAACGTCCTTCCATTTCCCTATCGGGAAATATGCACCCACAAAACTCTCGTGGGATCCCCCTCTCTTTACCTGTCGGGGAATCGGACTTCGCGACTTCGCGATCTCAAAGGTCGAACATTGGGCTCTCGAATCCTCGAGACCCGATGATCAGTCAATGCTGACCTTCTCTTACCTGTATCGGAATTTTCCCTATCGCGATTTAGCTACTCGCGATACCAAGCAACTCATCTTATCGACTCCCGATGCCCGATACGCCGAAACTCCGACGCACACGTGAAAGTTGACTTTTCCACTCCCCGTCACCTCTATCAGGAATTTGGGGTTCGCGATTTCACGAATCCTGATGCTATTGTATCAGAACTTCTCGCCATGGAACCTCGATAGCTTATGTCGCCTGTCCTCCACCAAATCCTGTGGCCCCACTATCATTTTACCATCGGGATATCGCCTTTTGCAATTCCAAGCTGTCTGAGTATCCTGTCCTCAAGAATTTTGATACACCGAACCCCGACTTATTTGGATATTCTAACACGTGCCCCAAATGATGGACGGTTCTGGGATCGTTGGGATATCGCGTATCGCAATATCATGATTCCTAATGCACTTTTTACAGGACTTCGACCCACGAAACTCCGATACACGATATACGTGTAGATCTAATGGTCCTCATGGCCCTGATCAACGACCCTTGTCCCTCCTGGGTTTTGAATTCTTTCCACCCTTGCGCTGTAACCTCTCTGTACCTCCGCAAGATCCAACGACCCACGGATTATCGCGAATTCTCCTTGGAGAATACTGATTGTCCGTTTCCTCTTTAATGATTCCTGCAAATGACTAAGTGTAGATCCACGGAACTCGTCCGCCTACTCACAAACTTGCGACACTTCTTGCCAACCTTCAAGTCTCAGCTTCCCTGCACTGTTCTTCAATGAAGTTGAAGGCCTATCCTTCCTAAGTTTTTCCACAGCCTCCAACTCTTCAGATAGAAAACCCCTTGCTCACACTCCTTGCGGAAACCGTCACACTTTTTCAAGTGCTCGAATACTTCGACTCTGCGCACACTTGCAGCAACAGTCTCTCGATGCTTCACTCAGAATCACAACTCTGAGGCTTAGCTTGGCCTGCGCACTCCTTGCACGGCTCCTTTGCCTAGCTGCACATTTTGGGTGAATAAGAACAAAAGCTTTCTAAATCTGAACCCTCTGTCAACGCACTCCTTACGGACACTTCGACTGCACTCCTTGCAGGAATCCTCTGGCTCAAGTAGAGAAACAATTGAAACTCATTCCTTCCTCCTCTCAGACTTCAATTCAACCATGAAATCATATACACAACATATAAAAGTAAATGCATAACAGGAAGCAAACATTCATGATAACATCAACATCAATACACAGAGAATTAGACACAAAACCATGAATTTGAATCAATCTCTTCTATTAATCCAAATATCAGTACATGGGTGTTCTCTACATAGCTCTCTGTATTCTCTTGCTCTTCTTATTGAATGATCCATCTAATGATACAATGTATAATGAGGGTGTCTATATCCATTTTCCCTCCTGCTTTCTAAAACTGTCTAGTCTAGAATTAAAATTCTACCTACTTGCATTAACTATCTTAAATGTCGTCTATCTACTAAAGGATGAGAGCTATCCACTCAAGGTCCATTACAATACATAAAGTGCACCTCATTAAACTATCACATTAATGTTCGTGCAACAATTTCAAGGTGTTTCAACATTTGTGCTGGCTTGTCCAGCTGTCTTCCGCTTCCGTGCTGGCTCGCTTGATGAGTTGGCGATGCTCCTGCATCATACTCCCTCGCTTGAAAAATTTCATGGCCTCCTGTCCATGAGCTCTTGCATAGTCTGTCCATGTTTCAAAATCTCTTCTTCATTGTCCCAGCTGGCATCTTCCACTGGATGGCCCTTCCATTTGACCAGATACTCATAGTATTATTTCCTCCTGGTCCTCTTACCCACTTTCTTGTCTAGTATGAATTCCATTTGTGGCTTCTTTACAACTGGCATCTGTTTCATCCACTGGATCACTGGCTCCTTAGTTCCAGTCCCTGCTTCTTCAGCCTTATATGGGTATAAATCTGAGACATTGAATATCAGAGATATTCCAATTCCTTCTGGTAACTCGATCTCATAAGAATTTTCCCCCAATTTATTCAAGACCTTACATGGCCCGATTTTCTTCATTTTCAATTTATTATATGTTCCTCTTGGGAACCTCTCTTTCCTCAAATGTGCTAGAACCAGATCACTAACCTCAAACTGAAGTTGTCTCTTCCGTTGGTCGGCTCTGTGCTTGTACTCATGACTTGATTTCAACAATCGCTCCTTCACCTGGCTATGAAGTTCTTTCATCGCCTCTGCGAATTCTTCGACACTTGCGCTCCTAGTCGCAGTATGTTTCGAATCCCTTAGTTCGAAAACTCCTCTCGGCTGCATGCCATAAACAATATGAAATGGGCTCTGCCCTGTGCTCCTGTTAACAGAGTCATTATATGCAAACTCTGCCTGTGGTAATATGCTATTCCACTGGCTGTGGTGCTCTGTCACCAAGCTTCTCAGCAAGTATCCTAGACTTCTGTTTACTACTTCTGTCTGTCCGTCTGTCTGAGGATGATAAGCTGAACTAAACATCAAATTAGTTCCCAGCTTCTTCCACAAAGTCCTCCCGAAATGTCCCACGAACTTTGTATCTTTGTCCGAAACTATACTTCTGGGTAAGCCGTGAAGTCGAATGACCTCTTTGAAAAACAGATTCGCGATGTGCGTCGCGTCACTGGTTTTCTGACATGGGATAAAATGTGCCATTTTAGAAAATCTATCTACTACTACAAAGACTGAATCAACTCCATTTTGCGTCCTTGGCAATCCCAATACAAAATCCATGCTGATTTCATCCCACGGCCTCTCGGGTATGGGTAATGGTTGATAGAATCCCGCATTCTACTTCCTGCCCTTTGAATGCTGGCAAATTCTACACCTGTCTACAAACCGCTTAACCTCTGACCACATCCCTGGCCAAAAGTATGACTCGCTCAGCTTCACAAATGTCTTGTCATGACCAAAATGCCCTACCAAGCCTCCGCTATGTTTCTCCTTCAACAGATTCTCCCTCATGGAGCAATTTGGAATACACAACTGATTGCCTTTAAACAAAAATCCTTCCTAGATCACATACTCTATCCACTGGCTTCTGTCTCTGAGAACTGGATTCTCAGCTGCTTCATACACTTCTTGAAAGTCTCGATCATCTCTGTACATGTCCCTGAGATCATCAAAACCCAATGTTTTGACTCGGAACTTCTGCAACAGCAAACACTTCCTGCTCAAAGCATCAACCACTTTGTTAGCAGTACCAGAAATATGTTTAATCACAAATGTGAAATTTTGCATGTACTCAACCCATTTGGCATGTTTCTGATTCAACTTCTCCTGTTGAGTCACAAACTGCAATGCATGATTATCACTGTATAACACAAACTCTTTGGGTATCAAGTAATGCCTCCATTTCTTTAATGCCTGAATGATGGCATACAATTCTTTATCATATGTGGAGTACTTTAATTTCGCCTCATTCAACTTCTCACTGAAATATGCTATCAGCCTATCTTCTTGACTCAAGACTGCTCCGATTGCAAATCCGGTAACACAAAAACTGGTTGTTTCGTGATCTTCCGCTTCAACAAATTGAAGCTCTTTTCAACCTATGCTGTCCAGTGAAAATAATTATGTCACTTATTCACTGTATCCATCATTGCTGCGCTAATTCCACTGAAATTCCTGATGAACTTTCGGTAGAAACTAGCTAATCCATGAAAACTTCTCACCTCGAATACGTTCCTCGGTGATGGCCAATTCTTGATCACTTCCACCTTTTCTGGATCCATCCTCAACTCATTTGCCAAAATAACAAACCCCAAATAAATGAGCTCTGTCTTCATGAATGAGGACTTCTTCATATTTATCAACAACTTCTCTTTCTACAATCTCTGCACCACTGTAGCCAAATGCTTCAGATGCTCCGTTGCTGTCTTGCTGAAAATTAATATGTCATCCAGATACACGATGACAAATTTCCTGATGAACTCCCTCAGGACTTCATTCATTAACCTCATAAAGGTACTTGGTGCATTCGTCAAGACAAATGGCATGACAAGCCATTCATACAAACCTTCATTTATCTTGAACGCTATTTTCTACTCATCACCTTCTCTCATGTGAATCTGGTGATATCTGCTTTTCAGATCAATCTTTGAAAAATATTTTTCCCTGCTCAAGCAATCCATTAAATCGTCCATTCGCGGCAATGGAAACCTGTACCTGATGGTTATCTTGTTGATTGCTCTTGAGTCGGTACACATTCTCCAGCCTCCATCCTTTTTTGGACTGAGTACCGTTGGAACGACACATGGACTCAAACTTTCCCTGACCAATCCTTTGTCTAGCAGCTCCTAGACCTGTCTTTTAACTTCTTCATTCTCTTGCGGCGTCAATCTATACGTGGATTTATTCGGAAAACTAGCTCCTGGTATGAGGTCTATATGAAGACTCACACTCCTCATCGGTGGCAATGAACGAGGTAATTCGTCCACTACGATGTCAACGAACTCTTCCAGTAGTTCTTGAATCTCCTCTGGTAGATCATCCACTCTTGTGCTAGTTAGAACAATCCTCAGCTTTTTGACCACAAAGAATTGTGGATCTTCTTTCTTCTTCACCTCCATAAGAAGCTCCTTGCCACTCATGAGAAGTACTGTGTTGCTTACTTCCGGCTTTACCTCCTTATCCTTTATCAGAAGCAACATGTGTGTCCTCCCATTCTTCTCCAGGGTGTATGTGTTCATTCGCCCATCATGAATCACATTTTTGTCATATTTCCATGGTCTACCCAACAATAGATGACAAACATCCATAGGAATGACATCACACAAAATCTTATCATTATACCCTCCTATCTTGAATTCAACTAAGCATTGTTTAGTGACAGTTACCTGGTGTCCTTTTTGTAGCCATGAAACTCTGTATGGGCTTGGATGATCAGTCGTCTCCAGCTCCAGCTTCTCTACCATCTCGGTTGAAACGAGATTATCTGTGCTACCGCTGTCCACAATGACCTTGCACACCCTGTCCTTGGTCTTGCAAGCAGTTCTAAAAAGTCTCATCCTTTGAGCTGAGTCATCCACCTCCTTCTCGGGTGTTAATAGAACTTTACGCATCATCAATGACCTTCTGCCTTCAGCGTCTTTCGCTTCCACATCTCTCCTCTGTGCCTCAGCGATGTGAGCTTCTCTAGTTTCTTTATTTTTCTCTAGAGACTTGAACGACTTGTGCCCATTCTTTCCACATGTGAAGCATGTGATTACTCCACCTCTCCCTCTTCCTCTACCTCTAGTACGAGAAAAAGTATTGTTGTCAGCATAATCTCCCCTCTGCTCATTATGCTGCCCTCTCTGTTCAACATATGGTCCTCGCTTTGAGGTTCCACCTCTCTCAACTTTACCCTGAGGTTTCTTCCATTCCTCCTTGGGCTTTTGATTTCTTTCCTGGGCAACTAACTTGCCTGTGTGTTGGCTCCTGCCTCGGACCCTTTGACTCTGCTTATGGATCAACTTCTCCTTAGCTTTCAGAGTCATTTGATAAGCATCTTCCACCGTTTGAATGGTTAGCATGCTTATTTCATCCTGAATGTCATATCTCAGACCATTCATATATCTAGCAACTTTCTCATCATCGCTCTCCCGATGACCTGCTCTGATGTTCAGTCGATAGAATTCCTCTGTGTATTCTTTCACTGTCATCAACTTCTGTCTCAAGTTCTGCATCGTCTTGAATAGAGTGATTTGATAATCTCTGGGGATGAATTTCGCCTTCATCTTCGCAATCATTTGATCCCAACTTTTTATTTTCTGCTTGCCCTTGCAGCGTCTATCTTCTTGTAGCTCATCCCATTACAATGCTACATGTCCCTTCAAGCGTGTGACAACATGGTTGACTTTCTTATCTTCTTCGACATCTTCATAGTCGAAGTATGTGTCAAGAGCTCTAATCCAGTCTAGAATCTCCTCTGCATCCAAGTTTCCCTCATAAAATGGAATGCCCATCTTTGCCTTCGCACCCATTCTGGTGATAGCTCTGATCAGACGTTCATTGGCTGCATCCTTGGCTGCAACTTCTTCTTCTTGTTCAGCCTCAATTTCTCTCTCGGAATCACTCAGATCCCCCGCACTGGTTGTGCATCTTTGCACTATTTCCATGTCTTCGAGTCTTGCTCGGAGATCACGCATTTGTCTCTCTATGGCTGGATCTGCCATCTGCCTACCTCTTCTGTGTGGCATTTCCCTATCCTCGGGTGGATCGGGTGTCTGCATGTCCCTTCTCCTGGGCGGCATGGTGAATTCTCTTCTTCTCTTCTACAGAAAGAAAAGAACCTTTCTGTGCTCTGATACCACACTTGACGTAGCCGCGCCCCCGCGGGCACGTGTTCTCATAGGATCTTTTTTCTCTCAAGGCCCGAAGAATTCAAACGTCCTTCTATTTCCCTATCGGGAAATTTGCACCCACAGAACTCTCATGGGATCCCCCTCTGTTTACTTGTCAGGGAATCGAACTTCGCGACTTCGCGATCTCAAAGGTTGAACATTGGGCTCTCGAATCCCCAGGACCCGATGATCAGTCAACCCTGACCTTCTCTTACCTGTATCGGAATTTTCCCTATCACGATTTTGCTACTCGCGATACCAAGCTACTCGTATTATCGACTCTCGATGTCCGATATGCCGAAACTCCAACGCACACGTGCGAGTTGACTTTTCCACTCCCCATCACCTCTATCGAGAATTCAGGGTTCACGATTTCGTGAATCCTGATGCTATTGTATCTGAACTTCTCGCCACGGAACCCCGATAGCTTATGTCGCCTGTCCTCCACCAACTTCTGTGGCCCCACTATCCTTTTACCGTCGGGATATCGCATTTCACGATTCCAAGCTGTCTGAGTATCCTGTCCTCAAGACTTCCGATACGCCGAACCCTGACTTGTTTGGATCTTTTGACATGCGTCCCAAATGATGGACGGTTTTGGGTTCATCAGGATATCGCGTATTGCAATATCGCGATTCCTAATGCACTTTTTACGGGACTTTGACCCACGAAACTCCGATACACGATATATGTGTAGATCTAATGGTCCTCGTGGCTCTGATCAACGACCCTTGTACCTCCTGGGTTTTGAATGCTTTCCACCCTTGTGCTGTAACCTCTCTGCACCTCCACAAGATCCAACGACCCATGGATTATTGCGAATTCTCCTTGGAGAATACCGACCGTCCGTTTCCTCTTTAATGATTCCTGCAAATGACTAAGTGTAGATCCACGGAACTCGTCCGCCTACTCGCAAACTTGCGACACTTCTTGCCAACCTTCAAGTCTCAGCTTCCCTACGTTGTCCTTCAACGAAGTTGAAGGCCTATCCTTCCTGAGTTTTTCCACACCCTCCAACTCTTTAGACATAAAACCCCTTGCTCGCACTCCTTGCAGCAACCGTCACACTTTTTCAAGTGCTTGAATACTTCGACTCTGCGCACACCTGCAGTAGCAGTCTCTCGATGCTTCGCTTAGAATTGCAACTCTGAGGCTTAGCTTGGCCTGCGCACTCCTTGCACGGCTCTTATGCCTAGCTGCACCTTTTGGGTGAATGAGAACAAAATCTTTCTAAATCTGAACCCTCTGTCAACGCACTCCTTGCAGACACTTCGACTGCACTCCTTGTAGGAATCCTCTAGCTCAAGTAGAGAAACAATTGAAACTCATTCCTTCCTCCTCTCAGACTTCAATTCAACCATGAAATCATATACACAACATATAAAAGTAAATACATAACAGGAAGCAAACATTCATGGGCACATCAACATCAATACACAGAGAATCAGACACAAAACCATGAATTTGAATCAATCTCTTCTATTAATCCAAATATCAGTACATGGGTGTCCTCTGCACAGCTCTCTGTATGCTCTTGCTCTTCTTCCTGAATGATCCATCTAATGATACAATGTACAATGAGGGTGTCTATATCCGTTTTCCCTCCTGCTTTCTAAAACTGTCTAGTCTAGAATTAAAATTCTACCTACTTGCATTAACTATCTTAAATGTTGTCTATCTACTAAAGGACAAGAGCTATCTGCTCAAGGTCCATTACAATACATAAAGTGCACCTCATTAAACTATCACATTAATGTCTGTGAAACAGTTTCAAGGTGTTTCAAAATTTGTGCTGGCCTGTCCAGCTGTCTTCCGCTTCCGTGCTGGCTCGCTTGATGAGTTGGCGATGCTCCTGCATCACCTTACTTGGGATATTTTATATTATTTTAATACTTTCCCTCAAAAGACGCGCATCCATTTAAATATTATAATATTCATTTTGGAAAATGTGAAGTAAGTGTATCTTAAATAAAATCTCGTTGGGAGTTGAGAGTGTGAGTGTTGTCATCAGGTCGGGAAAATAATGTGGAGTGGAGTGTAAGCTCCCAAGCTCCCAAAGATCTCGACAATGAAAAGGGAGATGGGAAGTATTATATTATTTGGACTTTACCCAAGCTGGCGGGGGAAGGGGAGAGATATTCTTTTATTATTTTTATTTTATTATTTTATTTATTATTTTATTTTATTTTATTTATTTATTTATTCATCCTTATTTATTTATATTTATTTATTAATTTCATTTTTTATTTTCGTAGGTTAACTAGTTTTTGGTAAATGAAATAAATAACAAACATGAATTGGCTCAATGGTTAAAAACATGGGTTTCATCCCGAGAGGTCATAAGTTCAAATATGGTGGAGGGTAGGAGAATTTTAGTAAATTCTTATTTTGTTTTTTAACTAGGGGTAAATTTTGTCATTTTTAACTCTCTAAATAATATTTTTTCTATTTCTTATTTTTCATTGTATTATACTTTCATTTTTCATTATTTTCTTGATTTTAGAAGAGGGAAAATTAGAAAAAACCATACTACAAGCCGTAGGGCCCATGCCCATCGAGGTTCTATTCACACTATCCATAAGGGATGAACCCTTTAAACAACTAAGTGTTTAACACTCTCATGCGTGTGGGATGTCTTTTTTAGGATGAAGATCAATGGTCCAAATTCACCCGTAGGCTTGATCAATGGTTGTTGCGTGACAACTTTCAAATGGTCATAACTTTTTCTACAAGTGTCGGAATGAGGCATGTGATACCTCGTTGGAAAGGTATTGGACATAGGAATGTAGTGGTATAGGTCTCTAGGGTAGGAGGGTGACAAAATATGAAAAAAATGAAGAAAATAGACACCCACAAATTTGGGGGAACGTTGGCCATGCCAACTTCATAAATCCATACCTGGAGCTATGAGCAACAAAAGAAGGCCCAGGAGGTCTCAATGGAAAGATAGAGGAGACAATAATAGAATATGATGAAAAGTGCTATAATATTGAGAGAAAAAATGGCCCAAAAATGAAAAACACAGGTGGAACCCGAATTCGCATGAAAAACCAGGTATGTTGACTTCAAATTGTCATATCTAGAGCTACGAGAAACTAAATAGAGCCAATAATAGCTCAAAGAAAAGATAAGACATAGGAGAAGAATAAAAAATGATATTATTTGGCAAACCAAATCCATAAAAAATCATAAATTTCATAGGAACATATTATAATGTCAATAGACAAAGTCAATGATTGTTTTAAAACAAATATCATTTGAAAATTGCATGAGTGCGAAAATGATTGCCCATGAGTTTGTTCATATTCCATCTGGAACTCCCTCAAATTTTTTTTTCGAAATGTAAAAAAGAAATTGAAAAAAAATGAAAGGAACAACCAGGAGAACTCAAGAGTCTGTCTTTTCTTATAAAAAGAGAACAGATAGGATAGGATAGTACTTTTTCCCTTTGTAAAAAAAGATGGAACTATTACTTCTGAGTAATAAAGAGTTGGAGGCATTTCGAAAATATATGATGCTGATGAGCGTGTATGAGACTATTATTTATGCATTTATCTTCTTCTTGAGTAGATAGGATTATTTTGCATGAATTATTTCTGCTCTTTGTTTTGTTTGTTGATGCTCTCACGTGTTTCCTTGTGGGTACAAAAATGATGTTACAAATGTATAGTGCAACTATTTGTTTATGCATATGTAGCATTGTTGTTTTCATTTATCATTGGAATGTATGAACTATTTCTAATTTTGATGGTGTTATATTTCGATGTACTCATTCTTTTAATTTTTCTCACGGGATAGGTTAGAAGTAGTTAGGATTAGAATAGTTTTCCTTTAGTTAGATTAGCCTTATAATTAGTTAGAACTATTTGGGGAGAGTTCGATTTCTTTCCCCTTTTACTTGTTTTAATTCTGAATGATAGCGAGGCCCATAAACTTGTGGGAAACACTACACCAAACGAGAGTAGCTCTAATTGGGACCTATCAACTAGTGTTTTCCCTCATCTGCTTAACAAGCCATTCAAACCCGTCAACACATTGGTTTGAAAACACCATTTTTTTCGAAGTGGAAGTGTTAGATGAACTTCCTACACGAAATTTTAACTCTCCTTTGACTAATCTAGACGAACCTGTACTTGTCCAGGTAAGGGAAATTTTTAGTGATTTTTTTTATTTGTTTATTCATCCTCCCAGCATGTGAATACTGAGTGTTTAATCCAGTGTAGTTGAGACATCAATGCCATATTCGAGTGGGACTGAGGGAAATACCCTCGTGGGAATGTTAAGCCCTAATATTGGCCCATTACCCCTTAATTGGGGCATATTAGATTAGTAATGTTATTTTATTTATGTTGGATTTAGGCCATTAGTTGTAATTTAGATTAGTAATGTTATTTTATTTATGTCGGCTTTAGGCCATTAGTTGTAATTATACCTCCTAGTC
>ML777284.1:1410690-1435592 GCA_009831015.1 Picea engelmannii | reverse complement strand
TATATACCAAGGAGACATTTTCATTTTGAATCATCTTGTACTTGAACATTTAAGTGGGGTAAAAGGAGGTTGCCCCCTCGAAGAGGCTTATTATCTGAAATTATCTCTTTATCAAGGCGTTGAGTACTTTTCCTGAGGTTTTTCTATTCTATATTGATGTTTGGTTCTTAACAGGGAATCCCCGTGATGTCCATGTTATCATCCCTTGGAACCATTGGACCTACATTTTCCATACCTTTTTATACAATTCCCTCGATCTGGGGGACGTCGAATGTGTCATATTTTCCATATATTAGTATACCTAGCATTCCTATTCCCATCTCATCTATTTCTATGCCCACTTCTAGATCCTTTTCCGGTGGGGGGTGAAACTTGGTTTCATCATGGGAGGTGGAAATCCTTCCACATCTACCAATCCTATGAGTGGCCCAACATCATCAAGTGTGGGTGTACCTTTTTGGTGGAATATTTCTAGTGGATTTTGCATTGTCACTAGTCAATATTGGAGCAGTAGTATATTAGGAGGTTTCAAATTTCCTTGGGTTAGTAGACCCTTCCTAGGGGAACATCCTTTAGGAGGAATTTTACACAATGGGGAGGCTTTCCTTTTTTTAACACATCCAATCTTGGGGGTTTCTTCCCTAGGAATAATTTTGGGAATGTTTTTCCTATAGGGGGTCCACATTTACCCCTTGGGTTATGTTTGGTTCTAGGAGTAGTCATGCTCCTAGAAGTACCACCATTTCTGGGGGCACTCACTCTTCAGGAGCTCCTCAACCCTCCACTAGTACAAATATATAGGGACCTCAAGGTTCATCTAGGATAGCAGAGACTATGTCTCCCTCCCAGTATTTATTTTCATCATTTCATTTCCTATAAATGTTAGGCTTATTTGATTTTTCATGGTTGACGAATGACTCTATTCCCATGACCCTTTATTCCTAGTAATTCCTTTGAAGCTACCATCCAACATCCTAAATTTCAATGAAAATCCAAGAGAGGACCCCCCCACACACATCATGACATACCACTTATGGTGTTCATCCACTTGTTTATGGATGACAGTGTGATTTTTCATATTATTTATAGATCCCTAATTGGCACAGTCACAAAATGGTACGTTGAAGTAAAAGGAAGTTCTTTCAAAAGATTCAACAACTTGACAATGGCATTCTTAATGCATTACCAATTGTCGATAATGTACAATACCAGAACAAAAATCTTGAATTCACTGCATCAGGATACTTCCACTCACATTTTTTTATCATATTCATGAGTGGCGATGGAGATGTAGAATGATCAAGACACATATCCTCAATAATCTATTGATGGAGTGGTTCACCAAAATACCTTCTTTCAACCATTTCCAAGGATTTGTTTATGGTTGGGGAGGCTTTCGAGGAGTAAGCCATCATGTGTTCCCAATACTTAAGCTTGATTTAGTCTCAGTAAGGTACCCTTTATTATATCATCCCGCATGATCCTAGGTTGTTGATTGATACAAAAAATACAAACTTAAGACCCCATGTTGATGATGTGGTTAGTTCTATTTTCATGCTTCTTTGAACCTGTTATCTAATCAAATGGGTTACATGTCAATTTCATCACACCCATCATCTTCCAGCACTATTTCTCAAACTAATGCAGTCCCTACACAAACCTTCAAGGTGAATTCAGTGCATTCCACGCAAACGTAGAATCATCATAAACCTGGAGGAAAGAAGAAAAGGAACAAGAAAAATAATTCCAACACTAAGAAAGGGATTGCTCCCACATAGAACACCTAGGATGGGGGCACTAAATAAAATAAGAAGAGCCATTTTCCCTACATGATTTGTGGGGAGGACCACCCTAATCATCAATATCCTATGAAGGATGAGATTCATTGTTATTTAGCAGTGACAAAAAAAGCCCCCCCAACATCCTGTTGCATTAAATCATCCTTTCCCTCCTCAACCTCAACATATGGTTGCAACAAATTCTACCCCTATGCAAGGGGACATGGCAGGTACCCCTCATCATGAGGATTCTTCCTCAAATGCATCCATTTTAATGTGTGGACAAATGGTTAATTTTCATACTTGGGCCAAAAACTATGACATTTATGATCCTTCCCATACTACGCCAAAAAGAACATATGCTTCCCATCCCGATGGCCCTCTTCAGATTGAGAAACCATATTTTGATGCACCGCTTCGCCCCCCAAAGGTCATTCTTCAATGCATGACACATAATCCAAAAACATGGGTGACCCACAACTATAGTATTGCAGAAGACTTGGCCTAGGCACCATGTGCCATGTATGCCCTCGAAGTTCTCCAAAGATTCCTAACGCGGGATAAATACTTATTGTCTTCCATAGGTGGGGTTGAACCCTCAAAGTTGATTTTGATTACCTTTGATTCTTCTTAGGTTACTGACAAGCTCTCCCAACTGGTATCCTTCTCAATCATCATGTGATCGATGGGGAAAAACATATACCAAACAGTGGTGGATGAAGGAGCCCAGACTTGTATAATGTCTATTTCTTGTTGGAAGGCCCTTGTTTCTCTTAATCTTGATGCAACTGCAACACTATTGAAAGAGTTTGATGGACACATGTTCTAACCTCATGGAATTATCACTTCCTTACCCATCAAGTTATGTGGTGATACTATCTATGTTGTCGTGGAGGTCATTGAAGCATCCCTTGAGTAAAATATGTTACTCAGGCATACTTGGTTCTATGAAATGACTATAGTTGTCTCATCGATATTTAGGGTCTTACACTTCCCTCATCAATGGAAAATAGTGACAGTCGATCAACTTTTGTTCTACACCCAGAGCTTAGATCTAATGTGGGTTCAAACATGCCCCTTTTTAGTGATACTCAATAGTCTTTAATGAATGTTCGTGCGGGTATGTTCAAAGATCATTCAATATTTGGAATTTTTCCCCTTTCCCCACCATATTCTACTACAACTATCACTACTATTAATATGATTTCATCATTTACTAGTTGATCCCTTGGGTATTTTGATCCTTGGGTGGTACCTCACCTCAAGGATGTCGAATGATATGGAGCTTCCATTCTTCCCACCATGGTCGATATTTTTGATCCGGAAATCTCGTCAGCATCCGCTGATACTGGTCAACAAGTCCATCCTCATTTGGAGTTTGATCAACCTACTCCACCCGAACAAGTTTTTGACCCTCTACATTCATATAATTTCCTAGATATTGAGTTGCCTTCAGAAGATGCCATCCTGGAAGTCATGGGCCATTGATAAGCCCAAGGATGAGGTGATGCATTGATCATCTTTTCCTGATTCATAGACAACAAGAGTTAGCATGATGAGTCATGATATGATACTAGGGTCGTTTAATCGAGCATCCATTCTACCTCCCTGTATTGACCCTTTTCCACCTCGGTTATATTTTTCAAAACTTACCACTAAATTTATCCGCTACCCCTTCCATCGAAGATTCACTTTTCATACTTCCTTCATGTCTTGATGGAGCCCATCAAGGAGCTTCCATATCTCATGATACTATTCACAATGAGTATCTTCGTATGAAAAAATACATGTTAAGCCATAGTATTCCAACATTAGCTCATGCATTCATCGATTATGAAAAATATCCTTGGTCGAAACCTAGCAATGGTATCTACTTCTCCTGAATCATTAGAATGAATAGTTCATTGTACATAGGTGTGTGGTGTGGGTTCTTTTTTTTTCCATAAATTATATCCAAAAAATCCAAAAACATTTTTTCTTTTTGAGATTTCACTATGCATTTTGACCCCCACAATCTAGTTTACATGTGTTGATAGGATTATAGGGAATTTTTTACAAAGATATCATTTTGTAGTGAAATTGAGGTACGTGTTCCTTAAACCGACATATATGATAGGTTTCTCCTTTCATTCATTGTCTTTAATTATTAACCATCCATTCTTCCATCACAACGCCTTAGGTTTGGTCCTATTATATTGCAACATTAGCCACTTACTTTTACACATCATAACATGTTTGGTAATTCCTACTGTTCATGGGAACCCTAGTTAGCACTTGGATTACCACTCGATGCCCATGATTCATTTTCCTTGTAGGCCCGAAGCCCCCCTTTAGCCCCACCATGACTTGAAGTTTAGCCTCATTTTTCCCTCTTCATCTATATTCTAGCTACATCCCATGGGGGTTCCTAGAATTTTTGATTGTTACTGAATGGTCTCTTATGCATTTGTTGCTTGTGTCATGATTCCAATTGGTGCTTTGTTGTTTTCCCATATCTTTCTTACCTCTATTGCATTAGTGATCCAATAGGATCTATGGAACACTCATAGAGGTCCAGGAGGATATGGAACACTCATAGAGGTCGAGGAGGATCCAGAAAGCTCATAGAGGTCCCACGGGATCCATAAATGCTCAAAATTAGACCATCTCAAATCATCTCTAAAATGATATCATTGCGTATAGATAATTTTCATATTTCCAAGGATGCAAATTTTGTCTCAAACGAAGCTCGTATGCAAAGGTTATGAGCATTCAAAGTTTGGTCAAAACACGGGTGCCACGTGGCAGCAAAAGAAGGTGACACGTGGCATGGTGACATCAGCAGTGACCTTGCACAATAGGGTGACATGGTATATTGGTTGGCATGTAGATTCAATAGATGATTTGGCAGGTCCAAGTGGTTCAATCAACATTTGACGTGTGGCATAGGTTAGCCAATGAGAGGATGCCACGTGGCAGCCCCTCATTGTCCATTAATGTTTTGGTTATGTAAAATATTTATGGATTCCATAGGGTTCAACCCCATGACCTCCCTAACACTCCACGTCATCAAAAATCTCCCATGACCAACATACCACACATTAACACTTAAACATACTATGGCAATTAAATAATTTATGTTAAAACAAAGCTTGATGTGGGGGAAGAAAGGGGTCAGGGCTTAGCCTCATCCCCTAGTCACCATAAAAATTATATGATCAAGATCTAGCATCCAGGGATCTAACACTTAATTCATGCGGGAGATTTGTTCTGTTACCAACGAATATTCCCACGTGGATTGATATATATATATATAATAATGTAACCAACCAACCACAAAATATACCAACGGATATAATAAATATGACATGCATGATATTCAAACCACGAACATTTGCTATAATAATGGATATTTTTAACCAACTCAACCAACCAACCCAAATTTAGCGGGATTCCACTTAATTTAGAAAATCAGTTGCCAACTAATGTGGAAGTGATTTTGGAGACCCAACTATATATTGGGAATGGATACCAAGGAAGCACACATCCCTATGTGCATGCACCCGAGACTGTATAGAGTTCGAGGCAAGGACAGGGCACGGTTTTCGATACTCTATGGAATTGTACGAAAGTATGTGAAAGTACAACATAATCTTGAGTTGCACCATAAAGCATGCCAAATAGTACCGTAATGTATTTTCAAGTGTCTTATATCAAAATTGCATGATTTTTCACAAGGATCGTGAATATGATGTCAGTTTTTTAATTTAGGGTCATATGTAACAAATTTATGTCAGGGTGTCATTAATGACCTTGTAACACATTATTTTGCATGCCATGAGGTACTTTGATGGAATATGGCCAATATTATACTCATTTTGTAATATCCCAAGACAGAGCCCCAGTTGTAATTGGGAATGTAAATATGTTTTGTAGGATGGTGAGCTAAGTGTTTATAAGATAGGAGGCTTATGTGATGATTAGGCCGGAGAGCCTAGATGTTAAAGGCCAATGAGCCTAGTTTTGTATATGTAAATACTCATATCATTAATATAAATACATCATTGTGTGTATACTGACCACGATAAAAGAGAATGGGGGACTAAGCTCCACTAGCTAGGGAAAGGAAAGGGGTTAAGATGCTATGAAAAAGGGCTAAGCTTGAGGGATTATCTCTAAGGAAATATTTTAATATATTTCCTAAACTACTAAGGTTTGGGAAATAACTCATGTTATCCTAGGTTCCTTTGGGAAAAGGAACAAACTCCAAGTGGAGAGGAATGGGCTCCAAGAGAGCCATGTGTCAATCTTGTTGCATGCAGTTATTTGTGGGGAAAGTAGTTCATTTTAGGGGGGGTTCTCTTCCATTATGGTCAGGCTTCCCATGCACTCATGAATGCACGTAGGGAGCCATTACCTCCATTTTTTACCTCTGACCATGGATGCACCGATGAAATCTACAGACATTTGAGATATCCCATACTTTTCTTGTGAGGCACAACACACTGTACTTTTCCTGAACTCGTACCATGCCTTAATGGTTGGTTGTTACTTCCATCGTAGTTCCTTGGATGAGCATGGATTTCTTCCATCTTTTGTGTCCTTACCTATTTTTGGTTGTTGTGTTCACTTGAACCTATTGCTAGTTGACTAGGAGCGGGAGTGAAGAGGCGCGTTGTTAGGCCTATGGATTGAAGAAGTAGTTTGTCAAGCTTATGAGCAACTCTCTCTAGGTGGGAAAGATTGTTGGGGAAGTGATTTTATTAGAGAGAGATCAACTGCAGATATAGTGCTTCAAGAATTCTTTTCTGGCCTATTGTTGAAGCCTTGAAAGGGAAGTGGGGTAGCCAAAGGACTGTTGAGCAGAGAAGGGGCACACTTCCTAGGGTGGGACATGCATTTGGGGAATGAGAGGCTATAGGTTGTTAGTGTGGGTTGGCTCCTGGGAAGAAATCATTCATGTTTATTGTGCAACTTCCTATTGTCTCAGCCTATCCTAGGAATCCATTTACCAGCTCAGGGGTGACCCTCTGCTGAGAGTGATGAGAAGTGTGGTCTAAGGCTGGGAGGTTTGTGGAAGTTCTGCACACAATTGGTGGTATTATATTAAAAAGATAAGTACCATTTATGTGTTCATTTTCATGTTGTGTACTTGTACATGTTTTATATTTATGAGTATTTCATGTATATGTTGTATGTATAGGCTTGTTATTACTTCCACATTAATCTATGTATTAGAAGAATGTAATTGTCTATTACATTTTATATGTATGATGTTCTGCAAGAGTTTTGTGGGGCATAGACCAGAGGTATATGGCTGGGTATGCTACAAAATTCGTATTAGAACTTAGAAAGAGTAGTTCTACAAGGTAGCATGGTTGGACCTGGGTGGCCGGGGGTGTAACAAAATGGTATCAGAGCTCCATTTTTCAACACTAAGCCTGGATGGTCCATATAAGTGGAAATTGAAGCAAAATTTTTGAATGAGTTTTTGTTGAAATGGGAAAAAAATGAATTTCAGAGAATTCATGAGTCCCAGGAGGGTGTTGAGGGAACAAATTGAATTTTTTCAGAAGCTATGGAAGTTTAGTGGTTCAGGAAAGAGAACAGAGGAAGGAAACCACAATAACCATCGTTATGGGCTACAAAACTAAATTTGAGCTGTTGGATCTATTCGGGAGAAGGAATATCCTTCACAACCGCTAGATCTGGAAAAAGGAGCATGGTGGTTAACCACCAAAGTCCTTCAGGACTTCGTCACTTTGGCTATTTTAATTTCTTTGTCATAAAAGAGGAAAAATACCCGAAGCTCCGAAATCCCGAAGTGAATATACATTGTAGATTACTAGGAGTAATGCTTGACCATTGGATTTTTCCAAGGACAGATTTGAGTTGTTAGTGTTCGTCCTTTGTTGGAATACCCGTGTTGTTGAACATGGTATTAGAGCCTATTTGAAGACCCTCTCCTGTTGTAGATCAAGATCGTGAAGGCGAGTTTCCTAATATCCATTTTTTTGTCATTTCTATACATTTCTAGGCTGAGAGGATTGTTCCATTACATCTGGAGTGCTCGTTTCATTTAGGAACACTTTTCATTTCACTCAAAAAGGTTTTTGTTTTCCCAAGATATAGCCATTATAGTCAGATCTGAAGGTATAAAGTTTGAATACGCATTTTTTAATCTTTTTGCAAAGAAAAATTTTGGTTTTATTTTGGTTTAGTATTTTTTATTTCTGGCTTGATACTCTTTTAGATCTGTGTATCCTCTTTTCCCCGTGCCCTATGTGATCTCGGGAAATCAGAAATAGATAGGAAAAGGTGCATCTTTCGGGTAAGCTAACCGAGACCTAACCCTTGTTGTCATCGAGAAGCGAAAATGTTTTCTTGTGTGAAAAGAGTTTGTTTTTAGCATGCTCTCCAAGGTCGTCTTCCACAACAACAACAACAACACCCCCAATCCTCCTTCTGAACATTACAATATATTTTGCTAGACCATTTGGTTAAAAGTTGCCATATTAAGTAAGAGGTCTTGAGTTCAAGTCTTTCTTTTGTTACATTTTTTGAAAAAGTTCATGCTAAAATTGTAAAGTGTATTTCACTTCAAGTATAAAAGTGAATCACTATAAGTAGCTTTAATATTTTATTGTAGAGTTATTTATTTTACATGCAATTTTTCTTTGTAAAAGTGAGCCCCACTTTGTTGTAGGAAAATCTCCCTGCGGACAGGTAGATCACCTCTAGAGATTGACCTTAACCCTAGACAAAAAAATGCTTATCATGGACACTGACTTACTTTCAAATCTATCTAAACTAACACATGAGAAGGAAGGATGACAGAAGTACCTTTTAATCGACGTTTGTCCCTACATGCTCCGAGTTGCGCTCCAATCCTTTGCTCCTCGCTGAGTTCTGTGGACAAAACAAGATACAACCGCTTCCTACTCTATTGATATTAGTTTAAAAATAGATCTACCAACTAGTGATAAGTTCATGTGACATTAGACACAAACTAGAAAGAAACAGGCCAAGCGTGTCAGATTGATGAGAATAATGACAACAGTACTTACAATCGTAGATGCGAGTGCGACAGCTTCGTCAAGTCCTCTTCGTCTAACCCTTGCCTGAAAGTTCCACAATATGGATAACAGCAACTTCACTGATCACTCTCCTTTGGTTAGCTGTAAGTTTCCTCCAAGATCATAAGTTTCATAACATCAGTTCTTCGCCCTTTCCACCATCATAGAGCATGTTTATATAGGTTGAGAGGAGTTTAACTTCTTGAGTTATGTTTAGAACAAGTTGGGAACCTCCTCCTTAGATCAGGGATCTCTTGATGAAACTAAGAATTCGAGTACAAATGCCTCCTAATCTCGAAAGATCTTTTCCTTATTCTCCTCATCGGGCTAACAACTGACCCAGATTAGGGAGCGCTCCTTCAAAAGGGGCATCAGAGCACTGGAACGCTCCCAGAGAAGCTCAAGGGGAGTGTCAGCGCTTCAGAAGTGGGCAGCGCTCCTTCAGAGAGGTGAGGAAGTGTTATAACACTCCCTGAGGCCTTATAGGGGAGCGTCAGTGCTCCTAAGGCTATTTCAGGGGAGCGTTCACCCTCCAAACTCTTGATTAAAAGCCCTCTTCAGGTGTTAAGAGTTATTTTATTCCAGTGAACCAGTTATCCTCCTTCAAATTAGTCATGTGAGATGTTATAAGTGCCTTCTTAGTGTCGTAGTCATGACAACATGTTTGAACATCATTTGCGACACTAGTGACAAACTTGCGACACTTGCGAAAGTTGTAGGGAATATGCGACACTTATGACGACTGAGAGGGACAATGCGACACTTATCCAGCTGAGAAATTTTGACATGTAACAGAATGCCCCCCAAAGTGTGAAGTTAGAAGATACCAACTGATAACTGAAATACTTTGTAGATGCTCAAGCAAGGGTATAGACTCGGAGAACCTGACAGAAGCTGCACACAAACATCCAACAAATATCATGACATATTTCAAAACCCAAGGCAGGCATACCTATGCTTGGGTGATTAAGACTTAGTAGGATATGGCCGCCATAAAAATACACTGCGGATCCATAATTTTATTGATGAGAAAGGTATAGCCACCATAGATACAATGTGGATCTATACTCTAATGACATGAACTGATCGTAGCCATGAAGAATACATAGTGGATCTACGAGATGACAAGACATAGCCACAACCAATACAAAGTGGATCTATGTTACAGTGTATGTGTCATTGTTCAATAAGATTCCTTCGTGGCCTGGGCAAAGCGTATATCAAAGTGATGGCTCAACCCAGGGTCTTCATACCAATCCCAATACGGTACGAATCTGACCATGTGAATAGATGTCTTGACGTCGAACATGGAAGAAACCACTCGATTACCGGTCAATGATGTAAACCGTTAACAAGTGCGAGGGAGATCACCATTAATGTCAATGATTCCCAAGGTACCTTAGTACATTCCAGCGAATGTGAATAGATGAGCTGAGGTTGAACATTCGTGGAATCATTCGATCAGAGGTCAATGATGTAAACCTGCTGTCGAATGTGAGGAGGCCTGCCATTGAGGCATGCAGGTCCCAAAGTACTAACTAGTTTCTAAGTCTGATTCCCGGATAATGTGTTGGAGTCGACAGGAATAGACTCATCGAGGGAGGGCCTTGATGTATCCCCCATCAACGACACGAAACGGACATGGAGATGTAATTGGTAGATCAAATGGACATGGACTGACACAAGTTTTGAGGCAAGATATTTGGGATGGCTGACTCTCGAGGTGGATACTTCCCTTGAACACTGAGGCACAATGGAAAAACATGACATGGACGAAAACTATGCAGTGGGTATTTTGACTTGCGTCGGGTGACCCAGAGGAGTGAAAGGAAACTCAGAGGATTGGCTCAGTGCAGAGGTTCAACGGATTATGATATGTGCAAATGACAAAGTGTCGTGTTCAAGGGCGACTCTAAGAAATGATGGATGATGTTCTCAAGAGACTACTTGGCTTGCTCCTTTCAATTTTCCCCCCATCCAGATAGATGAGTACCTCTTTTTGATTTAATGAGCTCGAGGAGGATGACACACACTCAATATAACTCACCTTCGGTAAGTTCCTCTTCCTTTGTTTAACGAACCGAAAGAAGTAAGGATTCGATCCCATATGGGTCTGTCGATGTGTGATTTAACGAGTCCAAAGACAGAAAACTCGAAGGTTTTTCGGGATTATAGAGTTTGGAAAAACACTTAAAATATAACTCTCTCAGTTCCTTTTTCGTACAATAGTCCAATGAGACCGAAAAATGGTTAAACTATCGCTCGAAAGATGCTCTTTCTGACCTTTTAACGAGTGTGAAAGAAAGCAATATCACTCGACAATCTTTTCATATTTAGAGAGTCTGAAAAGGGTTTAAAGGAGACTCCAGGGGGGTTCCTTTTTCGTGTGTTCGTATCCGTACGGGTTCGAAAAAGAGATAAAAGTTTACCTGGTTACGTTCTCATATTGTCGATCTCGAGAACGAACTAAGACTGTGCTCATAAATGCGACAAGGTGAATGATTCATTAGAACTGCCAGGAGACCTGCGATGCCAGAAACTACAAACCAGAGATTAGTGAAGCCATTTACATCATTATAGAAACCCAAACTGACCATACCTTATAAAAAAATGAGATTTTATAAATATCAATTGATTTGAAAACTCATTTACCAATTCATTTGCAAGGATTTTTGGAGTGTTGGAGAATCTCAATTTGAAGCAAATCTTGTTTTTCTCGGTGCCGGAGCTACGATCGATCATTTTGCTCACCGTTCGAACCAGGTAGGTGTTCATCATTTTCTCTTTCGATTGCATGGTTTCAAATTAATTTTCACAACATTATTTATTTAAAACATAAAGCCCTAGGTCGCCTCTTTTTGAACCAAATCGGCCTCCTTTTAAAAATTGACAAAATGGGGGGATTCTTTTACAAAAAAGTGTTAGAGAAGGGTTGTTATGATGTCTAGACCCTTGCACTTTACTAGACCGACCATTTTAATCAAAAGAAACCCATGAAAATTCCCCACAATTGCCCATGCTGCCCCCTAGGTTGTTTTGCATTTTTAACATGTTTTGATCATTGTTTGGCAAATATTAAAGGACGTGGTGGTTAAAAAGGATGATTGGTTACTTTTAGATGACATGGGCACTTTGTTTTATGTTTTAAACTACTTTTGAAAATCGCCGAAATTACGAAAACGTGGGAAATGATGAAATTCTTGATTTTTTGTTTTGTAGGTGTCTTCGGCAAACATGATTGAATGGAAAGAGCGGGAACATGAGATGGATTATTTATCCTCTCTACGGAGTCCCCATACACGGGCCGCTTTGTGGGCCTGTGGCTTGCTCAAGTTTTTCAAATTGCAAAAAATGAAAAGAGAGATTATATTGCTTGAGCACATGATTGGCCTTTGGGACGTTGTGGAACAGGGATTCTGCATTGGTACACAACTCCTAACCATCGAGTTGGAAGATGTGTAATTTTTGACCGGCCTCTCGAAAAGAGGGGTCCCTATATCCTTTACTGGGCAGAGGGCATTACCTGAGCAGGTGGACGTGTATCTGGCACGCCACTACGTTCCGGGAGGAAAGTTGGTAGGGGGCGGGATCCCTATCAAGGACATACGAGATTTGCCTCTTCGATCTATATTATTCGCTATCACAAGCGCGACAGGTAGTACCAGTGCTCATTTGGCATCGAGATCACGGGTGGCCTATGGTGTTCAGTGTTTAGAGCCAACACTGTTCAATTGGAGTGCAGCGTTCCTTTGGAATGTGAAGGAACAAATCTCACGGTGCAGGACTAGTCAGAATCAGTTCGGCTATGGCTCATTTTTAGTCTCATTTTTCTTAGAGCGCATCCCTCAGATGCAGCCTTAGATCGCGCTGGCAGTACAACCAGTGGATGAGCCTCGGATGGAGAGGTGGACTAGTCTGTCTCCAAGACTAGTTTCGGAGTCAGAGTTCCACTTTACTGGTGATTTCTTTACCAGGATGAGGCAGTAGTACCTCTAGATCGAGGACTTCCCTTATGCCGACGTAGACTTCCGTGGGAGTATGGACTTGATTTTGCCCAAGGGGGAAGATTGGGATGAGTCAGGTAAGAGACTAAGCCATTCCTTGTCTAGTTTTTTGTTTTTGATGTATATGTATTTTTTTTGGGTGTGTAAAAGAGTTTTAACAGATGTTTTGTTTTCAACATGCAGACAAGGGAGCAGTGCGCCCAGCGGATATACCAGTGCCAGAGCGTCGTGGCGGCGTCCCTGTTGCAGCAGACCCAGTAGTACCGGTGGTGGGCCTCCGGGAGGTTGAGAGGAACCTCCAGGGCCTTACGATGGGTATCCCTCCTCTGCGGAGGGGGGACGTGCCTTTGCATCTGCAGCGAAACACTGTAGGGGTGCCAGAGAATATCAATTCTCTGTTGAGGCATGTAGTGCATGCAGTAGTATGTTACTCACAACACAACATCGTGCGGGGAGATTAGAATCTCCCGTGGTCATGTTTTTTGTATGCCTTGCCAGGCGATGTTATATGGGTGGATGGGCCCAATATTTTTCTCTCTTACACACTTTTTGATGTAATGAAAACATTTCAGTCACGCGATATATATATATATATATATATATATATATATCTATAGTTTCGAGTTTTTATTATTCCAATGATTTGTACATGATGATGTCCGTGATGTATTTTAATTTACATGCAATGTACAGTTTTCCTTTTTTCTTAAATCTTATATGTGGGCCAAGTATCGATCCATAATATAATTAGCTAATGAATCTGAAACACTATTAAGTTCTCTTGGAATGTGTCTATATTCGATGTAATCGAACATTCGTTCGAGATGATGAACTTGCAAGTGTAGGCGTAGCAGTATACGACTACAGATAGAGTAGACACGGTTGAGTTGACGAACCACCAATTGGGAGTCTAAGTAAATAATGATGCGAGAAATACCTAGAGAGGAAGCTTGGGTCAGTAGTCCAATGACAGCATGATATTCTGCCATATTGTTGGTTGCTGGTCCTAAACAAATGCCTCCTGAACTCACCACTTGGTCAAATTGGTAAATAACCCAAGCTACTGAAGCGATGTTCCGGGTATGTCGGCTAGCGCCATCCACGAACCCAAAAAAGATAGGAAAGGAAGACGTCATCTGTGCATGAAAACACATGCATAGTCATGAGTGGCAACGGTAAAGACTCGATCACGCGAAAGAAAAAGACACACCAAAACTAAATACAATAATGTACAAAGTACAATATGCTAGGTGATCTAGGCATAGTACTTCTTAAGGTAAAGCCCGTTTCGGGGCTCTCCTAGGGAGATTCCGTTGTGGTTAACTAATTCGTAGGCACCTTTATGTAAGACATGCTTCACGATTTAGGGACCGTGCCACATGGGTTCTAACTTTCCTGTCCCCAATTTATCGTGAGCTTGGTCGTAAACAAGGACTAAGTCTCCTTCCGCAAAAGTCTGAGGGTGGACGGATTTGTCATATTGACTTTTAATTCATTTTTGATGTGCCTCATTGGCGAGAGCAGCATCGCGACGCGTTTCGTCCAGTTTGGACAGGTACAAAAATCGTTCTTCTTCAGCAGAAGTGTGGGGCAGGAGTTCTACTTTCAGTTTGTGTGATGGAATCTCACACTCGATCGGTAGGACGGCTTCAATTCCATAGACCAACTGGAAGGGAGTGAATCCAGTTGAACTTTTCACAGAGGTGCGATAGGCCCAGAGAGCGGAGAACAATTGTAGATGCCACGATGTTTTGTTTTCCCCTACCATGCGTTGGATCATGGTTTTTAGGACTTTGTTGATAGCTTCAACTTGTCCATTCGCTTGAGGGTAGTAAGGGGACGAGTTTTCATGGCGAAAACCCAGTTTTACTTGTAACTCGCTCATCATCTGGTTTTTTAAGTGTGCACCATGGTCAGTGACAATGGCACATGGTACACCAAAATGAGTTATGATGTGATTGAAGAGGAAAAGAGCTGCAGTACGGACATCATTCAGGAAGGTAGGCATAGCCTCAGCCCATTTGGTGAAGTAATCGATGGCGACGATGATGTAACCGTGCCCCTCGGCTGAGGTAGGCTTACATTGCATGAAATCAATGCCCCATTTGGCAAAGGGGCCGATGGCGATAATTGGGTGCAACGACATGGGGTGGGTGCGTGCCTTCTTGTTAAAGATTTGGCAGGGTGGCCATTTCTTGATGGCCTCGATAAAATCTTTGAAAATCGAGGGCCAAAAATAGCCGGCACGTAGGATTTTTTGGGCTGTGGCCATTCTGGAAAGGTGATCGCCACAGGTGCCAACGTGACAATCATTCAAAACGCGTTCAGCCTCTTCGTGAGTTAGACATCGCCGAAGGATGGTGTCGATGCCACGGCGATATAAGGTGTCGTCGAGGATGAGGTAATGGCGAGAGTGGTGACGAATGCGTCGTCGTTCTTCACGAGAGATGTTGGGTTGAAAATGTTGTGTTTGAAGGTAGAGGAGAATGTCTTCGTACAAAGGATCAGAGGTGCTGATGAGGAAGAGAGATTCATCGAGTAGAGAATCTCTAGGTTCGATGTTTTGATCAGCATGAGGAAAAGCACAGATGAGCTCGGCAAACACCAGGGATTTCTTGGCTTTCACCTTCGTAAACTCAAGATCGAATTCTTGAAGAATAACGATCCATTTCGAATATTTTCCCCCAAGTACTTGACGTGTCAAGACGTGGTACATGGGGTTGGAGTCTGCGATTACCGTGGTGGTGCGTAATAAGATGTAGTGGCAAAATCTTTGGACAGCGATGACAGCTGCCAGAGCCAGTTTCTCAACATGTGAATATCTGAGTTCAGGTCCAGATAAACTCTTGCTCAGATAGTAAATCACATGTTCTTCGTCGTTGGAGTCTTCTTGGACTAACACCATTGCGATGGTGGAAGTAGAAGCGGCCAAGTAAAGGATATAATCCTTTGTATATTCAGGTGGATGTAACAAAGGTGCATGGGTCAAAGCATGCTTGAGAGCATCGAATGACCATTAAGCTGCATCATCCCAGATGAAAGGGACATTCTTTTGCAGTAACCGCATAAATCCTTTAGTGATCTCGGCATAATTGCAGATGAAACGACAAAGAAAGTTTGCTTTGCCTTGCAAACTTTGGAGTTGGGTTAAATTGGTTTGTGGGGGTAAGGCTAAGATGGCGTTGATCTTTAAGGGGTCCACCCTAATCCCATCTTTGGAGAAAATGAAACTGAGGAGTCGACCGGATTCGACAGCGAAAATTCATTTGTGTGGGTTCAGACGAATACGGTAGAACCTACATCGCAGGAAGATCGCACGTAAATGATCAATGTGATCGGATCGATGTAGCGAATGTGCTGGTAAATCGTCGAGATACGGTTCTGCGATTTGTTTGATGTCATGAAAAGCGTACGACATGGCTGATTGGAAAGTGGCTCCAACATTTTTAAGGCCAAAAGGTAGCTTTCGATAGGCGAAAGTTCCCCAAGAGAAGATGAAGGTTGTCTTGTGTTGATCTGTAGGCAAGATTTCAATATGGTTATATCCAGAAAATCCATCCATAAAAGAAAAGATGACGCTCCCTGCGCAGTTATCGATGATTTGGTCGATGAAGGGCATAGGGTAGTTGTCCTTAGGACAAGCTTTGCTGAGGTCTCGATAGTCAACGCAAACACAGATGGTCCCTTGTTTCTTAGCGATCGAAACAAGGTTGGAGACCCATTCGGTTAAAGGGATAGGATAGATAAAGCCAGATTTTTGAAGTTTTTCAACTTCCGCCTTTATAGCTACGACTTTCTTGGGATGAACCGGGCGAAGCTTTTGCCGAACCGGTTTCGCATTAGGGTAGGTTTTGATTTTGTGTACGACAATCGAAGGATCTATTCCTGGCATTTCCTCGTAACTCCATGCGAAGACATCGCGGAATTCCTTGAATAAAGTGGTATAAGAAACCACTTCATCAGGTGTGCAGTTAGCACCAAGGTTTATGTTTTCCACGACACCTTCTTTGATTGAAATGTCAATCGTGACGGTAGTCGAGATGTTACCCATGTTCCCCTCAGAGAGAGTATCTGTTGTGAGGATAGGAGACTGCAGAGCTTCGGTAACATCAGGGGGGAAGACAGATCATATGTCTTGGATTTCTTCCAAAGGTGGAATAAAAGAGGATCGATGGTGGTTGTCATCCCAGGGAAGATCGTCAATGCTGAGCATTTCCATGATAGATTCATCTGAAGGAAAAATATGGGAAATGTAATCAACGGCAGATGATAGGGAATCTAACCACGAGGGCACCGAATAAGTATCGGGTGCCAATGAATGTGAATCATTCGACGAGGGAGAGGCAGATTGAATAGCTACGTATGCGGCCTCGGCTGGGCTCAATGGCATTGTGTTACTGAGCACATCGAATTCCAAAGGACTAGGCACAATCTAGGGGTCAGATGATTCCAAGGATTGATAAGGCAAAGTTGAGATCATATTGACGACGACAATATGATATGCAGTAGGTGGAAGTGGTGTAGGGAAGGTACCCATGAGGCTAGAATCTTTCAATAAGCCAACACCAACACTTTCATACGTAACCGGATGGTCTCTCAGAAAAGGAATATTGTTGGTAGCAGGGATGCGAGCGTCGGGTGTGCAGAAATCGAGCTGATCGATGGTAACAATTTTGCCTTGATGGGGGAACTGTACACATCGAAACACCGACGAGGCGACAGCGGTCATTGCATAGAACCAACTTCTTCCAAGTAGCAGGTTGTAATCGAGGGGGGAATCAACCACCTCGACGTCAACGGTAACAGTTTTGCCGCCCAACTGAACGGCTAAGGATTGTAATAATCCATGAGGAAGAAAACCTCATCCGTCAAACATGGTAGCGGATTTGTTAAGGGCGGGTGATTTTAGGCCTTTCCAACAGGCTAGGGACATGACACAGATGCAGGCTCCCTCATCCAAGATAGTCCGGTGGATTTGTTGGTTGTGAACAACCACATCGATTTGGAATGCTAGCTGGTGGGAGAGTCACGGTTGATGATTGTCCAGATTAAACATGAGGTAGTTTGATGACTCAGGATTGAAAGTGCCAATGGCGGCTAAGAGCGTTCTACGTTGGTTGGGACAATGTTGTAGAACTTCCAAGGCGGACATGGCACATGGGGCTTGGGCCAAATCTTCTACGATATTGTAGTTTTGGGCAGCCTGTGAATTAGGATTAAATGTAGATCTTCGGATGGTGCTCTTAGGAGGGTGTAGGATGGAGTCAAAAGATGGTTTCTCAATCTGGAGTGGCCCGGATGGAGGGCTAACAGATGGAGGATTGGTGGAGGATGGTAACGGGTCTGATGTAGAATCGTTAGCGATCTTCAGCTTGTCAGGTTTAACTGGCGTGTCATATGTCGCAGAGCGAGTTGTTATATTAACTCCGTTAAACATGTAAATGTGGGCACTTGTCGAGGCCTTATCATGGGGTTGGTTGGAACTGCCCCCCGGCGTGGGGGTTTGTGCAACCAAAGATTGTTGCTGCGGAAAAGGTTGAGTGAGCACAGCGGGTTGTGAGTTTCCCTTGAAAAGTTTGGCCACTTCATCGCGATGTGGGCAGTCTCGAGTGTAGTGATCGTCACCACAAATGAGACAAGGGAATTTCGATTTTCGTTGTGGTTGTTTTCTGGCAGCAGGGGTTTGCGGTTGGGTCTTGGGTTGCTCATTGTTGTTGTTCTTCTTTGGTTTGTTTCTCGCTTTCTTCTTTCCCCCAAGATGTTGTGAAGGGGTTGACTGGACCGCATTCACATCTGAGACCTGAGTTTGGGGTGGGGTAGAAGAGGGTGTAGTCGAACTGAGAGCAGTCGTGGAAGCGGGCCACTGGATTGTTCCAGTAGACTGAGTAGTAGATTGAGTTTTGACGGAGCCAATAACTCCATCTGCATGTGAAGCAGTCGATGGTTTGGATGGATCGTTAGTGGCATGGGTAGACTTCGGTATCAACTCATATAGAGTACCGGATTGTGAATAGACTAAGTCCAAGTACTGAGCTCGGGCGATGGCTTCTTCGTCGGTGACTATACCACCCATGGAAACATCACGAGCGATCTGGGGTAGTAGTGATTTCGTGAACCATTCCGCTAACAATTGGTCAGGAATGACCGCTTTGATTAGCCTTCGTCGTCGTCTCCATTCATGGATATGATCGAAGATATGTATGGAAGTTGTCTGACGAAGAGAGGTTAATAGTTCAGTACCCGTCTCGTATCGAATGGGTAGTTGAAAGTGCGTGAGGAAGGACATGGCGAGGGAGTTAAAATCGTGAAAGGATGCACGTGGTAATTCAATATACCATTTAGCTGCGGAACCCGTAAGTGTTCGTTGGAAAAGACACAAACGAATCGAATCGTCCATGAGGGAGTTAGATGAGCACCACAAATGGAAGGTCATTACGTGGTTATTTGGGTCTTCTCCAGGCTTTCCATCAAATTTTCGGATATCAGAAGGGAGTTTAGCTGGAATTGCTGGCCAAACCAGAGAATGATAAATGGGATCATTCGTTAACTGAGACAAGTCTGGAAGGTCTAGAGTGGCTAGAAAAGGTAGTTGTCAGTTAACCTGCGGGTAATGCTGGTGTGGCAAAGGGACACCAGTGGGTCCCAATACTGGGTTATGTGGATAGTTATAACTCATGGGCCCTCTCATGTGAGGTTGGTTTTGACCAAGGTACATAGGATTCGAGGTGTTTTGAGAAGTGTTTGTGAGCGGAGGATAACCGGATGGGTTTTGTGGATTATAGGGTGGGTTTGGAATTTGTCCATAAGGGGGTTATTGTGGAGTCTGCACATTTTGTTCTGTGGAGGCATGTGGATTTCCTTGAAAAGGGATGCTCCACAGATTAGGTGTGGCGGACACATTTTGTCCTTGTTATTGATGGTGTACTCTGGATTGAGGTTGCCCCCCAGCATGAGGGTGCCCCTCGAATGGAACTTGTCCTCCGGTAGGAGGATGCCCCCCAGCATTAGGGTTCCCTCCGAATGGAATTTGTCCTCTGGAGGGAGGATGCCCCCCAGTTTGAGGTAGAGTTCCCGAGATCTGAAAGCTAGATGACAATGACTGACCGATATTGCCGATCGGGTTGGGACCACCAAGACCAGTCCCTCCGGGTTGTTGGATAGGTATGGAACTTCCTGGTATAGTTTGGGCAGTAGTTTGGGCAGTGGAAGCATTCAATGCCCTAAATCCAAAAGGGAGTGTAGGTCTTGGTGTTATAGGTGTGCCAATCGGGGCTTGATTAACTACTACATTACCGGCAGGGATAGTCAGAATGTGCAATGTCATTGTCGAATGGGCTATCTGGAGGGGAATAGTAGGCCTTGGGCCAACGGATGGTATGTTCGGACCAACGGTTGGTGTGGCTGTAAAAGTGGTAGTACCGGTGAAATGATTTGGGGGTACAGTATAGGAAAAGGATGCATCGACACCTTCTCCTATTCCATAAAGGTCTCACACCAAGAATGGTGGACTTTGAACAACGTCCGCAGTCCAAAAGGGGTCACTGGCTAGAGGATTCTGAGCAGACCCGACCGGAATGTCAGAAGGATTGATGACTACAAATTCTCTAGTGGAATTCAAGTGGAGGATCTGTCGTTCGTATCCCTCTGGAATGCGATAAGCTTCCGGAGATTCTGAGACAATTCAGAAATTCTTCAGGGGGATGGGAACTTCTTCCTGGGAAGTTGTAGAATTATGAACCTCGCTCTGTTGAGGATATTCCTCGGTAGAATGAGGGGGTAAAGGGGTGCTTCCTTCCATATTCTCTGGAGGAAGTCCCTGTAGCCTCCGTGAGCAGTGTGGAGGGTCGATGTTGGCGGAGAAGAGTCGGCAAAAGAAATCTATGGCCAACTAACGAAAAGAGACAGCACACGCTGAAAAAAAAATCTAAGAATCACAACCAAGCAAACAGGACCTTTTTTTTATGACCGTACTAGTTGGTGATGAAATCCAACGTTGCGTGATCAAGTCCATAAGGGGCGAGGATAGGGAGGAATAGTTACAATGGCGACCTGCTTAACAGACTTACGCCTTGGTGCAAGCTTCCACGCAGTAATTGTGGATTTACCCTCCAAGGAGCCCGAGTGAGTTTGACCAATGTCTTCTCCAGGTACAGTGAGACTTCCTGTCACCGTCACCTTGTGTAAGAACCTAAAGATTATGGCCACTAAGGTTACCAATTCGCAGTCATCCCCTGGGCGGGAACAGTCGACAGTTTGATCTGAACGTACGGGCAGGGTATCAAGCCCGAAATCAACTAAAAGGATTCCATGCAGTAATTGTGGATTTACCTCAAAGTGACCCCCATAATACGATCTAACCACCACAATCAGTTAAACCACGGAGGGTTAGTCCCCGTAGCTTACCCGAATGAAACCTCGTGCATAACCCCTGTGTGAGAGGGGGATCCCAGGCAGACTTATACGATAACTAGATTTTACTCTCCCTAACTCAGGATGCTACTATTTGTTTTAGAAACTTTGGAGAGTTATGCTCACAGCCCTAATCCAAAGTACTAATCCTAGTCTACTGTTGGTGGAGGATCCTAGAAAAGAAAAAGTTCTAGATACCTTTTAATTAGCGTTGATTTTAGTGGTTGTTCTTTACGCAAAGGGGTGCATGGAAGTGAAACAAATGGAATTATGACTTAGACCCAAAGAATGCATCGAACATGATAAGCAGTCATTTCATTTCGATGAACATCTAGCTAAGGGAGAGAGAGAGTTCTTTCACTAATCCAGCACAAATAAGGAATGCCCTCAAACGATTCTTTTCTCAATCAAATCTTGATGTAAAGAAAAAACCTTTAAATGCCTTCTAATATGCACAATCAATCATGCAGATGTTTTTTTTTATTATTATTATTGTTTGCGTATGGATGATGATCAATACAACACAATGCTTATCTTGCTAATTATCTTTCTTGGTATGAATGAAAACCAATCTAGCACAAGCAAACGTCACACAAACAATACACCCTTTTGTTGCAATCAAAACGAAAAGCGAAAGAAAAGAAACAATCAAAGAGAAAAGAAAACTTCACACCCAAAAGCAAAAGTTGAAGAACAATGATCTTGACCGAAATCAAGACAAGGAGGTCTGTAGGCCTTTGATGACCTTCACCATGGTTTTTACTCAGCTGATGAGGAGAGAAGAACAATGCATGGGTTTCAAATTTCACTCAATCAGGAAAAAATCAATGAAAATAGTGAAGAAGGCTACAAGATCCAATTAACAAGGTGTTTATTCTTCAAAAGATAGATGTCAAGGCTGAAAGGGAAGAAAAGTTGACTCACTAGATCACTCAACAAAAGAGACACAGAGGTAAACCCTGAAAAAGGCAGTCCTGAAGGGTTTTGGGGCCAAAAAGAGGCTGGAGCTCTGTTGCCAAGGGCAAGGAGCATTATAACGCTCTGTGGACAGGTATGAAGGAGCGCTGGCACTCTGTTAACACTAGGACAGGGGCGCCAGGGTCTAAAAGCTCCAGAAATGTCAAAAAATTCCAAAAATTGGGATTCAAACTTGACAAGTATGCTGAGTGTGATAAAGTAAAGAGCCAATCAACTCATGAAACCAATCAAAAGAGGAATGATTCAGGTCTGAAATAATCAAGGGATAGAACAAAGTCAATGAGGAGAAAAAATCCAAACAAGAGGTTTTGATTTGAGGCTATCTCCCCAGTGGAGTCGCTAGTTTCTGTTGTAGGAAAATCTCCCTGTGGACAGGTAGATCACCTCTAGATCTTGACCTTAACCCTAGACAGAAAAATGATTATCATGAACACTGACTTCCTTTCAAATCTATCTAAACTAACACATGAGAAGGAAGGATGACAGAAGTACCTTTTAATCGACTTTTGTCCCTGCATGCTCTGAGTTGCGCTCCAATCCTTTGCTCCTCGCTGAGTTCTGTGGACAAAACAAGATACAACCGCTTCCTACTCTATTGATATTAGTTTGAAAACAGATCTACCAACTAGTGATAAGTTCATGTGACATTAGACACAAACTAGAAAGAAACAGGCCAAGCGTGTCATATTGATGAGAATAACGACAACAGTACTTACAATCGTAGATGCGAGTGCGACAGCTTCGTCAAGTCCTCTTCGTCTAACCCTTGCCTGAAAGTTCTACAATCTGGATAATAGCAGCTTCACTGATCACTCTCCTTTGGCTAGCTGTAAGTTTCCTCCAAGATCATAAGTTTCATAACATCAGTTCTTCCCCCTTTCCACCATCATAGAGCCTATTTATATAGATTGAGAGGAGTTTAACCTCTTGAGTTATGTTTAGAACAAGTTGGGAACCTCCTCCTTAGATCAGGGATCTCTTGATGAAACCAAGAATTCGAGTACAACTGCCTCCTAATCTCGAAAGATCTTTTCCTTATTCTCCTCACCGGGCTAACAACTGACCCAGATTAGGGAGCGCTCCTTCAAAAGGGGAATCAGAGCACTGGAACGCTCCCAGAGAATCTCAAGGGGAGAGTCAGCGCTTCAGAAGTGGGCAGCGCTCCTTCAGAGAGGTGAGGAAGCGTTATAATGCTCCCTGAGGCCTTATAGAGGAGCGCCAGCGCTCCTAAGGCTATTTCAGGGGAGCGTTCACCCTCCAAACTCTTGATTAAAAGCCCTCTTCAGGTGTTAAGAGTTATTTTATTCCAGTGAACCAGTTCTCCTCCTTCAAATCAGTCATGTGAGATGTTATAAGCGCCTTCTTAGTGTCGTAGTCATGACAACATGTCTGAACATCATTTGCAACACTAGTGACCAACTTGCGACACTTGTGAAAGTTGTAGGGAAGATGCGACACTTATGACGACCGAGAGGGACAATGCGACACTTATCCAGCTGAGCAATTTTGACGTGTAACACACTTATCTTTATAAAAGTGGGTCACTTCATAAAGCAACTTACACTACCACGTGGTCCTTTGGTTACCATTTATGCCTTTTTTTAAAAGGGCATAACTCTCACTTCCGAAGTTTGTTTTCAGTGTCGCTTTTTTAAAAATCACATAATTTTTCGAGATCTTTCCATTCAGATCATTAGTTTCGGGTTTTAAATCAGTATTATCTACATATTTAATATGACTTCTACAAGTAATCTCTTACTTACCAGCACCAACTACTTCCAATGGAAATCCCATATGGAGGATTTATTAAGAAGTAAAGGCTTGTACCAGATTACACTGGGAAAGGAAACAACACCCACTGATGCTGATAGGAAATCCAAATGGGATAATAGGAATGACGAAGCATGTGGATTAATCGAAATGTCCATGTAACACCCTGTTTCCCCCAGATTGTAAATATAAATGAACTGGCCAAGGACTATGGCGAAACTCATAAGCATGAATATGTGATGTAAATGGACCTGCAGGAAGAGGTCAATGAATGTAAAATGACAGTTTGAATTATTGCAGAGCTGCTGAGAGGGGACGTGCGGAAAAGAGACCACGATGGTGGTGGAGGGCACCTTGAAAAAGGGGCGTTAACTTCCACCAAGAATTGAATACTGTATTTGGACTCCACTGGCCCGGAGAACCAAAAGCGGTTTGCTAGCCCTGAAATAAATGCCTTGCAGGCTGGTAGGTTGATGGCTTGATGAGGGATAGGGAGGTGAACCGCCTATCCGTAGAGCCATCATGACTGACAGCGCGAGGGTAATCGTGCCACACGCAACCTCGCGAGAGGATAAGGCGTATGGCTGGAACGATTGACGGGGGCAGACGCGAGGGGAACTCTGGAAGTTTTCTACGCAGAGTGAGTGATCCCAGGAGGAAGGATTGCAACCTTCGCTCCTGGGCACTGGCAGATAGAGAGACGTAGGTCTCAGGACATCGTGGTCTCATCTTGGGGGTGGCTAGTGGTAAATCCAGTAAGAGTCACTATGCCTACGGTTGGGTGGAAACGAGCACCCCTCTCAGCAGTTGCTTCCATTGCTGAAGTTATTTTGATAAGTATTTTGCTTATATTGCGTTTTGACATTTATATGCTGTCACATATGTTCATAGACTTGTATAATTGTAAT
>ML777284.1:1379961-1403438 GCA_009831015.1 Picea engelmannii | reverse complement strand
GTGCAGTAATTGATAATGAGGAGTAGTTATTGGCTCATAGAGCTGTGAAATTGTAAATGGTTTCAGCATGTGAATGTCCGCGTAGTGCTTGATACGAATGCGTCGAGATATGCTTAACACGGAGGAAACCGTGCTCGACTTATATGGATAGATGAATCTAATCATGTCCCTCCGTCCTCGGGAAGTTGTCTTTCTTTACCTGCTTCCGGGAATGCCCCGGTAGGAATCTCTTCACAGAGATTTCCCCCTTGGAAAGGATCACCAAGGACCCAGAATAAGGACTCGAACGCACAGGCCTTATTAACCCGGTACGAGGAGAAACGATCCTGTTAAGGTTCCAGGATAGTAATGTTGCGAGATGAAGTAAGTCGACGGATGAGATCTCGTCGGAGGACCCATATTCATTCACGACCATTAGATTGAAGGGAGTAACGAAGGCGTTACATACCTTGACCCTTTGTCCTCTATCATTGTGAGCAACGTGAAATTGGGTGCGTAAACCCCAAGACCCAAAGGAACGAATCTAGGCCGTTAGATATTGGTCCAATTACCCGTCAGCCGTTGGATCTGGAGAAGATGTGCCGGAGTTAAACCCTAGTGTGCAAAAGAACGGATCCTAGCCATTGATCACGGAAGGACACGTGTCAGCGTTTGGGAGGCGTCGAGATTTTTACTATCGGAGATTTGGGGAGTATAAAACCATTACATATTGGAATCACGATACGTGATTTCCCGATCAGATCTGGACCATCCATTGTTCGAGGACGCGTGTCAGAGGATCCCGTAGAGTCTTGGATCGGGAAATCGGAGTTCTCGAGGCCATGAGAACCAGGACATCATAAGTCCCGAAACCCCGAGAATCAATCCGGACCGTCTGTCTGCAAGGACAGGTGGCAAAGGATCGTGCGTCGTCGGCGTTTTGGTTATCGAAGTTTTCGATGGTAAGGAAATTGTGTAACAGGAGATCGCGATCCGCGATCTCCCGATAGGATCTGAACTGTCCAAACAGCAGGGACACGTGGCGAGAGATCCCAGAAAGTCAGAGTTCGGAAAATCGGGAATCGGTGTATCGGGGATTTCAGGGACATGAAACCCTTACATTAAAAAACCGCGATATGCGAAATCCTGATATCATCATGAGCCGTCGATACAAGGGACACGTAGCAAAGGATCCCGAAGAGTTAGAGATCGGGAATCGGGGTTCCCGGAGACAAGAGATTTATGCACAAGGAAATCGCGATACGCGATTCTCCGATACAATCAGGACCGTCCATCATTTGAGGGACGCATGTCAGTGGATCTAACATAGTCGGGGTTCGGCATATCAGGGTTTACGAATGCAAGGAAATCTTTCCATACAGAATCATGAACCGCGAAACCCCGATGAGTGGGAGCCAGCTGTCAAACCCACTAACGGAGGAGGATGGAGCTGTAGGAAGGACGCGTGTCAAACACCTGGAGAGAATCGGGAATCGGGATACTGCGGGTCCCGTGGACATGGGCCTTGTGATATGGGAAACCCCGTAGCCCCAATGGGGACAAGGTAGTGATCACGGAGTTGGTCATGTGGACCAGGGGCTAAACCAGTGGGGCTAGCGTGATCAGAAGGGCGCGTCGCGAATCGGGAATTCGCAATTCCCGTGGACATGTGTTTTGCGTCATCACAAACGCCGTATCCCCGATGGGAGGTTATACAGCGGTGGTCTTATGGTAAGTGGTCACATAGAATACTGTATAGCATAGAGGGCTAATGCGTTAGGAGAATATCGGGGATCAGAGAAATGCGAGTTCTGAGAACTCGTGAATTACGACAACGGAAATCCCGAAACTCCGATTGGAGTAGCCCGTACAGAAGGTAAGACCACGACCGTAAAGGCAGTAAACCATAGGCTTGGCCTGGGGACTTAATGCGTAAGGAGCGCATCAGGATTTGGAGGATCTCGAGTCATGGGGGTGAATGAGTTTTGACAATTGAAACCCTGAATCCCGATAGTGAACCAGGGATTGGCATTTCGCTAAGGCAGGTTTGTGGGAAATTAACCCAAAATTTTTAAATTATGATAGTGGATGTGTTACAGTCCATCTCTCCTGATTTAAGGTTCCACCTTCAATCAATTGATAAACCCAAAGAAGCTTGGGAAAAGATTGAATCTGTGTTTGGTAAACACAATATTATTCGAGCACAACAATTAAAAAATCAAGTACTAACTTTGAGTCCAAGTGATTTTTCTTGCATTGAAGGCTATCTATCTAAGTTTAAAACACTCAGAACTTTATGTGAAGAATGTAAGATAAAGATAGATGAAGATTGTTGCATCTATCTTATTATTTCTAAGCTAGGTAGTGCATATTCTGTGTTTGTTTCTACCTTTTATGCCATACAAGAGGTTGTAAGGGCAGTTTATCAAAAACGCAATCTTGAGAACTTTTGTGATTCTTTTATTAGAGAGCAAGGTAAGATAGTACAACTTGAAGTGATCAGTACTGCAGGTACCTCCAACAAAGCCTTATTTGTCCATAAAAAAGATAAACCCGAGAATCCCAAGAAGCTAACATCCTCGCCACAACAACAAGCAATATAAGGGTCTAAAACCCACTCAGACAATTTTTGCTCCTAGTGGAGAATTTGAGAAAAATATAAAAATAAGAATACTAATAGACATTGCAAATTTTGTGATAAAGATGGTCATGATGAGTCCAAATGTTTCAAGAAGATGGCATCTTTAGAAGAAGTGATGAAGAAGCACAACATCAGTATTGATTCTACTTCTTCTTCTTCATCTCATGGACATGCACTTTCTGCTTTTGGTTTCTCCTTCAATACACCCACTTCTAATTTTGATAAGTGGCTTATTGATTCTGGAACATCTTATCATATGGATAAGGATAGAGACATATTTTCTACTCTAAATGAATGTAATACCAAGAAAATATTTGTTGGTGATGATAGATCTCTTAGTGTTGAAGGATCTAGAACAATACAAGAAGAAAATGACCATTTCAATGATGTATTATGTGTTCCAAGTCTTTCTTGTAACCTTCTATCAGTATATAAAATCACTCATTCAGGTGAAGGTTAAATCGTAGAGTTTTCATCTCACCAAGTTGTAGTCAAGGATCTAAAAGATCCTGATCATGTTCTTGCAACTGGAATTGCTTATGATATTACTAGGTTGTACAAGTTTGACAACTTTGGGTCATCATCTTTTTCATCAGTTTTTATTGCTCATAACGATGACTTGAGATAACTTTGGCATGAGCAGTTTGGTCATATAAACTATCGCTCATTGCAGAAACTATGTAATCAACCTATGGTGACTGGTCTTCCTCTTGTTTCATGCAGAGATGGTGTTTGTGCTGGTTGTGTTCTCAGTAAACATCATCGGGATAGTTTTGAAAAACATGCCTCTTGGCATGCCTCAGGTCATTTGCAGCTTGTTCACAGTGATTTGCGTGGTCCACTTTCTTCTCCTTCTTTTTCTGGGTGCAAGTATTTCTCAACTTTCATTGATGACTTTTCTAGACATACTTGGGTTTACTAATTAAAACTTCGGAGAAAAGTTTTTGACAATTTTTTTGCCTACAATGCCCTTGTAGAAAAGAAATTTGGACATCAAATTCAAAGGTTAAGAACATATAATAGAGGAGAATATGTGAACAATAATTTTACAAATTACTACACTACACAGGGAATCCAAATGCAACACATTGTTCCATATACACCATAACAAAATGGTGTTGCTGAGAGAAATAACCACACATTAAAAGAAATGGCTAATTGTATGATCCAATGTAAGGGATTAATTCTAAAGTATTGGGCGGAAGCCATCAACTATGAAAATTACATAGTAAATCGTACTCCCACAAAGGATCTTAAAAATATAACACCGGAAGAAGCTTGGACTAAAATTAAACCAGATGTAAGTCACTTCCGTGTATTTGGCAATATAGCATGGGCTCACATTCCTGATGAGAAAAGGAAAGCATTGCAGCCTAAAAGTGAGAAGTGTATATTTGTTGGTTATTATGAAGATGTCAAAGGTTGCAGACTTCTTCAATCACATTGTAATGAAATTATTATTAGAAGAGATGTTAAATTTGATGAAAATCTCTTGTCCTGCAACCCTAATTCAACGTTTGTGCCTTCTTTGGCCTATGAGCCTAATTTGGCGGTTTCACCTCCTTCAGCTTATGACACATCTTCGACATTTGTGCCTTCATATGATCTAGTTTGTTCTTCTGATGATGATAGTGAGGATGAAAATCCACCTCCGCTTACTCACCCTCCTTTAGATGAGTCCTTTGAACCTGAACCAACACCAGCTCCACCACTTCCAAGATGGGTCTGTTCAACACGAGAAGCAGCTGGTGATCTTGTTAGTGATCCTTCAGATCAATGTTGGACATGTTCACAGTTCCACCAAGCCTCTTCTCTTTTGGCTCAAGTTTCAGAAAATCATGATCCAGAGACATTTGTAGAAGCTTCAGGTCATCCAGATTGGGATACAAAAATGAATGAAGAGTATCATTCTTTAATGGAAAATGATACTTGGGATATTTTACCTCTTCCAAAAGGAAGAAAACTTGTTGGATGCAAATGGGTCTACAGAACTAAGTATGCATCAGATCGAAGTGTTGAAAGACACAAGGCTTGGTTAGTTGCCAAAGGATTTTCCCAAGTTGAAGGAATTGACTATAATGAAACCTTTTCCCCTATAGAAAAAATGAATTCCATCCGCCTTGTTCTTTCCATTGCTACCTCACATAAATGGGAGGTCCATCAGATGTATGTGAAATCCTCCTTCTTGCATGGAGATTTTCAAGATGAAATCTACATGGAACAACCTCATGGCTTTGTCCAGAATTCCTGGCTATGTCCATAATGACTCTAGCCTTGTTTGTCGCCTCAAGAAATATCTTTATGGTCTCAAGCAAGCTCCCTGAGCTTGGTATGTCAAAATGGACAACTTTCTCGTTGCCACTAGATTCACTAGATGCCATTCTGATCCTAATGTATATACCAAGAAAGTAGGAAGCCATCTCATACTACTTGTCCTTTATGTTGATGACCTTATCCTTACTGGTAGTGACTCAAAACTTTTAAACCCTGTGAAAACCAACCTTAAGATGAAATTTGAAATGACAAACTTAGGCTTTTTACACTATTTCCTTGGCCTCCAAGTTTTGCAAACCAATGAAGGAATTTTTCTTTCCCATTCTAAGTATGTTTGTGACCTTCTTTGTCACTTTCATATGCACGATTGTAAACCAACCCTTTCTCCCTTCTAGTTTGGAGTCAAGCTTACTTCCACCTGTACTTCTCCTGAAGTTGATGCCACCATGTACCATCAGTTATTTGGTAGCCTCTTATAATTGACTCATACCTGTCCTAATCTTTCCTTTGTTGTTGGTCTTATTGCCAGGTAAATGAAAATGCCCCATGAAATCCATTGGAAAGTAGCTAAAAGGATAATTCACCATGTTTGTGGTACAGTTCAGTTCGGGATACATTACAATTCAGGGGGGACTCCTTTATTGGTTGGTTTCATTGATTCAGATTGGGCTGGCGACCCTGATGATTGGAAATATACTACAGGTTATGTTTTCAGCCTTGGTTCAGGACCTGTCACTTCGACCTGTAAGAAACAACAGGCTACTGCACTTTCTCCAGCAGAAGCAAAGTACCAAGAAGTGGTAAATGCAAGTCAAGAATCCCTGTGGCTTTGACAGATCCTTTCAAAGTTTGGATTCCAGCACCAACATCCGACCAACCTTTGGTGTGACAATCAGAGTGCCATCAAGCTCGCCAAAGACCCAGTTCAACATCAGCATAGAAAACACATCGAGCTACACATGCACTTCATCAGAAAGATCATTCATGATCAAGTTATTGAAGTGCTCTTTTTCCCTACAGAAGATCAAGTTGCAGACATTTTCACAAAGTCTCTTACAGAAGCGAAGTTTTCCAAACTTCGATCTATGTTAGGAATTTAGGATGTTTCCATTAAGGGGGGATAGGCTCTAATTCCTCCTTCCTTCTCCTATTGTGTCACTATTGTAAATCCTTCAATCCTATTCCAAGTTGTTCTTAAGGGGGGATGTTAGGATATTGAGACACTTAGGAGTTATTTAAGATCTACTTGGTCTATTGTGTTGTTAGGTAAAAGTGTGTTTTCTATTGTTTTTCTTTAGTATGCATTAGTATGCATTTGTAGTTAGGAAATCTAATGGTCATGATATGTTCCTAACATAGAGTGATTGGATGGTTCATACTCTCCTTGATCTTAACGACCATTGATCTATGGCTTAACACCCAATTGGTCAATGAAATATATTTAAAGAGCATGCAGGGTCATTTGCCAATGATCGATTATGAGAAAATCTCTTGTAAAATCTCTCTTTAATCTTTTTCTTTGCATTAATAAACTGCTCCAAGTGGCTGCATTGGTTGGGGTCGTGGATGTTTCCCTGTAGGGGTTTTACCATGTGAAAACATCGATGTGTTAATATTTGATATGGTTATGTGAGTGGTTACTGAAGGTGTTCATCCTCTGTTAGAATGCCTGCATTTTTGAACACAATGGAATAGTTATCTCAACCCATAAATGTACATAAATGACAAAAAATGGAGATGAGGCAAATTGACTTCACGATCTTGACCTACAATAGGAGAGGGTCTTCAAACAGGCTCTGATACCATGTTTGAAAACATAGGTATTCCAACAGAGGACGAACACCTTCAGTAAGCACTAACATAACCAGATCAAAGATCAACACATCGATGTTTTCACGTGGTAAAACCCCTACGAGGAAACATCCATGGCCCCAACCAATGTGGACACTTGAAGCAATTTATTAATGCAAAGAAAAATATTACAAAGAGAGTTTACAAGAGAGTTTCTCACAATAGATCACCGACAAATGACCCTCCATGCTATTTAAATAGAGATCATGGACCAATCAGGTGTTAATCCATGGATCAATGGTCATTAAGATCGAGGAGAGTATGAACCGTCGAATCACTCTATGTCGGGAACATATCGTGACCATCGGATTTCCTAACTATAAATGCATACTAATGCATACTAAATAAACACACTAGAAAACACACTTTTACTTAACGACACAATAGACCAAGTAGATATTAACTAACTCCTAAGTGTCTAAATATACTAATAGTTAGATCAAGAACAGATTAGGAGGTGAGGCACAATGGTGAATATTAGATACCAACCGTCTAATCTACACTTGAGCCAATGTGATCCATAGATCTCACAATAGTTCGTAGGATCAACACTCTAGGAGAAACGAGTCCTCAAGATTCCAAGAGAGAAATCTCCCTGAAGTCTTGAACTCCAGAGTTAATCTGGATCATTTGTGTTTGACAACATGTTTCCATAGATTAGAAAGTATCCAGGAATTCGATGTTGGCACCAGGCCGAATAGGAAAGAAGAACGATCGTGGGAAAGAAAGTGTGTAGAAAACTGAAGTAATAGTAGGCAAAAGAATAGCACGCACGCATGTAAGAAAACGTGCACAAAGGAAAGCGACAGTTGGAGGAAGAATAGAACGTGTATGGGAGAAAGACCTAGTGTAAGAAGGGTTAGGGTTTTGGTAATATTATGAAAAAGGCTGAAGAGCCTGAAATGTATAAATATAGATATGAAAGTATCAGATAGAGTATTTTTTTGTGTGGGTTGTTGTTATTTTAGCTGTATGAACCGATTTTTTAAGCTGGTGAGCAAAGGAAATATGAGGGAAGGTAGATATGAGGATTAGACCATAGGCTATGGAGCCTAGTGTGATCTAGTTCACCTCACATAGATATTACCCAATTTTGTGGAGAATTATAAGCGCTAGGGGCCAGGAATACAGAACTACCATAATAAAAGAGACAAGAGACAAATCTTTGTGGATGTAGCCCAGGAGGGGGTGAAACATGGTAATACTCATGTAATATGTTGAATGTATGCACGTCTGTAGTTTCTTTCAGCTATTAATGGTTAAGCTTGATGAATGAGTTAATACATTGTTATGAATTTGTTTATACTTAGCTTAAATGAAAATGTGGGATATACGTATGTGACTGCAAAGAATAAGTAGTTTCCCCTACATCTCACGGTATCTAGCCCTAATCAAGAAACCCCTATCCCCTACTCTGTCCTGGGCTTTAAACACCTGAGTCTTATAGTCACCCATTTAAATTTATCTCGAGTGATACTTTGCAGCACCTCTTGGGTGTTGTGTTGCCTTCTAGTTTACTAGGAGGGTCGATAGTTTTAGAGGCTTTGTTGGAACCCTTAATAACATGAACCCTGGGTCAATAACTTAGATAACCTAAGAAGGGAAATAGAAAACCAACAAATGGTTCTATTGTCGTGTTAAGAGGAACAAGAGAGGACTGAGTAGACAAGATACAATGAATAAGAACTAAAGGAGAGGAACATAAGACAAATGAGTCATTAGAAGGGAATGTTGTGACCTTGGAACCCCATGAGAGAAGAAATCAAGGGTTGGTTGAGAACTTAAGAGCTAGAGTTTGCATAGAAAGGCAATAGAAACCCCAGGATCACACTGTGTAAGTACCTGGATAAATACGTATTTATGGATTTACACAAAGTCTTTTTCTATGATTTTCTGCATCTACTACATGAGTGGATATTAAGGTTAAAGGATAACTACCCGACAAACCAGATTCAACAACTAGATTGGACTCTAGTATAAATCCAACAGCTGTAGCAGGTGAACAATAAATTCACCCGCACACTTGACTTTTGGCTTAACAGTATTGTGGCAGGATTTATCATAGAATTTGCGGTAGACATAGCAAAGTCATACAGTGCAGCCGAGGAAGAGTTCCTACGGGGACCGAGAGGAAGGTACATTCGATCACTGTATACTTCTATCAAGATATTTCTATATAATAAAGGTGTAATGACAATGTAATCAGACAGCTAGACTTCCCTGTGTGCATGGGGGAAGGGGGTAAGCAGTGATAGAGAGAGGAAGAATGGAAGGAGGGAATGATAAAGAGAAGAAGGAGGAGGAACCCTTGGACCCGATCTTGATGGATGATGACCAGCTCAAGTGGATCTTGGCGTCATCAGGAATGACGCCTACTGGAGCACCCTACCAATATAAGGTGAATACCAAGAAGAGAGTCGTAGCCAAGAGGGAGGGCTTGGTAAGAGATGAGGAAGAGGTAGAGGATCTTTGGGCTATGGAGAATATTGAGGAAATATTGCACACCGTGTATGGGAGGAAAAAAAGAGGCCCAAGAACAAGAGGAGAAGATAACCATCCCTTCAATATTAATGTCAGTGTGGAACCCATAAACCCATGTGTGACCAATACACCAAAGAGAACACCACCATTTACACAACCAAAGTTCGGAGGAAGTCTGACAGTAGGAAGTACATCTACACAAAAAGCAACAAATGGAGGAGCTAGTCCATGCAACCTTAGTCAAGTATATACACCACGTGGAGGAGGGAGTAGCTCAGTATTTAGAATGGCAGGACATGATCATACTATCATATTACCAGAGTTTTGAGGAGAAGAAACAGAAGACCCTGAGAAGCATATGTTCATTTGCGCAAAGATATGGAAAGAAAAGAAGATCATGGATGAAGACACGAAGCGATCACACTAAGAGACCGAGCACTAGATTGATACATGAGTCTAGACACGAGCAGTGTTCCCGAAATGAAAAGAACATTGGACGACATTAAGAAACTATTGATAAATGAGTTCCATAAGCTGAGCTCAGAAGATCAATACATGAATGAGATGATTGAAATAATCCAAAAACCAGGAGAATTTTTATGGGAGATTGATCAGATATTCAAGCGATTAAAAGGAAAGTTGAAATACCTTATGACCAATATGCAACATCGACACCTGTTTGTCAACTCACTACTCTTGTTAGCACTGAAATTCACACTTTGACTACTAAAGTGTAAGCCCAGCACACATCAAAATGTAAAATATAACTTTGGTTTTGAATAGGTGGATCAACAAGATGGATAAAGAAAAAGAGAGGGTAGAAAACTGCAAATCAATAGGCTACACCAATGGGCAATGGAGTCACAAACATCCGACTCATCTAAGGCACAAAAGATGCTTAACAGAAAACAAGATTATATGCTGATAGGTGGAAGAAATGAAGAAGGAAAACATAAGATAGAATGCTCACTAAACAAATATCCTCTCAATTTAATGAATCAACAAATACTTGAATATAAATAATGATTGATGGGCAAAATACAACAAATCCTCTGCTACTTAGGGATCCATAAATCATTGACCGCCTTTGATCCTCAAATCTGAAATATATTCAAATAAGAAGAAATATAAAAGAAGAGTTACAATCTGAAATCACATCTCTCATGAGTCTCCAATAGCAGTAATGCTTATAATCATAAAATTCCCATAGACTTACAAACGAACACACACAGGAAAACCACCTACTCCTACTCTCTCTAGCCTCTCTTGGCTCATCTACCCTCTCCAAGAGATCTTTCCTTCTTTAAATAGACAATAGCATCCAAATGAACTAAGGAGTTCAAATCCCATCTCCTCCATTGTATTCTAAGCCTTGGAGATAGGTGGAAACACTCAAAGAGACAAAAATCCAACAAACTGCTGATTTTCAGAAATTTGTTGGAAGTCATTAATAAATTGTTTCCACCTCATGCATGACGCCTTTGATGGAGATAAATATTAGGTGCAGGTTTCCCTTGACATCTAACGGATCCTTGAGAATTTTTTCAAACTCTCCTTGACATGTGGCAACCTCCCAACAAGGCGAATATCAAAACCATGACTGCTACAGGAAATTAGTACGCAACGCCACTATGCAGAGTATGTAGCGCCTACTTCTATATCCAATATATATCAAACCAAAAAACATTTTGAAAAACTAAGAGAGGTTTTCGTTATTTGGAATGTTATGAAAAAAAACCTCCTCCAATTTTCAAAAATACATCCTCAGCTGCTCATAACCCAAGTTTTAAATTAGTGACTCAAAACTGACAAAATAACTCTGCACAATTTAGCCTCTGCCAGAATATTACGCAACACCTGTAGGTAGCGTCCGACTATGTTTCTGCATGCAATTTGGTAGAATAAATCCATGGGTGCTCTAATGCTTGAACTCAGATATTGGGAATAACTCAATATAATTTCAGTTTTCCCCAAAATAAATAAAAATCCCATAACAATTGTATTCATTTGCCAAAATGAATAATGAAATGCAGATTCTGTTCTCTATGAAATATTAGGTAGCGCCTATAGGTAGCTCCACTTATGCAATGATGAGGCATAAACCGATATTTTTCTAACAACTCCCACACTTAAAATACCCATTACGACAACAGAAGTTTCAGACGCAGGCAGAGGCTCTGCGGGTAGCCTTGCAATTGGAAGAAAATCAGTACCAGTAGACGGACCCAGCTATCGGAGAACTGAAAGAGGATCTAAAGAACTTAACATTTCAGCTAAACCAGAATAAGAACAAGGAAAAACAAGAATCCATTTGGTGCACCACCTACAGGATGGAAGGACACCATAAGAATGAATGCCCAACATTCGCACATTATATGGCGACGGGGATGCCAAACCCACTACCACAGGGAGGATTATGGTGTGAAATATGCAAGAAACTAGGTCACGACCCTTACCACTGCACAGTGATGCATAAATACCAAACAGTCCCAAAGAACTCATATTGCACCTTTTTCAAGTTAGTTGGCCATGACGACAAATATTGAAGAACTATGGAGTTGATGCGGGAAAGAACATCAGATGCATACAGGGTATAGGCAGAAATGATGACTGGACAAGCAATACCACAGTTCAATCAATCCCCAAACCCATACAACACTATGCAGCAACAATATAATACTGTGTCACGATCGTATAATAACACGCAGCCCCAGTACAATGTGGCACAACCTAAGTACAATACCATGCATTATAATCAGGGACCACAGTATAACACACCGCGAGGTGATCGTCCAGGATATAGAGGAGCGGGACGAGCCAGAGGAGGTTTTGGACATGATAGAGGACTAGTCACATGTCATAGTTGCCAGAAACTAGGAAATTATGCACGGGAGTGTCCACTACCACAAATGACTTGTATGTATTGTCGTGCATCGGACCACAATACAGAGGAATGTCTGACATTACTTGTAAAGATCCAGGAAAAAAGGAATCAAAATAACTAGAATGTTCAGTGGATTTCAGCCGAATCAAGTGATGATGGATGGAACATCAACATAGTCACTTGAGGAGGAATGAAAACAAGAAATGATGCAATTCAACAGGAACCAGCGCAAAACCAATGGATAAATAAGAACACTGAACCCAAGAAGCAGTTCGATGCACATAAGGAGAAGGAGATTTTTACAGAAGCCTGACAAGAATTCCAATTGTGCCGACTGCACAACAGAGCAAGGAATCTTTGGAATATGAAATGATGCCATCACTGGACCATACTAATAGAATACAACCCAAGGAAAAAGTAAGTACTATCAAATACTTTTTGCAATCATGCATCAAAATGTAAAGTGATCCTTCATCTGTCAAAATATTGCAAAATATCCTAGAAAAATGTAGTAGCGAGATGGAACAGAAGCCAGAATTGAAAATTGTCAACCACCTACACATAAGAAGAAGAACAATTAGGGAATTTAGACTAAATGGTAACATTGAGGATTTCAATATGGGATATATTATACTATATCTAGGATCCGAAGTGAATGTACTACCAAAAGCTACATGGCAATGCATGGGAGAACCTACACTAGGATACTCAACTGTTCAATTAAAGCTAGCAAATCAACATAGATTCCTACCAATAGGCAGACCAAAAGGAGTGACGCTAGATCTGGATGGTGTGCACACTAAGGTAGACTTTGAAGTCATTGAAATAGTAGATGGCACAACACCTTACCTATAACTACTTGGTCTGGATTGGGCATTCAAAAACAAGACCATAATTAACTTAAAAACCAGAAAAATGATATTTGAGTTGGGGGACTATAGGATCATAGCCCCACTCGACCCATCAAAAGGCGAGAGGTTCATAGAACCCACTTGTTTGTATTTAGAAGAGATCGACCAGTTGTACAGAACAACTATGTGCGATGCGGACTATATTAACCCAACTGTAGACAGGGTACTCAATTGGTGGTTAGAAAATTGGCAGCAGAGACTACATGAAGTATCCACGAGAAGGTGTGCTAGAATAGACCGCACAGTAAGATGGATTGGCACAAAAATCAGAGAACTGCCCAGTTTTCACGGGCTAACCGATTTGGAAACTTTCTTGACACAATATGAAGATGAAGTATTAGAAAACCAGAGATTGCTAGCAATGGATTTAGCACTAAAGGCTACACTCGCAAGATGGTGGGGTGCACACAAAGAGACTATCACAGATTGGTACAAATGCAAGCGATTACTGCGCATAAGGTTCGATGCAGAATAGACAGGTAACAAACAACAAAAATATGATGGACTAGGCACACCAACAGAACACTTGGAGGCGTGTAAAACGCGATGAAAAATGATGCCACCAGAGGAATGGTCTCACCAATTCACTCATACTTTAGAGGGCATACCAGCGAATTGGTATACGGACCAGGAAATGTGTAAAGAAACCAAGACATGAGAGACACTCCAACAGAACTTTACAGTCACTTTCTCATTCGAGCATGAGAACCCCAACATACACACAGCCCTGAAACAGATCAGAAACGTCATATTCATCGAAGAACCAGAAGTAGAATCTATCACAGAGGTACAACAGTGGAAAAAGAAGAAAGTCAAGGATCTATTGTCATGCTACCATGTACAAGAGGAAGCCCCAGATGAAGATGATCTATGCGATATCCAGATCGAAGAATTCAAAGGAGAGAGAGATGTGGAAGGACCACCCTTAGAGTCAGAGGTCATATTTGCGCCAATAAAGATAACGAAGGTTAACATAGGGACCATCAAGAAGCCCAAAATGGCTAGCATTGGAGATTACTGGGATGAAGAGACACTCGAAAGCATCAAAGAATTGTTGCATGAATACAATGACCTATTTCCCACAACCTTACAGAGATGAAAGGAATAGACGAAGAATTAGGAGAAATGAAGATACCACTCAGATATGATGTGAGACCCATTAAAAAATGACCATATATATTGAAACCCATATATAAATAGAAAGTTAAAGACAAGATCAACAGGATTCTTGAGGCCGGCATCATCGAACCAGTCGAAGAATCAGAATGGATAAGCCCTATGGTAGTACAGGACAAGAAACAGGGAAGAGGGATCAAGATATGCATCGACTTGAGGAAGTTGAACGATGCATGCCTACATGACCCATTCCCCACACTTTTCATGGATGAAGTACTCGAGAACATAGGAGGCCATGAAGCCTACTCATTCACCAATGGATTTTCAGGATATCATCAGATTAATATAGCATAGGAGGATAGACACAAGACCATGTTCATGACAGAATGGAGATCTTATCAGTATACATTCATGTCGTTTGGACTGAAGAATGCACCTGCGATATTCTTCAAAGTGGTCATTGCAGCATTTAAGGAATTCATCCACCAATTTCTTGAAGTATATCTGGATGATTGGATGGTCTATAGCCTGTTAAAAGACCATGTGGAAGTTTTACGACTGATGCTAGAATGATGCAGATAGTGTCAGATATCACTAAATATCAATAAAGGCATATTTGGAACACCATTTGGGATACTATTGGGACACATAGTATGAAAACAGGGTTTGCTAGTGGATTCAGCCAAAATAGTAGTCATTGTTAACCAGCCAGCACCAAAAATAGTCCACCAACTAAGAGCAATGTTAGGACATACGAGATATTATAGGAAATTCATCAAAGGCTACGTACAGATTACAATGTCAATGGAAAAACTGTTAAGGAAGGATTCAAAGTATTAATCGAACGACGAGTGCTGACACGATCTGGATACACTGAAGGAAAAGATGGTCACCGCACCAATATTGGTATTTCCAAATTGGGAGAAGACATTTCATGTACACGTAGATGCATCAACGATAGCACTTGGAGCTATCTTAGCGCAACCAGGAGTAGGAGACTTGGATCACTCGATAGTGTTCGCCAACAGAAAACTATCAGACTCAAAAAAAAATTATAACATGACGGAAAGAGAAGGCCTAGCTATGTTTTATGCACTACAAAAATATAGACATTACCTATTGGGAAAACACTTTAAGATGTTTACAGATCACTCAGCCCTGAAATACCTAGTCAACAAGCCAGTGTTGGGGGGGAGAATATGTCGATGGTTATTTCTATTTCAAGAATTCGACTTTGAGGTAATAGTTAAACCAGGAAAACTGAATGTAGGACCTAACCACCTATCAAGGGTCACAATTGGAGAGGAACCAATGAATTTAGAAGAAAACTTTCCAGATGCACAACTATTCTTAGTACAGATTGCTGATGATTACTTCACAAAGATCATCCAGTACTTGAGCATAGGTATTGCACCGCAAGAATATACCACTGCGCAGAAGAAGAACCTGGTAGTCTGCGTAGCCGACTATCAATTGATCGCAAGACATCTATACAAGATGGGCGCAGTATAACAAGAGGGAACTATGGAGAAAAATCTAGTCCATAGAAAACACTACTCACAGGATTATGGTGGCCAACGATCCACAGAGACTCGAAAGAGTATTGTCAGCAATGTGATGTCTGTCAAAGGGTAGGAAAAACCAACAAAAGAGATGAGATGCCACTACGACCGCAAGTGACACTTCATGCATTCGAAAAATGGGCAATAGACTTCATGGGACCCATTAACCCACCAGCCAAAAGAATGGGGGCGATATATATTATCACCATGAGGGAATACCTAACAATATGGGAAAAATCCACACCAGTAAAATATTACAGCATAGAGATAGCTGCACACTTTTAGTTTGAATAGGTAATTAATAGATTTGGGTGCCCAAGAATTTTGATGAGCGACCAAGGAATGCACTTCATAAATAAAACCATTAGATCAATTCTCGAAGAGTTTGAAGTTCATCACGAAAAAATCACATCGTATCATCCACAGGAAAATGACATGGTAGAAGCCTTCAACAAAATTCTAGAGAACGCATTGACAAAGATATGTAACGTCAATAGGGAAGATTGGGACCTTAAGGTACCAACAGTGTTATGGGCATATAGAACCACATGCAAAAAGTTGACAGGACACACACCATTCAAACTAGTCTATGGCCAAGAAGCAGTAGTGTCATTAGAATTTTTAATACCCAGTCTACATGTAGCAGCTATCACACACATGACAGAATGAGGCACAGTATAGGAAAGACTGAATCAATTACTGTCGATGGAGGAAGACCAAATCTTGGCAGGATTCCATAAAAAAGTATAGAAAGCAAGAGACAAAGCTTGGCATGACCACCACATCAAGAGGAAGACATTCAAGGAAGGAGATCTAGTATTGCTCTATGACAGTAAATCGCTACAGCACCCAGGAAAGATGAGAATGCATGGGCTAGGACCATATGAGGTAAAATATGTTACGGATGGAGAAGATGTATAGTTAAGAGATCTAGCAGGCACAGACTTCAAAGGAATGATCAATGAGATCCAACTGAAGTTGTACAAGGACAGTTGACCACCCACTGCACAGTAAAAAGAAACATGAAGCCGCATACGAAACATGAAGCTAGCAAGGGAAAAGATATCGACCATATCGAAAAGGGAAACACACGGGGAAAGGAAAGTCGATGAAAGCAGGCTGACAGGACAACATGAGGCAGAGTTAAATCAAGGAAAGGACGGATGGGATGTCGCATTAAACACGCCAACTAGAGATGGAAGAGTAGGTGTAATGGAAAGTATGAAACCGTCATGGATACATTGAACCCACATTTATGGTGCATTAATATCATTATGGAGGAAGTGTCCTCGACAAGCTTCATGACGATCCCATACAACACACAAGAATAGAAGCAGTTAGTCCATTCGCAAAAGGAGAACAAAAAAAGAGCAACAACAGCTAGAACAAGCAGAGATAAACCATAGAGGTCACCAAAGCCATTCGAACTCAACAAACATTCAACAGACACCATTATGGCACCACCGAAGCTCATAGAACTAGGCCAGACAAGAAGATCAACCAAGGTTCAGACTAGGTCACGAGGACCACTAGAACAAATCAAGCAACAACCACCGAATATCGTCGATATTGACAAAATCCCGTCGCTAGAGGAAATCCTGGTAGGGTCTACACCAATACTAGAGGAGATTTTGCAACCACGAACAGAGGCCATGGAACAAGATACACCATCACTAGTGCATGAACCTCAGAACATAGAAGAAGAAACCCACCAGGAAATACCATCGGAACATACTGAAGCAGTTGTGGAAGTGAATGAAAAAGCACAACATCTGGGAGCAGAGGAGCAACCATACGAGATGCAAGCACCTGGCTTAGGTCACCCAGCTGAGGAGACCACTGGAACTACTTGGGCATGGCTAGAGTGGATGACAGGGGAACAACCAAGATTTGTTGGAACTTCAAGCCAGCCAACACAACAGGAGGACTGAGTTCAGATACCGAGCTCACCTCGAAAGAAACTGACTGCAGAGATTGTGCTACCTCACATACCAAAGGGAGTACGGGTGGACCCAAAACTATTGGGTCATGTCGAGAAGCTCAAGTATTTTGACCATGACATAGAAGATGAAACCAAATATCCAAAACTTTCACCATAGGTCTTTATGTAAAAAATAGTCGTGAACCAACTCGGAGAAACCATCACTCAGCCACACCAGTGGGCCACTGGACTAGACAGGACTGGAATTCTAGGGTTGTTGAAGATACCACACTTTGGTAGAGGACAATATGTGACGGCATGTGTCAAGCAACTGTTAGCAGTTATGCATGGACGAGATATATATCTAGACAAACCAGTCCCCATAAATGTCAAACTTATCATGCAGATAATAGGCCTACCCACTGGGGGTATGGATCCCGCACTGATTCTAGATGATGAGTCCAAGGAAAAAACATTGGAATAAGAGATGAAGAAGAAATATGGCACAGACAGGGGAAAAAGAGGCATTATAACTAAATAGATCAACAATGTCGCAACACAATTGGGTGCAAAGATATTAGCCTGCAAACTACTAAGAAAGTGCCGCAAAGATGAAGTACCAACATGAGTCATTGTTGCAGCTCAATGCGCAGAAGGCACCTTCATGAGCTGGGTGCCATAACTATCAAACTTGTTCCAAGTAGATTGCAAAGATACGCAGAACACAGGTATGGAATTTCCTTACTCATGGCTGATCACTCTCATAGATTTCATGGGATGGAGAGAACCAGAACACATCGTCTTTTGTACCACACCATAGCCAGGAGGAGAAAGATATCGCATCCTGAGATCTGCACCACTAGCCAAGCATAATAAGGGGAATGGAATCATATTCAAAGCTTACCTATGGGAGATATAGGAAGCCAATAACCAAGCATGGAGAATAACACCAGAGGTTGTCGCACGATACAGGGGCATCACCAATTTTTGGGCTAGGTGACAAGCCATGTGGATATAACCAAGGCAAGACCTAGATAAATAGTGGCTACATATGTGCTACTACGTCACCGAGGGTAATATCGACATGATCATTAGTGAATGGCCTGATGAATGGAGGATTCCAACTATACCCAGAGAAGTACCAGGACAAATAGTAGAAGGAGGGGCTTCACAAGAGGAAACACAACCTCCATAAATCCCAGTACCCAAGAAATGAAGAATAGGCCAAACCAAGTCGACTCAAGCAGACAATGTCTCAGAGAAGCTAGGGAGCCATAAGGGGAGGACAAAAACCACTCAACCAACCAATGGACAGCAAAAACCGGTTGAGGGAGAACAAGAAACCACATCGAACCCCATCACACAGGAACCAGGGGGAACTAAGAGACCAGTGGTACAGGAAGTAGGTGCTACAAGAAAATGAAGGCACGACGAGCACCACCGGACTTTACAATCATGGAGGATGATGGAGATATGATTTCTAGAATGTTGCAAGATTGCCTTGCAGAGGATTTTGATCATGCAGCGTACCACAGGGATAAACTGCAGAAGGATATGACAGAAATGGGATAGCTACTTAAGAAATTCATGAAAACCGAGATCACGAGTAACAGTAGAGGCATAGAGACATCGAACACACAGACCATAGAAAGGGTGGAGGTAGAAGAACGTGACCCAGTTCTTTTGATGCCACATGCACATTCCACAAACTATATAAATCCTAACATGCTGAGAATGGATGAAATTGTGGGACAGACACCACTGAAGGATTTGAATCATATTCAATTGGTTTTGACATGGATTCCATCAAGAGAATTATACAAACTATAGTTTAGCATCGACCACGAGATACAGTCACGAGCACATAAAAACTTAGTCGAGCTACAACAAGAAACAAAGAAGAGGGAAGCGCTGGAAACAGTTTGTGCACATGCCAAATATGAAACGCGGGAGGAGAAAGAATGTAGAAACGACCTGGAACACAGAGTGGAAGAAATTTTTGGGAAACTCCCAGTTATTGCGCAAGGAAATGAACTCCCAGCTGTAGAAAAGATCGACCAGATTGTGCAGGCAATTGATCAGTATCAAAAGGAGATCGAAACTCTTCGTGGATAGATTACACCAACAACTCCACCAATAGTGAAGGAGAAAAGGAAGAAGGAAGCAAAATTGCAACTGTAGGAGCTATAAAAACAGGTCAACATGGAAGCCAACTTGCTGGATAAAGCAACGCAACTTTGGACAAGGCTGAAAGAGGATCCACAGGTCGAACACTGGGACAAGGAGGAGGAGAGGATCAATGCAATGATCCAAGAACTCAAGCATCGACAGAAGACCATACCAATTCCAGAATGAGTCAAGGGAATGCAAGAGTTGAAGAAGATAGAGGTAGAACTTATCACTGTGTGAACACATAAATAGGAGCGTCAAGCTCAAATAGAGCCGTTGCAGGAATGAGTAGCACACGTACTTGCATAGGTAGAAGAAGCCAGAAAACAGACAACACAGACTCAACTAGAATGTGCAGGATTGATGAGCAAGGAAGTGGCATCTCAGACAATCAACACCATGAAGGAGAAAACCACGCAGGCACTGGCAAAAGCGACAGAGTTGCAGGAACAGTTCCAAATGATCACCAAGGATATCGAGGAAGCACATGGAAATTAGGTGACTCGAGATGATTCACATGTCAGTGTTGGGGTCCTTTTGGCACTAAGATGAAGAGGAAAGAAGAATGACTATGGGAAAGAAAGCGTGTAGAAAAATGAAGTAACAACTGGAAAAAGAATATCACGTGTGCATGCAAGAAAGCGTGCACAAAGGAAAGCAATAGCTGGAGGAAGAACAACACGCGTATGGGAGAAAGACCTAGCATAAGAAGGGTTAGGGTTTTGGTAATATTCTGAAAAAGGCTGAAGAGCCTGAAATGTATGAATATAGATATGAAAGTATAAGATAAGGTATGTTTTTGTGTGGGTCATTGTTATTTTAGCTGTATGAACCGATTTTGTAAGATGGTGAGCAAAGGAAATACGAGGGAAGGTAGATCTGAGGAATAGACCATAGGCTGTGGATCCTGGAGCGATCTAGTTCGCCTCACATAGATCTTACCCAGTTTTGTGGAGAATTATAAGTGCGAGGCTCCAAGAATACATAACTGCCATAATAAAAGAGCCAAGAGCCAAATCTTTGTGGACATATCCCAGGAGGGGGTGAACCACAGTAATACTCATGTAATATGTTGAATGTATGCATGTCTCTAATTTATTTAAGCTATTAATGGTTAATCTTGATGAATGAGTTAATACATTGTTATGAATCTGTTTATACTTAGCTTAAATTAAACTGTGGGATATACGTATGCGACTCCAAAGAATAAGTAGTTTCCCGTACAGCTCACAGTATCTGGCCCTAATCAAGAAACCCCTATCACCTACTCTGTCCTAGGCTGTAAACACCTAAGTCTTACAGTCACCCATTCAAATATATCTCAGGTGAGACTGTGTAGCACCTCCTGGGTGTTGTGTTTCCTTTTGGTTTACCAGGAGGGCCGATAGTTTTAGAGGCTTTGTTGGAACCCTGAATGACATGAACCCTGGGTCAATAACTTAGATAACCTAAGAAGGGAAATATAAAACCAACATTCAAAATTTGGAGGATTTATGGTGTAGTGTGGATAAGTCTCTCAGAGTCCCGAATCTCTGAAGTCCCAGAGTGGTTCTACGTCGTAGATTGTTTGGGAGAAGGAGAACCATTGGATTCCCCAAGTGGTTCGACAGTTCTACGATTTAGGGAATATGTTTGAGATTGTGTGGAGTGGATTTTTCTCCAAAGTCCCAAAATATGGAACCAATACATATCATCCATTATCGAAGACACGTGTCTATAGATCAGCTTGTTCAAAATTTTGGCGTTTGGAAGTTCAGGGGTTGGTGGTAGTTCAACAGTGAAAAAATATGAAGCTCGGAGCTTCGATGTCTCGGAGCATTGAAGTCCCGAAGTCCCGATGCCTGGGAAACGGGAGTTCAAAAATTCAACGTTCAGATGTTTTGATATGATCTCGTGAGGAATTTTCTGATGTCCCAAATCTCTGGGAAACAACTGTTCAGAAATTTGGTTTTTGGGAGTTATAGTCTGTGCTAGAGTGGGATATCCTGAAGCCCAAAGTGTCAAATTTTTTAAGCTCCAATGTGAAATGGAAGGATGACATCACCTAAGGTGGCATGGACCTACCCTAAGCCTACCATGTATCATATTGTTTCGTACCTTTGACAGGTATTTTGTACCAATTGTGGCCTAACATGTGTCTCTTGTCGGTGGGGCCACATTTCACAACTTAAATGATTGTCAGCATAACTAAGTGAACCTAGAAAGTTCAGAGTTCAGGTGTTTTGATGTGCTCTGGTGTGTTATTCTCCGAAGCATTGGAGTAACGCAGCATGATGATGTCACGTAGAGTGATGTGGACCGGATCAATAATTCGACATTTGGGAGAGTTGTTTTGTTTTGCTGTGAAGTTCTTTGAAGCACGAAGCTCTGGAGCGTCAAAGTAATAAATATCCAAAGAGAAACGGTTCGGAAGTTCGTTAGTTCGACATTTGGGTGTTATAAAGTTAGATGGTGTGAAATCCTCCAAAGGCCAGAGTTATGAAGTCTTGAAGTATCAGATGTGACGCAACATGATGAAATCATCTAGGGTTACCTGGACTCACTTTTCGCATACCATGTGTCAACCTGATTTGTTTTTTGCACGTGTCATTCGTACCAATTAGAACATGACATGTGTCCTCTCCTTAATTATTCCGTGTATCACTCCCTGGTGCGTGGATACTGATGAGACTCTGGGAGTACATCAATTCGAAGAAAACATGATAATACAAAGGTAAAACCTATGAAGTGCGAAGCTCCAGAGAACTTCCCAAGTTCGACGTTCGGAGGAAATAATGGATGCTATAGTCAGAAGCCTTGAAGCTCTGGAGCCCGAAGCTTCGAAGAAGTACCCTTTGGGATTTTTCCACTTCGGAACTTGGAGGAATTAATGGAAGGTGAAGGAGAAACCTCCAAAGCCCTAAGTTTTGAAGTCCCGAAGCTCCGAAGTAGTGGAGCCCCAAAACTCCAAAGGGGTACTGTGCAAGGATTCACCAGTTCTGTGTTTGGGAAAAATGAAGTATGATGAAGGTGAAACCCATGAAGTCCAAAATTCCAGAGCCTAGAATTCCCAAATCTCTAGATAAGCACCTATCAGTTAGTGCTTGGTCACAACCCATTGTCACATGAGATTGGGGGCCAAAGAAAAAAGGGCTAGTGCCCAAAAATTGTTTTCAAGACAAAAAAGGGGCTTAGAGAAGGAGTCTGTGGGGTCCCGAATTGTATGGAACTATACCTAAAGAAGAAAAGAAGGCATGTGAACCTTAGGATAGGATATATAAAGGGTCCAAGAGCTAATTTGTCTCTAAGAAAGGAGAAAAACTATACAAATATTACATCAGAGAAAAGACAATTTTCAATTGTCCATAACTTTCTGTTGAGGACTCAGAATTGAGCAAGGAAGTAGTCATTGGAAAGGTATTGGAAAGGGGATTCCAGGTGTTAAATCATAATTAAGGTTTGAGAATATTAGATCATAGGAATTCAGAAAGAATATTGTTGGTGTTGGATCATGTTGTCATTGATGCCAATGGTTTGATTGATTGATGTCATTGATTGATGTCAAGTGATTGATTGATGTCAAGTGATTGATTGATGTCAAAGGATTGATTGACTGATGATTTATGTAATATAATATGTAGTGTCCTTGATGAGAATGCATAGATGAAGATGGATCAATGAGTTGTCATTGATACATGATGAAGATGGA